>JAWNOM010000199.1:5280000-5830000 GCA_035045965.1 Drosophila aldrichi
TTCTCCACTGGCGCCAGTGTGTTGCGGAATAGATCGGCGCACAGCTCCTCGAATCTCGCTCGGCTCACCTTTGTGTAGAAGTCGTGGCCCTCAAACAACGCATCCACTTCAATTGTCGCCTCTGTGCTAGACGAGAGCGTGCGCTTGGCTCGCTCCGCCGCAGTGCGCAGGCGACGCAGAGCACGAGGATTAGAGCGCAAATCCTTCTTGTACTTTCGCTTGAACTCCTCCGCCAGATGGGTGACCAGTCTGTTGTCGAAGTCCTCGCCGCCCAAATGTGTGTCACCGGCCGTAGCTCGCACCTCGAACAGCGAACCCTCGTCGATGGTTAAAATGGATACATCAAAGGTGCCGCCACCCAGATCGAAGATGAGCACATTGCGCTCTCCCTTCAGATTCTTGTCGAGGCCATAGGCCAGTGCCGCCGCCGTCGGCTCGTTGATTATTCTCAGCACGTTGAGGCCGGCTATGTGGCCTGCGTCTTTGGTGGCTTGGCGCTGCGAGTCGTTGAAGTAGGCGGGTACTGTGATGACTGCGTCTGTGACCGTCTGTCCCAGATACGCCTCGGCTGTCTCCTTCATCTTGGATAGCACCATTGAGCTGATCTCCTCGGGTGCAAAGCGCTTCTGCTCTCCCTTAAACTCGACGCCAATCTTGGGCTTGCCACCTTCGCTGACTACCTTAAAGGGCCAGTGCTTGATGTCCTCTGCTATTTTTGGATCGTCGTACTTGCGACCAATCAGACGTTTCGCATCGAATACTGTGTTCTTGGGGTTCATCGCCACCTGGTTCTTGGCCGCATCACCAATCAGACGCTCCGAATCTGTGAAAGCCACATAGCTGGGCGTCGTTCTGTTGCCTTGGTCATTTGCAATGATCTCCACCTTGCCATGCTGGTAGACACCCACGCAGGAATACGTGGTGCCCAAATCAATTCCAATAGCTGGCATTCTGTTTGTTCTGTGTTCTTTGTTCTCCTTCTCCTCTGTTCTGTTCAACTTCCAGTTGTTGTAGAAATGGATTTTCTCTTTCTCTTTCTTTTTCTTTTTCTTTAATTACTTTCTACTTTACTTTTAACTTTCTTTAACTTTTCAGATTAATTCGACTTTACTTCGTTTCAAATTATTCAGTTGTTTTATTTTAGCTTGTTCAGCTAGTCGCTTGTTTGTATTTCGCTTTTGTCTTTCGACGTTTTCAGTTCACTTGCTTGAATTGAATTGAGCCAAAGAGCGAACTACTGCCGTATTTATACGCTGGCGCTCTCTGTTCGAAATTTCTCGATGCTCTCTCTCGAAAAGACTCGAATGTCATTTCCACTCGTTGTGTTTGCTAGTGAGTGCGAATGCGAGCGCGATAGCAATGTCGAATTAACAGAGAGGGGAGGTTGGAATATTCTCGAAGGCCTTGTTTTGTCCTTGTAATTCGGCAAGGGACGGGCTGAGAGTAACGACTGCTTGTGTATACATAGCTTGACCTACCGCAACAATTGTCTATCATATTCATTTCTAGAAAATTCATTGGTGCTTCTAAATATTTTCATACTTAAATAAGCGAATGCTGACTTGACAGACTTGTTTTCGACATCACGTTTTAAAATCTAAGCATATACAGGGAAACACGTGTGCCCACTAATCTCAATGATACTCAAATAGTTTTCTGGGCAAAGCCTAACAATTTATGAGGTTCACTGACCAATATGTACATACATACATATGAATGTATACATACATGCAAAACATTAATATGTACATACAAAGAATAGCATACATACATATGTATGTGCAAACACTTTCGTGTCAGTCGAATTCGAAAATCGTTTTTGTTGTTATTGTTTTTTAAGCAAATGTTAATAGTTTTTAATTTTTTTTTTTAACTTGTTTGCAAAAAAACATATTGAAAAACATAATGTGATTTAAAAAAAAGTAGAAATATCCCATTTAGTAGTTTTTATTTTAATGTCAAAGAACAAAAATATAATTTTTTTTCCCCATGTGAAAACACTTTCGTGTCAAACTGTATGTGTGTATGTACAAATATATACGAAATTACATGTGTCTTTTGCCACAAAGTACAAAAAATAAAATAAAAAACTATATCTACTACATACTTATTTAGAGCTAGATGCATGTGTATTTTATAGAATTTCGATTTAACATATGTATTTATTAGCATCCATCCACGTAGAATTCCACCTCATTCCCCTTACATTTGAAAATGGTAGCGAGCTGTGCTTTTGCAAATGTTAATACCACGGTCTGAAAGTTTTATAATAATAGTCTATCCACCAAGAAATGGATTAAACAGTTTCCTTATGCGTGCGATGCGCGTGTATGTAGGTGTGCATGTGTGTGTACGCTCTTGTGTGTATGTGCATGTGCTGTTTTTTAGGTAAGCAGAATAAAGTATTTTCCCTCCAAGTATTCCTTCTAAGTATTTGCTCTAAATACCTCAAATATTTCTTCTATTTCGTCTAAGTATCTCCTCTAGGCCTTTCATGCTGAGCTGTCATCAAATGATTACACGCACTTCACTTCACTTTACTTTACTGCACTGCAAGAGTGACCCCCACTAGGCCTGGCACGACTGAAGAAATGCTGAAGCTGCTGCCCCTTATATAGGGCAACTATCACTAAAACCTAGTCACGCTCAAATGTTGAGCCCAGCGCCAGGTAGAGATCGTAGCTCTCGAGTATTAAGTGACCAATGACCACACAGATTATCCTCTTTTTCGTGCGTTACTCTAGTTAGGCTGACATAAAGACAGACTGAGTGACAGAGAGAGCGAAAGATGTACAGACTTACATACGGACATACATACATACATGTACATATATAGGCATAGTTAAATCAATAGGCTGCTCAAGAATATATATTCTTGATAAGGCAAAATGTTGATATGTTGAATAAGTAGCTTATGCTCATTAATATTTATAATTAGTAGATGTAATAGAATAGTTTAAAGTTCTCTTAAGGACTTCTGCATAGTCTGTTCAATTTCTGGCTATTCCGTGAATTATGTACATACATACATACATAAAACCAAGCAAAATAAAACGGCAGAAATCATACAAAAACGAAAATGTCAACAAAGCTGCTGCATTTGCCGACTCAGTTTCAACAGATCGCCGACTCTGTGATTCCATCCCATACTCACTAGGCTCTTAAATTATTGAGTGAAGTTCCCTTAGCTTTCCATTGTCCATATTGCAGCAGCAGCTCAAGCGCAGTCGCTGCTAACTGCGCAGTTAGCAGAACGTCTGTTTATGCTTTCGTATGGATGAATGAGTGTGTGTGCAGAATTATTGGAATATCAACTCTTTGAGAAGGTAGAGCTGATATTCCAATCATTTAGTAGTATTTAGTATTCTCCATAGTCATGATGGAATTTTGTATTAGTTCAAGCTGAAAATTATGTTTACCGCTTTTCAAGGCAATTAAAAGACAATCAGGTTTTTTTTTTTTTTTTAAATAAATAAATTGGTTTATTCTAAAATTTGTTGCTAACTTAGAAATAGTTTAACAATTAACTTAAATTATCCGTCGGGTGTAGAACTAAATATATCGGCGAAGATTCTTAATCAGTCTGCTAAACTAAAAACTAATATCAAGTATAGGAGAGCTATGGTTGGGAATGACTTTAGTCGACCTCCTCCACGGTGGGTCCTTTGTAGCCCGCACCGCCAAAGCCGCCCGCCTGCTGGCCACAGTTGGCGTTGCTCTGTGGCTGACCTTGTTGGTGCATCTTGGTCATAATTGGGGAACAGTGCTGCGTAAGTTCCTTCAGTTTGTACTCGTACTCGTCCTTGTCGGCTGTGGTGTTGGCGTCCAGCCACTTGACCGTCTCGTCGCACTTCTCGAGTACAGAAGATTTCTCGCTCTCACTCAGCTTGTCGGGAGTGGCCTGCTCCACGGCCTGCTTGACGCCGAACACGTAACTCTCGAGACCATTGCGAGCCGAGATGCGTTGGCGCTGCTTCTCATCCTCGTCGGCGTAGCGCTCGGCCTCGTTTACCATGCGATCGATCTCTGCCTGCGAGAGGCGGCCCTTGTCGTTCTTGATGGTAATGTTCTTGGCTTTGCCGGTGCTCATCTCTTTGGCTGATACATTCAGGATACCATTGGCGTCCATGTCGAAGGTGACCTCGATCTGGGGCACGCCGCGCGGTGCTGGCGGAATGCCTGACAAATCGAAGGTGCCCAGAGCATTGTTGTCTCGCGTAAGGGCGCGCTCGCCCTCGAACACCTGAATAGAGACACCTGGCTGGTTGTCCGAGTACGTGGAAAAGGTCTTCGTCTGCTTGCACGGGATGCGCGAGTTGCGCTCAATCAGCTTGGTCATGACGCCGCCTGCCGTCTCGATGCCCAGCGAAAGGGGAGCCACGTCCACTAGCAGCACGTCCTGGATCTTGCCGCTCTGGTCGCCGCTGAGTATAGCTGCTTGGACGGCTGCACCGTAGGCCACCGCCTCGTCGGGGTTGATGGAAAGGTTCAGGCTCTTGCCGCCGAAGAACTGTTGCAACAAGTTCTGCACCTTTGGAATGCGCGTCGAGCCGCCGACGAGCACAATGTCGTGGATCTGCTGTTTGTCCATTTTGGCATCGTTCAGTGCCTTCTCCACTGGCGCCAGTGTGTTGCGGAACAGATCGGCGCACAGCTCCTCGAATCTCGCTCGGCTCACCTTTGTGTAGAAGTCGTGGCCCTCAAACAACGCATCCACCTCAATTGTCGCCTCTGTGCTAGACGAGAGCGTGCGCTTGGCTCGCTCCGCCGCAGTGCGCAAGCGACGCAGAGCACGAGGATTAGAGCGCAAATCCTTCTTGTACTTTCGCTTGAACTCCTCCGCCAGATGGGTGACCAGTCTGTTGTCGAAGTCCTCGCCGCCCAAATGTGTGTCACCGGCCGTAGCTCGCACCTCGAACAGCGAACCCTCGTCGATGGTTAAAATGGATACATCAAAGGTGCCGCCACCCAGATCGAAGATGAGCACATTGCGCTCTCCCTTCAGATTCTTGTCGAGGCCATAGGCCAGTGCCGCCGCCGTCGGCTCGTTGATTATTCTCAGCACGTTGAGGCCGGCTATGTGGCCTGCGTCTTTGGTGGCTTGGCGCTGCGAGTCGTTGAAGTAGGCGGGTACTGTGATGACTGCGTCTGTGACCGTCTGTCCCAGATACGCCTCGGCTGTCTCCTTCATCTTCGATAGCACCATTGAGCTGATCTCCTCGGGTGCAAAGCGCTTCTGCTCTCCCTTAAACTCGACGCCAATCTTGGGCTTGCCACCTTCGCTGACTACCTTA
This sequence comes from Drosophila aldrichi, assembly GCA_035045965.1. Taxonomy (NCBI): domain Eukaryota; kingdom Metazoa; phylum Arthropoda; class Insecta; order Diptera; family Drosophilidae; genus Drosophila; species Drosophila aldrichi. The sequence continues at coordinate 5,285,295 of JAWNOM010000199.1, forward strand.
AAGGGCCAGTGCTTGATGTCCTCTGCTATTTTTGGATCGTCGTACTTGCGACCAATCAGACGCTTCGCATCGAATACTGTGTTCTTTGGGTTCATCGCCACCTGGTTCTTGGCCGCATCACCAATCAGACGCTCCGAATCTGTGAAAGCCACATAGCTGGGCGTCGTTCTGTTGCCTTGGTCATTTGCAATGATCTCCACCTTGCCATGCTGGTAGACACCCACGCAGGAATACGTGGTGCCCAAATCAATTCCAATAGCTGGCATTCTGTTTGTTCTGTGTTCTTTGTTCTCCTTCTCCTCTGTTCTGCTCAACTTCTAGTTGCTGTAGAAATGGATTTTCTCTTTCTTTTTCTTTAATTACTTTCTACTTTACTTTTAACTTTCTTTAACTTTTCAGATTAATTCGACTTTACTTCGTTTCAAATTATTCAGTTGTTTTATTTAAGCTTGTTCAGCTAGTCGCTTGTTTGTATTTCGCTTTTGTCTTTCGACGTTTTCAGTTCACTTGCTTGAATTGAATTGAGTCAAAGAGCGAACTTCTGCCGTATTTATACTCTGGCGCTCTCTGTTCGAAATTTCTCGTCGCTCTCTCTCGAACCGACTCGAATGTCATTTCCACTCGTTGTGTTTGCCAATGAGTGCGACAGTTTCTTACAATGGGAGTGGTTGGAATATTCTGGATTGTTCTCTCATTAGGTTATGCTGCAAGAGAGTAACGGTTGTTTGTGTACATGTAGACCTACCGCAACAGTTGGTTGTGATTATAATTTCTAGAAATTTCATTTGCGTTAATAAATACATACATACATACGCGATTGCTGACTTGACAGGTTATATTTGGATATCATGGCATTATATGGAAGAGTATGTTGTCAGTTTTTTGTTGTTATGTAGTTACAGGTGTATACATATGTTTTTCAAATGTCACAATCAAAAAATATTCTCATAAGTACATATGTATGTACATATGTATGTGACTTTACGAATGTCACGATATTTCTAAATCTAATTGCAATCATCGAAACCAATAGGATACCCTTCCCCTTAATTACATATGTATGTATGTATGTATGTATCATTCGAAATTATTTTGGTATTGATCTAGCTACTTCGACAATGCAAACAGTGCAAAGAAGAATAAACATGACATACATACATACATATGTATATGTACATACATATATGTATAAATGAATGTACATATGTATGTACATGTACATATGTATGTATGTATGTATGTATATTCATATGTATGTAAGTTCATATTACTACACATTCATAGAATGCACACAAGCTAAAATAGATGCATGATTAAAGAAAATTCAACGAACATAATGAAGAACTTTGGGTACTATACACAGACCGTGACTGTGTAATTGAAATAATCTAACAACTATTAATAGAATCCGAATATAAATAACTAGCACAGTTATATATATCAAATTGTTAAAGTTTAACAATTTATTTTTATCTGCACTAACAATGCCTAGGCATATGTATATACATTAATTATTCGTTGAAACTATACAAAAAATCGTTTCACTCAGTCCGTCCCTTGCCGAATAACATTAATTAACGAGCTCTTCGAGAATATTCCAACTACTCCCACAGTCAGCAACACCCGTCTCACTCACTCACACTCGCACGAAAAATCGAGTGGAATAGACGTTCGAGTCTTTTCGAGAGAGAGCGTGGAGAAATTTCGAACAGAGAGCGCCAGCGTATCTTTGGCGCGTATGTATGTATGTTATTATTAACGCAAATGAAATTTCTAGAAATTATAATCACAACCAACTGTTGCGGTAGGTCTACATATACACAAACAACCGTTACTCTCTTGCAGCATAACCTAATGAGAGAACATTCCAGAATATTCCAACCACTCTCATTGTAAGAAACTGTCGCTCTCACTCATTGGCAAACACAACGAGTGGAAATGACATTCGAGTCGGTTCGAGAGAGCGCGTCGAGAAATTTCGAACAGAGAGCGACAGAGTATAAATACGGCAGAAGTTCGCTCTTTGGCTCAATTCAATTCAAGCAAGTGAACTGAAAACGTCGAAAGACAAAAGCGAAATACAAACAAGCGACTAGCTGAACAAGCTAAAATAAAACAACTGAATAATTTGAAACGAAGTAAAGTCGAATTAATCTGAAAAGTTAAAGAAAGTTAAAAGTAAAGTAGAAAGTAATTAAAGAAAAAGAAAGAGAAAATCCATTTCTACAGCAACTAGAAGTTGAGCAGAACAGAGGAGAAGGAGAACAAAGAACACAGAACAAACAGAATGCCAGCTATTGGAATTGATTTGGGCACCACGTATTCCTGCGTGGGTGTCTACCAGCATGGCAAGGTGGAGATCATTGCAAATGACCAAGGCAACAGAACGACGCCCAGCTATGTGGCTTTCACAGATTCGGAGCGTCTGATTGGTGATGCGGCCAAGAACCAGGTGGCGATGAACCCAAAGAACACAGTATTCGATGCGAAGCGTCTGATTGGTCGCAAGTACGACGATCCAAAAATAGCAGAGGACATCAAGCACTGGCCCTTTAAGGTAGTCAGCGAAGGTGGAAAGCCCAAGATTGGCGTCGAGTTTAAGGGAGAGCAGAAGCGCTTTGCACCCGAGGAGATCAGCTCAATGGTGCTATCGAAGATGAAGGAGACAGCCGAGGCGTATCTGGGACAGACGGTCACAGACGCAGTCATCACAGTACCCGCCTACTTCAACGACTCGCAGCGCCAAGCCACCAAAGACGCAGGCCACATAGCCGGCCTCAACGTGCTGAGAATAATCAACGAGCCGACGGCGGCGGCACTGGCCTATGGCCTCGACAAGAATCTGAAGGGAGAGCGCAATGTGCTCATCTTCGATCTGGGTGGCGGCACCTTTGATGTATCCATTTTAACCATCGACGAGGGTTCGCTGTTCGAGGTGCGAGCTACGGCCGGTGACACACATTTGGGCGGCGAGGACTTCGACAACAGACTGGTCACCCATCTGGCGGAGGAGTTCAAGCGAAAGTACAAGAAGGATTTGCGCTCTAATCCTCGTGCTCTGCGTCGCCTGCGCACTGCGGCGGAGCGAGCCAAGCGCACGCTCTCGTCTAGCACAGAGGCGACAATTGAGGTGGATGCGTTGTTTGAGGGCCACGACTTCTACACAAAGGTGAGCCGAGCGAGATTCGAGGAGCTGTGCGCCGATCTGTTCCGCAACACACTGGCGCCAGTGGAGAAGGCACTGAACGATGCCAAAATGGACAAACAGCAGATCCACGACATTGTGCTCGTCGGCGGCTCGACGCGCATTCCAAAGGTGCAGAACTTGTTGCAACAGTTCTTCGGCGGCAAGAGCCTGAACCTTTCCATCAACCCCGACGAGGCGGTGGCCTACGGTGCAGCCGTCCAAGCAGCTATACTCAGCGGCGACCAGAGCGGCAAGATCCAGGACGTGCTGCTAGTGGACGTGGCTCCCCTTTCGCTGGGCATCGAGACGGCAGGCGGCGTCATGACCAAGCTGATTGAGCGCAACTCGCGCATCCCGTGCAAGCAGACGAAGACCTTTTCCACGTACTCGGACAACCAGCCAGGTGTCTCTATTCAGGTGTTCGAGGGCGAGCGCGCCCTTACGCGAGACAACAATGCTCTGGGCACCTTCGATTTGTCAGGCATTCCGCCAGCACCGCGCGGCGTGCCCCAGATCGAGGTCACCTTCGACATGGACGCCAATGGTATCCTGAATGTATCAGCCAAAGAGATGAGCACCGGCAAAGCCAAGAACATTACCATCAAGAACGACAAGGGCCGCCTCTCGCAGGCAGAGATCGATCGCATGGTAAACGAGGCCGAGCGCTACGCCGACGAGGATGAGAAGCAGCGCCAACGCATCTCGGCTCGCAATGGTCTCGAGAGTTACGTGTTCGGCGTCAAGCAGGCCGTGGAGCAGGCCACTCCCGACAAGCTGAGTGAGAGCGAGAAATCTTCTGTACTCGAGAAGTGCGACGAGACGGTCAAGTGGCTGGACGCCAACACCACAGCCGACAAGGACGAGTACGAGTACAAACTGAAGGAACTTACGCAGCACTGTTCCCCAATTATGACCAAGATGCACCAACAAGGTCAGCCACAGAGCAACGCCAACTGTGGTCAGCAGGCGGGCGGCTTTGGCGGTGCGGGCTACAAAGGACCCACCGTGGAGGAGGTCGACTAAAGTCATTCCCAGCCATAGCTCTCCTATACTTGATATTAGTTTTTAGTTTAGCAGACTGATTAAGAATCTTCGCCGATATATTTAGTTCTACACCCGACGGATAATTTAAGTTAATTGTTAAACTATTTCTAAGTTAGCAACAAATTTTAGAATAAACCAATTTATTTATTTTGAGAAAAAAAAAATCTGATTGTCTTTTAATTGCCTTGAAAAGGGGTAAACATAATTTTCAGCTTGAACTAATACAAAATGCGAGATGCCGTTAAAGCGTTAAAGTTGAGCAATTTCGATCATGACATGGAGAATTGTATATTGAATGATTGGAATATCAGCTCTACCTTCTCAAAGAGTTGATATTCCAATAATTCTGCACACACACTCATTCATCCATACGAAAGCATAAACAGACGTTCTGCTAACTGCGCAGTTAGCAGCGACTGCGCTTGAGCTGCTGCTGCAATATGGACAATAGAAAGCTAAGAGAACTTCACTCAATAATTTAAGAGCCTAGTGAGTATGCAGCAGCTTTGTTGACATTTTCTTTTTTTGTATGATTTCTGCCGTTTTATTTTGCTTGGTTTTATGTATGTATGTATGTATGTATGTACATAATTCACGGAATAGCCAGAAATTGAACAGACTGTGCAGAAGTCCTTAAGAGAACTTTAAACTATTCTATTACATCTACTAATTATAAATATTAATGAGCATAAGCTACTTATTCAACATATCAACATTTTGCCTTATCAAGAATATATATTCTTGAGCAGCCTATTGATTTAACTATGCCTATATATGTACATGTATGTATGTATGTCCGTATGTAAGTCTGTACATCTTTCGCTCTCTCTGTCACTCAGTCTGTCTTTATGTCAGCCTAACTAGAGTAACGCACGAAAAAGAGGATAATCTGTGTGGTCATTGGTCACTTAATACTCGAGAGCTACGATCTCTACCTGGCGCTGGGCTCAACATTTGAGCGTGACTAGGTTTTAGTGATAGTTGCCCTATATAAGGGGCAGCAGCTTCAGCATTCTTCAGTCGTGCCAGGCCTAGTGGGGGTCACTCTTGCAGTGCAGTAAAGTGAAGTGAAGTGAAGTGAAGTGCGTGTAATCATTTGATGACAGCTCAGCATGAAAGACCTAGAGGAGTTACTGAGAGGAAATTGAAGAAATATTTGAGGTATTTAGAGCAAATACTTAGAAAGAAATACTTGAAGAGAAAATACTTTATTCTGCTCACCCAAAAAACCGCACATGCACATACGCACAAGAGCGTACACACACATGCACACCTACACACACGCGCATCGCACGCATAAGGAAACTGTTTAATCCATTTCTTGGTGGATAGACTATTATTATAAAACTTTCAGACCGTGGTATTAACATTTGCAAAAGCACAGCTCGCTACCATTTTCAAATGTAAGGGGAATGAGGTGGAATTCTACGTGGATGGATGCTAATAAATACATATGTTAAATCGAAATTCTATAAAATACACATGCATCTAGCTCTAAATAAGTATGTAGTAGATATAGTTTTTTATTTTATTTTTTGTACTTTGTGGCAAAAGACACATGTAATTTCGTATATATTTGTACATACACACATACAGTTTGACACGAAAGTGTTTTCACATGGGGAAAAAAAATTATATTTTTGTTCTTTGACATTAAAATAAAAACTACTAAATGGGATATTTCTACTTTTTTTTTAATCACATTATGTTTTTCAATATGTTTTTTTGCAAACAAGCTAAAAAAAAAAAATTAAAAACAGGGTATAACTATTAACATATGCTTAAAAAAACAATAACAACAAAAACGATATTCAAATTCAACTGACACGAAAGTGTTTGCACATATGCTATTCTTTGTATGTACATACATATTAATGTTTTGCATGTACATATGTATGTATATATACATATGTATGTATGTACATATTGGTCAGTGAACCTCATAAATTGTTAAGCTTTGCCCAGAAAACTATTTGAGTATCATTGAGATTAGTGGGCACACGTGTTTCCCTGTATATGCTTAGATTTTAAAACGTGATGTCGAAAACAAGTCTGTCAAGCCAGCATTCGCTTATTTAAGTATGAAAATACATACATATTTAGAAGCACCAATGAATTTTCTAGAAATGAATATGTTAGACAATTGTTGCGGTAGGTCAAGCTATACACAAGCAGCCGTTACTCTCAGCCCGTCCCTTGCCGAATTACAAGAACAAAACAAGGCCTTCGAGAATATTCCAACCTCCCCTCTCTGTTAATACTACATTGCTATCACGCTCGCACTCGCACTCACTAGCAAACACAACGAGTGGAAACGACATTCGAGTCTTTTCGAGAGAGAGCGTCGAGAAATTTCGAACAGAGAGCGCCAGCGTATAAATACGGCAGTAGTTCGCTCTTTGGCTCAATTCAATTCAAGCAAGTGAACTGAAAACGTCGAAAGACAAAAGCGAAATACAAACAAGCGACTAGCTGAACAAGCTAAAATAAAACAACTGAATAATTTGAAACGAAGTAAAGTCGAATTAATCTGAAAAGTTAAAGAAAGTTAAAAGTAAAGTAGAGAGTAATTAAAGAAAAAGAAGAAGAAAGAGAAAATCCATTTCTACAGCAACTAGAAGTTGAACAGAACAGAGGAGAAGGAGAACAAAGAACACAGAACAAACAGAATGCCAGCTATTGGAATTGACTTGGGCACCACGTATTCCTGCGTGGGTGTCTACCAGCATGGCAAGGTGGAGATCATTGCAAATGACCAAGGCAACAGAACGACGCCCAGCTATGTGGCTTTCACAGATTCGGAGCGTCTGATTGGTGATGCGGCCAAGAACCAGGTGGCGATGAACCCAAAGAACACAGTATTCGATGCGAAGCGTCTGATTGGTCGCAAGTACGACGATCCAAAAATTGCAGAGGACATCAAGCACTGGCCCTTTAAGGTAGTCAGCGAAGGTGGCAAGCCCAAGATTGGCGTCGAGTTTAAGGGAGAGCAGAAGCGCTTTGCACCTGAGGAGATCAGCTCAATGGTGCTATCGAAGATGAAGGAGACAGCCGAGGCGTATCTGGGACAGACGGTCACAGACGCAGTCATCACAGTACCCGCCTACTTCAACGACTCGCAGCGCCAAGCCACCAAAGACGCAGGCCACATAGCCGGCCTCAACGTGCTGAGAATAATCAACGAGCCGACGGCGGCGGCACTGGCCTATGGCCTCGACAAGAATCTGAAGGGAGAGCGCAATGTGCTCATCTTCGATCTGGGTGGCGGCACCTTTGATGTATCCATTTTAACCATCGACGAGGGTTCGCTGTTCGAGGTGCGAGCTACGGCCGGTGACACACATTTGGGCGGCGAGGACTTCGACAACAGACTGGTCACCCATCTGGCGGAGGAGTTCAAGCGAAAGTACAAAAAGGATTTGCGCTCTAATCCTCGTGCTCTGCGTCGCCTGCGCACTGCGGCGGAGCGAGCCAAGCGCACGCTCTCGTCTAGCACAGAGGCGACAATTGAGGTGGATGCGTTGTTTGAGGGCCACGACTTCTACACAAAGGTGAGCCGAGCGAGATTCGAGGAGCTGTGCGCCGATCTGTTCCGCAACACACTGGCGCCAGTGGAGAAGGCACTGAACGATGCCAAAATGGACAAACAGCAGATCCACGACATTGTGCTCGTCGGCGGCTCGACGCGCATTCCAAAGGTGCAGAACTTGTTGCAACAGTTCTTCGGCGGCAAGAGCCTGAACCTTTCCATCAACCCCGACGAGGCGGTGGCCTACGGTGCAGCCGTCCAAGCAGCTATACTCAGCGGCGACCAGAGCGGCAAGATCCAGGACGTGCTGCTAGTGGACGTGGCTCCCCTTTCGCTGGGCATCGAGACGGCAGGCGGCGTCATGACCAAGCTGATTGAGCGCAACTCGCGCATCCCGTGCAAGCAGACGAAGACCTTTTCCACGTACTCGGACAACCAGCCAGGTGTCTCTATTCAGGTGTTCGAGGGCGAGCGCGCCCTTACGCGAGACAACAATGCTCTGGGCACCTTCGATTTGTCAGGCATTCCGCCAGCACCGCGCGGCGTGCCCCAGATCGAGGTCACCTTCGACATGGACGCCAATGGTATCCTGAATGTATCAGCCAAAGAGATGAGCACCGGCAAAGCCAAGAACATTACCATCAAGAACGACAAGGGCCGCCTCTCGCAGGCAGAGATCGATCGCATGGTAAACGAGGCCGAGCGCTACGCCGACGAGGATGAGAAGCAGCGCCAACGCATCTCGGCTCGCAATGGTCTCGAGAGTTACGTGTTCGGCGTCAAGCAGGCCGTGGAGCAGGCCACTCCCGACAAGCTGAGTGAGAGCGAGAAATCTTCTGTACTCGAGAAGTGCGACGAGACGGTCAAGTGGCTGGACGCCAACACCACAGCCGACAAGGACGAGTACGAGTACAAACTGAAGGAACTTACGCAGCACTGTTCCCCAATTATGACCAAGATGCACCAACAAGGTCAGCCACAGAGCAACGCCAACTGTGGTCAGCAGGCGGGCGGCTTTGGCGGTGCGGGCTACAAAGGACCCACCGTGGAGGAGGTCGACTAAAGTCATTCCCAGCCATAGCTCTCCTATACTTGATATTAGTTTTTAGTTTAGCAGACTGATTAAGAATCTTTGGCGATATACATATTTAGTTTAGACCCGTCGGATAATTTAAGTTAATTGTTAAACTATTTCTAAGTTAGCAACAAATTTTAGAATAAACCAATTTATTTATTTTGAGAAAAAATAATCTGATTGTCTTTTAATTGCCTTGAAAAGGGCTAAACATAATTTTCAGCTTGGACTAATACAAAATGCGAGATGCCGTTAAATCGTTGAAGTTGAACATTGTTTTCGATTGTGAAGTGTTTTATTGGTTCAACAGAATTTAGGTTGATTTATATTTTAGTATTATGGTTTAACATTATATACTTCACATGAAAAGCAAAAAGTTTTTAAGCGATGTTTTTCAGCTAAATATTTATTATGGTTTACTATATATTTTCTTCTTTTTTTCATTCGGTCTGAACTCATTTAAAATATACATATATTGCAAGTTGTTTATCGAATATTAGGAGATATACAATTCTAGATATATATATATATATATATATATATCATAAAAATAGACAACTATTTTTAATTAATGGCTTGCGGGATCAGCATGACAAGTTGTAAATAATTATTGTGCGGGATGGGATAATTGAGGTGTGGAGCATTTTAAAAACAAAAACAGGAGATTTACGACTTAGATTTATCTTTTTAAATGTACATTTGTGCAATAGAACACAATTTAATTAAATTAAGAGTATATAGTGTATAAAAGTATGAGAAAAATAATAATGAAAATTGAATATTTGTAGAAATAATTAATTAAAATTACTTACAATGAGAGTAGAGTGTATTGAACAGAGGCAGGGCAACAGTTAATTATTTATGTATATTGCAAATATTTTAAAATATCTCAAATTTAAAAAAATTTAATTTAACAACAATTACGACATTACATGTAATAGGATGGTGTGTGGGGTGCGTGCGTGCTTTATGAATCTCATAAGTTTTGCAAGAATGATAATAATTTCGTTTCGTAGTTCTTATTCGATTCTAAATTGCGTAATGAATGCCGCTCCTCGGGAAACAGATGCAATGCATAGGGCTTGTTGGCCTTATTCAAGGCGCTGATCAGTCGCGACGTGTGATTAAAATGTACATTCTCATCGATCAGGCCATGAATGAGCAGCAGTCGATTATCCCTAGAGAAAGTTGAGAGATAGATGGAGTATTATATCACTATGAAAAATCACCCAATTCTTAACACTCACTCATCGGGAAATGCATGCACATAATTGAGTACCGAGCCAGCTGTATATCCTGCTTCATTGCACTTGGGCATATCCATATAACGTTCCGTGTAACCTGTATCATAGTATTCCCAATTCGTAACTGGTGCTCCCGCAATAGCCACCTTGAAGATTTCCGGATACTGCACCAAGCCCATCAAGCTTAAATACCCACCTGCGAGAACATAATATAGATATACATATATAATATATAGCAATTGATAGATTTGATAAAGCCCTACCATAGGACCAGCCATGTATAGCAACTCGGTCCATATCAATGTATCCCAGTTGATCCGAGAGTATGCGCAGAGCATCCACCTGATCAGTCAATTCCACTTGTCCCATGCGACCCCGAATGTGACTCTCGAAACGTATGCCACGATGCCTTGAGCCGCGTGAATCAATGCAGATCACACAATAGCCCTGGGCAGCCAGCATATGCATGCGCAACTGATGTTTGCCCTGATTGCGATTATGATTATTTAAAGAATTGATTGAATAGTGAGAGCTCACCTTAAATGTATTGTTAACGGTTTGCACCTCAGGTCCGCCATAGACATTCAATACCGTGGGATATTTAACTCCCAATTGAAAGTTGTGAGGCTTAAAGACCATGGCATAGACGATGTCGCCTGATGGCAGCTGTGGGCGAAAGATTTGCGGGCAATATTGTGGTTCCGGTTTGCCGCCCTCATGCAAAAATCCAACCAAAGAGATCTGTATACCATTGACCCCGCCATTCTGGCAGGTTTGCGTCACACGCATCACCTTGCAGCTTGGAAGGCGTTGGATATTGCAATAGACGAGCAACATTAACTGGCACAGCTATCAATGCACAAATACTACGTCAGTCACTCGGTCATTTAAGGGGAGCTACTACTTACATCATCAAACTCCACCAGATATGAATACCCCGGTTCGGTTAACAGACGTATGTGTTCTGGACGCTGCAAACTAACTACATAAAGATGCTTCTCTAATGGAGTATCGCGCAGTCCCACAAAATAAACCAATTGATTGGGCTTGTCCACCCATAGATTACGTGCCAGCACTTCCCATTCACCGCTCGTCAGGGCCACCTTATTAACGATGCGTGGCTGCAGTGCGGCTGCTTCCACAAAACTGGGATGCTGCGCAGCAGCTGCGGCAGCCGAGGCATCCGTTTGGCTGCCATTGACATGAGTCAATAGTAAGCTGGATGTGACCAGATACAAATGTCTAAAGCCCGTCTCCTCAGAGGCCCATAGATAGGTGACGCTCGTATCACCCACTTCCAGAAAATAGAGCATATCATGCACATTGATCCAGCTCTCTGACTGCTCGGTATATATGACCTGCAGCGGCGTTATTGTGCGATTATATGGACTACGCCAGCTGTGATCCCCAATGGAATCTGTCGGCGTGGACACTTGACTACTGTACGATTCACAAAAGTTGTCCAGCGGTATTAGCATAACATCCAAGCGCTGCTGCTTGCGATTAAGACCCTGCATCCAGACGCTGTGAATTCAAAATAGAATATAAGTACTGTGCTATATTGATATTCAACCAGATTTGTTGCATACTAGTTGGCATCCGGTGTCCAGCCGACACGTACAACGTATTCCAGCCAGGGAAACACCGCCGACAAGGAATAGGGTAAATCCTTGATGGTAATTTCGCTAATTAGTAGAGCTTCGTTGAGCACAAATTGAACAAGCTTCAATTTGGACTTGGCGTTTTGTGTGCCGCTACGTGGAAAGCGATACTCATCCACCTCGCCAGGCACAGCCGTCGACGAAGGGAATGTGTAAAGGGACACATCCGTTTCATCTACCTCCTCGTAGACAATACGATAGATGCCATCATCCGAGTGCGGCTGCCACCAATAGCCCTGATAGCGACTGAACTCCTCTTGCATCACATATGATGGCACTCCTGCACTTAATGCATCATCCGCAAACGTGTGTCGGCCGCTTCTCGTGTACGTCAAACGTTTCTCATGACCGCTTAGCGTGTGCGTTACCCAGATATCACAGTCACTGATATGAGCAATCAGATCGGAGTTCTGTGGGCAGATTTGTGGATCCAATGCTGTCCACTCGGGGCATGTTCGCAATTGTGTGGGAAATAGCAGACCAGACTGTTTAGATAAATGTAAAGCAATAAAAGATATGTATTAACATGGTACTAAATGCATGTTCCACATGCACTACTCACATTATATCCCGTGTCCAGACATTGATACAGATCGTTTAAGCAAGGAAAGACCAATTTGCCACTGGGCTTATGCAGTTCATACGAGGTAATACCCCATGTAGACAAACGCTTGCGCTCCTGCATCAATTGATATTCTCGAGCACATGGATAGGCGCCACCGCTTCCACCAATGCCGCTTCCCACTTGGCTGCTAGGTATGGGTTGTTGGAGCAGTGTCTGCCAAATTAATCTATCAAAGAAAAGCAAGGTTTTATACATTTTTCAGAAGTTAAGAAAACAACTCTTTAAACCTGGGCTTAGGCTGTGGACCAAAATGAAACGTTGGAAGGTTTATTGTTGGTGATGCTGCTCCAGTTGGACTACCGGTAGTACCTTCAATGTCAACGCCACTGGTTTGCTGCAGCTGCTGTTCGTCATGCTGTCGCAGGTTGATGTCCGTAAAGAGCAACGTTGTCTCCCAGTTGTGTGGCGGTGTACTTAGGAAATAGCACCGTGCACGGCCATCGGATAGATGACGGAACTGAACATTGGTGGGCACCATCGTCGATAGATTGGACAGATCCTTGCGAATGTCTTGGACAACACATCTGATCTCAGCCCACGTTTTGGATGGCGTCGGCGCTGCTATATGCCCATCATTATCAACAGCATCATCCTCGTCCTCCTCCTCATCGTTATCATCGCAGTCTTCATCGTTTATGCCGAGACCATGTGGGGGTGTGCCACTGGTGGGCGAACTCAGATGATTTGTGATGGCCGATGCGGCAGCTACCACCACCTCTGTTGTGGTTGCTGTCGCCGCTGCCGCTGCTGCTGTTATTGGTGATGTGAGTGAATTGAGAGCGCTGCCTATTGAGGAGTAAAATGCATTAGCTGTTGTACCCAGCGAGCCCATGCTCGTAAGACTAGCTATCGAACCGGCACCAATGCCACCCGCACCCACGCCAATTCCAGAATGCGTTGAGCTGGGCGTGCTGGCTGCACTATGACTTCGTTCCATGGCATTGGTAGTGATGCTGCCGGCAACGCTTACAGCCGTCGACACACGTGAGGTGAATCCATCGAAGAGATTTACAAACGATGTGGCCGCTGCGTTTGTTATACTATGGCTACGTTGATGCCCATTGTTGTTTTTATTTTTATTGCTGTTCCGTTTGTTATTATTTATGTTGCTGTTGCTACTGCTACTTCCACTGCTGACGCCACTCGTACCGATGTCAACGCGTGGTGGTGCGCTGGATTCTGTAGAACTAGTAGCATTTGGACCGCCCAGATTAACAGTGAGTTGCGAATTCCTCGACGATTGTTGTTGTTGTTGTGCTGTTTGTATTCTGCTGTCCATGTTGTGATCCTTGATGTGTTTTTTAGCACAAATGCAACCAAGTTTATGTTTTCACTCACAATTTTAAATTGACCCAAATCTGTACTCCACGTACATACACATACAAACACACAGCCACACGCACGCACACATATACCGACACACATACACACACACACACTCACAGGCAGACAAAAGCAGACAGACAGAGAGACAAATTGATAGTCCGCTTTTTGGTGAATTTCTTATCCCTTGCATACACGTACTGACTTACATACACATAGGCACACATGTATATACATACATGCCAAATTACGCACTCACACAGCCATGCAAGGGTTTTGTTATTGTTGTTATCGCTGTTGCTGCTGTTGCATTTCTTTAGCTTATTATTATTGTGTACTATTTTTAACAAAATATATATATCGTCACGTTTTCAGTTGTTAGGTATCTAGCTATGCTGTAGTCTACCCGCTTGTCTTTTCATTTTTTCCTCTTAGGTGTTGCGCTCTTTTTTGTGAAACGGTGTGTAGATTGGTAATTGTTGTTGTTTTTTTCTTTTCATTTATCGTATCTTCGCAAAAAAGTGAAAGTCTTGCGCCTGTTGAAAGTGGCAATCAGCTTACTCATATGATGTAGCTATTATTTCAATGCACACTTTATTTAATGCTTATTCCAAATGTTTGCTGTACAGAATATACTATTGAATTGGTTGTTTTTATTGTTTGGTCACGGGCCGCGATGAGTGAAACGATTCCAACTGCAATGCCGTTTGGTTTACTTGATTGTATATCACGCAGCGTTGCACTTTGGTGAATCAGTGTCACCATATAAGTTGCTCTTTGCCAATATCATGAAACGGTCACACTATGCAGTTGAATGTAATAAGCCGGTTTTATTACTTTTGCGAAAAGTTATTTATTTGGAATATTGAGAATGGTAAAGGCGTCGTAGGAAAAACATTTTAATTCCTCTGTTGGACCAAAAACACATTTGTCAATACGGCTAGTCGGGCTACCAGTATATCTTAACCAAATACGCCTAAAAGTCTATCATTAATATCTGTTTCTATTTTTGTTATTAGTTGACAACTTACATAGCCTCGAAGCTTTTTGTGTACCCCTGTATAAGTCCTTTAATGGTTTGATGCTGGGTATACAGGCACCATCCTCGAACGCTAAGCTTTTGAGCCCGTCTCAAAGTATACTAATTAAATTATTAACGTAATATGGAACAATAAATTATAGATACTTCTTACATGTCGAAATGAAACATCTGCAATTGGATAACTATTAATTTCACATAATTTTTATATTATTGTCTGCTGTCCTGACATACCGTGCACAATACCGAAAATTTCAAACTCACAGGACTTAATAGTTAAATCTTCGCTATCTTGGTTCGCTAATAAAGCTTTCTGAGCTTCCGATGTTCTTGTGACATTATTCCTTTGCAATCGCGATCTTTCCGTTTGAGTCTCAATGCTTCCCATTTCAAAAAAAAAGAAAAAAAAAGAAAAACAAAAAACAAAAAAGTGTGGAGACAAACAAATCTGAAATTTTATTCAAAATCAATCGATTACGACTTGGACGATCATTATATTTAGAAAGTAGAGCAACACTGCCTCGTGTGTATATTATCGTTAATCGCTACGCACTTTTCGAGACGACGAGTCGCAGTTGCAAATTAATTTCAAAACAAAGCATACAGGATACAAAAAGAGAGAAAAGTATATAAAAATCAAAATGACTACGAGTACTGTATACGCTGGTGTGCATTTTAAAAATAAGTTAAGTGACTTTTATCCCGTGCACAATATCGATATGGAACAGGATGTGGCATACTTGAAGAAGATCATTGCCGAGCAGCTGCAGTTGCAGTTCGATGCCAACGAACTTGGTATGTATATAGTTATATACTATATATGTGTGTACACGTTTAGTATACGCAATAACGCCAATTCATTGTGTGCTATTCAATACAGATATATGCTATTTGGGCAAGCTGCTCAACGACGACTGCAAGCTTTCAAGCACAATGAAACCAAACGCTATTGTTCATTGTTTCCGTAAAATGAAATCTTATACTCCATACGAGCCGCCTGCCGCCAGCGATATCAACACTAAGCACATACAGGAGCTATTTTCACTGACTTCGCACTTGCAAATCAGTGTCACATCTCGTTTTAACATACTTCAAAAAATCCTGGCTGAGTATCCAGAGTTTCGGCGTAATTTGGGTGCTCAGGCTCTGATTCGGGACTCTGTGCTGTTCAACATGCTTCATGAGCCGGAGGTGGTGCAAAATCTGGTGCGAGATTATCCTTTAATTTGCGATGCAGCTTCATTTATAGTCGATACCATACGCAAGGAATTGGCTCGTAACAGTTCTGCCACGCAGTGTAAGTGTTTCCATTTAATTGAAATTCTCTGATACCTGATTATGTCCTTTTCATTTTTAGTTCAGGAGCAAGCTGCCTCAGAGTCCACAACCTCATCGGAGGAGGAGAACTCTTTGGGTGCCGGCAGCAGCAGCAGCGGTGGTAGCAGCAGCACAGCAGCTGCTAACCTGGCAGCTAATCGAAGAGACGAACTGGCCAACATACGACAGATCAGTCGCCAACAATTGGCTAATGCTTTAGCCCGCGTCGATATGAGCTCCTTTAACTCGTTGTCAAACATAGCTCAGCGCAATGTAGATGAGGCTCTCAGCGATGAGCGACCTCGCACCAGCACATCGGCTGCTACCAGCGGTACAGCTGCTTCTGGCACTACAGCCGGCAGTACTGCTGCCATCTCATCAGAGCTGTTGCGCAATGAGCTGGCACGGGCTTTTCAGTCACTGCAGCAGCAACCGGCTCCGTCAGCTGTGGAGAACATGGACATGGACACTGGAGCAACAGATACCAGTGAATCGGCTGCAGCTGTCGATGAAACCGAGGATGATGATGATGCTGTGGCTGGCGATGACAGCGATGTATTGCCACGTTGCTATCGTCGTCATCGCTTCACCGAACAGTTGCGCACCATGGCAGCGATGGGCTTCATAAATCACACCCAAAATGTTAACTACTTGACTCTGGCCGACGGCAATGTCGAGCATGCTATAAATCTACTAATGTTGGGCCTGAATTGAACTATGTCGAGCGCTTAGCAATAAGCAGCTGTATTTATTCTGCCGTTTTCTAAAGTATATGCATATGTTAAAGCATATATTATATGTATATGAATATATATACACACATATATAATATATATATTTATGTACACTTAAGCGATTTAGCATTATGATTTGTGGTAGCTCCAATTATTTATGCAAATAAACAGAAAAATACGTTTGCAGTATATAGTGGGGACGCTTGTATTGGGATCCGCACCTCTAGCTGCTTGGAGCGCCGGGGCGGCCATCATATCAAATTAATTGAATTGAACTACTTAATTAAATAGTCTAATGCTTTGTCCTTATTGTTATTAAATTTCAAAAGAGCCGCCGAGATTTTTGTTTCTTCAAATCCGAGATCCATTAACTCGCCCAATGGAATGAGGTGCTCGATTATCTGAATTGCATGTAAAAACAATAAATCAATAAGACATATCATGTACCCTACTTAGGATATACTAACGTACCTTCTTATCATCGATGCCACACAGGCTTACCACTTTTGCCACTCGCTCGAGCGGGAAGCCCATGGTGCTAATGCGCTGTGCTAGTTTCTGTGCCGGCACAGTCAGCTCTTGGAATATGTTGGCATTGATCTGCTGGCTGTTGGACAGTTGCTGTGGCTGCTGGGGCTGGGTTAATGCCAAGGCCTGCTGTTCATCCTCATTGTGGCTGTATAGACGGACGCGACGCTTTTCCGCCTGCTGCAGCTCCGTTTTTAATTCTCGTAGTATATCAGGCACGCTCCTCGATTTTATATCTGCTTCCGACGTGTTCGGTGACAGCATATTAATATTGTTGCTCGGAGGCAACACCGATTGGGGTGGTTGAGTGGGTGTGCCATAGCCATTGATATAGGTATGCTGCAAGTAGTTGTGATTGGGATAAATTTGCTGCTGCTGCTGAGGATAATAGTGCTGATTATAGACCATGTGAGGATAAACGAGTTGTTGTTGCTGCTGCTGCGATTGCTGAGTAGGAGTGTTATACAAGGGAGTTGGGTACATGGCTGGAATGCCTTGGGCATCATCACAGTGTACTTGGAAATTGACGCTATCTAGCGTCGCTTTGGTTTCGGCCAGGGTCGTAACAGCCAGCTCCAGTTCCGGCTGCATCTGCTGCTGTTCGTTTTTATTCTCTGGCTCGCTTATCTGTTCCGCCTCGTTTGATGCAAGTGGCTTTTGAGTCAATTGTGTCTGGTGCAGCACCTGCGCCAGTATATCCAAATCATTGATCGTCTTCATCTCAATATTATCGAATGGCGTCGAGTTCATATTGTACTCAAAATCTGCATAGTTTAATGAACTGTTGCGCTTATGGTGTGTAACAGCTGGTGTTCCTGTTGCAGCGCTGCTTAGTATGGTGGGTTGCAGAATATTATTGAAATTACACGAGCTCATTGACTTTGGCTTGAGTTCCTCACGTGACTCAGCGTCGCTAATTGACGTAGTTGAGGTCGTTGTTATTGTGTCCGCTGTTGCTGCATTTTTTGCTGTTGGCGACTCCATGGCTAACTCATCATCATCGCTATCGGAGGACAATTCCGCTGCACTGGGGTATTCAACAGCGCCAAGCATTTCCTTTTGTTTAGCTTCAAGCGCACGCTGACGTTCCTGTTTGCGCTGCTCCAGTCGCATTTGACGCGCCTGCTGCTGCTGGTGACGCATGCGACGCCAGTGCTGGCACTTGCTGAGTACACTGCGTTCCAGCTGGTAGTCATACTGAAATGCCTGCTCCTCCGCATAGTAGTTGTCTCTGTATTGTGCCAAACGATTAGCAATAGTTGGGGGCAATTGGTATACTGGGGGTGGTGGTTTATAGCGTTCGACTATTTTGACGGGGACATCATCCATATTTTTTGACCTGCACTCGTCATAGGCGCATACACGGCGAATTTTATTAATTGACTCTTAATTGCTACGCACTTTTTTTTTTGTGATTTTCCGTGTTTTTGTTGTTTTTTCGTCTCTTAGTTCTCTTTTGTTTTCGCAAAACGATAATGTGCAAGCAGCAATCGATAAGCCTCTATGTGTTGACTCATATAACGCGATTAATAAGTACACACTGGTTATAACTATCGATGAAGGCCGTTAAAAACGTAAAATATGTAACGCCTGAAACATACGCTTTACTTTGTCAAATAAATTTAATTTTAGACTCTATTTACTTTTAAATTAAGCTAAAATAATAGTGTTGACAATTCCTATGTGTGTCGTTATTTTATTGAGTAGGAGCTGTGGATACTTGATATTTGAAATCATTTTC
Organism: Drosophila aldrichi; assembly: GCA_035045965.1. NCBI lineage: Eukaryota > Metazoa > Arthropoda > Insecta > Diptera > Drosophilidae > Drosophila > Drosophila aldrichi. The sequence continues at coordinate 5,304,342 of JAWNOM010000199.1, forward strand.
ATGAATTGCAGTGAATGAATGAAAATTTCAATGCTATTAGTGTTATTAGAAATATATATTAAGTATTAGACATATATAGATGCCGACATAATCGCTAACCAGAAAACACTCTGGTTAGTGACATAATTGAAAGCCCAAAATCGATATTTATACCCTAACAACATCGATGTCCATATTGAGAATATTGATAATTTTGATTTCAACATCGATAATCATCGAGCATTGATGTTCATCCCTAATAGGGACTTGTCGAGTTAGTTTGTTTTTGTTGAAATTTTGTTTATGCATGAACTTGAATATTAATTGTGTACGATGAGCGATGTAGACGATATGAAAATAAGTCATCAACAGTTACTGCAGGAAATTACTACGCTGTTGGCAGCTAGCACCGAGAGAAGCGATGCGAACGCCTTGCAATTGAATCAGGAACTTCAGCGACGCCTGGAACAGGTGCGCAACCGTATATTGAAGCTTTTAGAGATAGTGCGCGAACGTTACAAACGCAATGAAGAGGCACTCATACGACGCCAGAATCCACGGTCTCATTGTGCAACTGCAAACGGCGTTGAAAACGTAGGAATAAGCGGAGCAGTGCTACGCGGCGGGACGTTTCGCTTTAAGGGCAATCTTTACTTTCGCGACAGCGATGGACGTAGCTGTCCCAACAATGAGGACTACGAGCGACGTTGTGGCACCGAAATGTTTCCCACCGATTTCGATATGCGCTCTAAGCACGTCTGGACAGTTATGGACAAAAAAAGAATCGTCATGGGAATAAAGCAACAGGTAAGTAAGTGTAAAAGATGGTTCAATCGTTGTTTAAATACATACCTGTCTTAAACCTTAAAGTTGTTAGAGCATGAAACCTACCAGGCCGGTGTAGCGAAAAAGGCGTCCAATAAAATTAATGAGCGTAAACGGAAATTCATCGATCTGCATGCACAAACATTGGCCACTTTGTTAGCTAATGCCGATAGAAATTTCAGCATCGACTGGAATCAGATTAGCACACTGGATCTCGAGCATCGTCATTCCTCCTATAGCTGTGAGGCCATGTGGCTGGTGTATTTGCAGCCTAAGCTAAAGCGCGACGATTGGACACCTGAGGAGGATAACGCTTTGCTGGATGCGGCTAAAGCCAACAAATTACAAAATTGGCAAGCAATTGCGGCTGAAGTGGGTCAACGTTCCGACTATCAGTGCTTTGTGCGCATGCAGACAACATTGCGGTTTCACTTGGAGCCCACATGTTCGATGCGATGGGGTCGTGAGGACAATGAACGTTTGTGTGCTGTTGTCCAGCGAAATACTGTGAATGGGTTGACTAACTGGTCGCAAGTTGTAGAGCATTTCCCAGGCAGATCGCGATCGACATTAATTGGACGCTATATGTATGTGTTGCATCCTAGCGTCAGCCACGGTATAATAAAGATGATTCTCTTTGTATCATATAGTAATATATGTCTTTTCAGAGCCTTTTACACCCAGTGAGGATCTAATGCTGTTCGCTGCCTATGAGGAGTACAATGGCAAATTCAATTGTTTCCCGCGTACCCTGTTTCCGAATCGTTCGCTGGCGCAGCTGCGTACACGATATAACAACGTGCTGGCACAGCGTAATAAAACAGATCCCTGGTCCATGGATGATGACACAAAGCTAATGAGTTTTGTTACCGAGCACGGTACCTCGCAGTGGGTGAAGTGTGCCAATCACTTGGGCAATCACTCACGTACCAGCTGTCGTACACGCTTTCTGGTCATCAAGCGGTTTCTGGAGCAACATCCGGAGGCGACGGTGAATGACATACCACGCCGCAAGGTCAACAAAAATGCTCCAGTAACCGCCGAGAATTGGGTTCAGCGGTTGCAAGAATGGCAGGCGGATCCGGAATCCCTGGTCGCCCGTCCCGTTCACAAGCCGAAACCAAAGAGAACAAAAACGGACATTAATACCAAGATTATGGAGCCATTGCGCGGCATGGACGTACACATCTACGAGTACTTTAAGTATTCTTATAATTTGAAACTCGATGCCCCGCCAGCACTAATCCCGCTTCCACGCAACGAACAGAATCTTTACGTGGCGGCCAATGCGCTACACTACCGGCCACCAGCCAATGCTAGCCCATTGGTCCAGAACGTCACGCTGAGCAAACAGCTAAACCGATACTATAGCAAGATGCTGCGCCAATTGCCGGCTTTGGAGCCAAGTGAATCATCCACTACGCAATTGCTGCTGCCGCCTAATTGGTCCACAATGATGGGCTTTCGTGCTATATGCATATTGTCAGTGAATTGGCGCTATCATGCGAAAATTGGACCGAAATTGAAACTTCCCGTCAACTATGATGAATCAAAGTCAGCAGTGCAGCTATTCCGGCAACGCTTACGCACTCTTTTCTATACCACCACACTATTGAGTCGGCTGGAACCCTCTTCATTTGAGCAGCTTTCATCGGCCTTAACGGCACTGCCGCGACCAGCTGTTGACTATGGCTCGGCAACGAAATCTGATGCGTCGCCATCCACACAGCATCGAAGACGAAACCGAAAGAGCCACGAGTCGCTCAGAATCTTAAGCGTTGAGGACTCTCAAAAGATTGCCCACCAACAAATCGAAGAACTGAGCCGCAAGAGTCTTAAATGCGAGTTTAAGGACGAGCCGAATTTTAAGCAAGAACTGTCTTACGATTAGAGAAGTTTACACATTTCTTATAGGTTATATAACTTATCTCGTGTTTATTTATATATGTATATATATATATATATATATATATATAATAACTAACAATATGTTGCATTCCCAACAAAACCGATTATCATATGTGGGAGTTGCCCTTAAAAGTTAAATAGACGTCGTATTTATGCAGTTTAGATTCTTTAGGTACTTATTACGTTAATAGCAACAAAAGCGAATTTTAATCAAGCACGCTACAAGCATACAAGTGTTTGAGGGTTTATTTCAGTTATTGGAAGTTACTAAAGTCTGTTTTCAGCTTGATCGTCGGCTTCTGCGGCTTGGCCAGCAAACCGTTGCGCTGCGCCTCATTGGCCTTTTGGGCTAGATTAATTGATTGCTGTTGGTTGCGTATGGCCGCCTCCAGTTTCTGTCGCAGTTCGGCCTTTTGGCCCATCAACGCCTTGAACTCCTGTGGGTATTTGGGACCGATCTTCAGCAGCCAATTGAGGGCTTGTTCATGCAGCTGCCGCTGATATTTGGGCAACGTCCGCAACTTGTTCGGCTCCGCCAGGTAGGCAATGAGCACCGGGACCAGAAGTGTCAGCATTTGTATATCTGCGAAATGAATTCAAAATTATTGATATAAAACAACAACAATGTTCAAGAAAAACACAAAGGACAACACAGCTTGGTTGAGTTAACTTTTGTGTGTGTGTGTGCTATCGATATCGATAACATCAACGGTAATCGCATGCAGTGTGTAACGACAGTTAAAGCGCAATTATGCAAACTTGCAGCTACATCTAATAACTACAATGTTTTTAATACATATATAATACATATATAAATATCAATATTCATAGATTTATATATGTATACATATGTATATATTTAGAGTTAGTGCATATTGATGTGCTTTTACATTCAGAGTGCAAACAAGAAACGGGTGAATGGGCGAAGCTATTTACCTTGTAGCAAGTTTCCTAACGTTTTTTTTTTTTTTTTGTTTAATATATGTGTGAGTAATGAGTGAAGCAATTATAAGAGAAGAGACGTAGAGAAAAAGAGCAGAATGTAATAAAAAAACGAACGGTACTAGTTGACGACGCTTACAAACTCGGTGCCCAATTGGCAGCTCTATGCATTATTTGGGTAGAGGGACGCACTAAATGCACTTTCTACAGGTCTGTTCCGAATGTTTTGGGAACTTCTAAATCAATATTTTGTTGTTGATCTTTTTATATTAATATGATTTTACTTAACGTTTAATTCTAGATTAATTAATAAATATATTATTGACTGTCTGATTGACTGTTGAAAACATCGTTATTATTTATTTAATTCAACCTAAATCTGCTTTGTGTTTAATTGAATGTGAAATACAATTTATTTATTTTAGTTTAATTATTTTAGAAGCTCAAAAAGTGTAATTATATTTTAAAACCTATTGCAACCCATTATTCTACGCAGATTTAACCTAGCCAAAACTCCATTACTCTCAATATTACCTATTCGGAACAGACCTGAGATATCATTTATATAAAGAATGTCTGCTACTTACGATTTTGAGGCTCGGCAAGCTCTATGAGTTGCTCCACGGTCACAATACTCTCGAGGGTCACCTGCAGTTCCAGTTCGCTGGCCGGCGTCTTGCTGGACTCGGAGTACAGGGATTCAATGATGCGCGGTGCCAGCGCATGTATGTAGGGCGTGGCCGTCTTTAAGTCCGCCTTTGTGAAAATCGAACGCGTCGTCTCGATGCATTTCAATTTGACGGACAAGTGCTCCGACTGCAGGCACTGCCGGAAATGATTAATGCAAGGATATTGCAGCGAGGGTGTGCCCACCACAGAGGCGGGCGTGTGCAGAATGAATACAGCAATGGCCAGCAGCATGGTGACCTCATCTACTTTACGCTCCTCATTATCACCCGCCGTCTTGGTCATATCAATGATGGTGGCCAAGGCGCTTTGCAGCAGCTGCTGCCACTCATCCTGCGTGCTTGCCTGATGGGCCCAGCGATGGACGCACACAGAGCGCAGACATTGCAGCGCTGCCTGCACAGCACAGGTGTTGGCCAGAATGCTGCTATCGATGGCCGACTTGTTGGCTATCTCGCGCATAATGCTCGTGGTCATGTAGAGTATGGTGGGCAGTATGGTGAGGGCGCCACTAGGCGTGCACAGATCTAGGAGCTGCTCGACGCACTGCAGTCCAATGGCCACAAGACGACCGTTCTCATCGCCGAGCACTGAGAAGAATGAGGCATTCTTGGCGTACGCATAGTCCAGCTGGAGATTGATTTGCTTGCTGGGATTGAGGCTGGGTATTTGGCGCACAAACAGGCACAGACAGACCTCTAGGACGGCATAGACATGAGAGCTGCCCGGCTGCATTACGCTGCCCTCGCCCAGCTGCAGATCCTCATTGTCATTCTGATTCTCATTTGCATTATCTGCGGGCTGCTGCTGCTGTTGACTGTCCCGCCTTCGTTCTAGATCCTCGCGTGCTGCTTGGATTGTTTGCTTCAATATTTCCACGCACAGCAGCTGAACGAGCAGCTCGTCCCGTGTGAGTATCTGGCGATGCAGCACATGGCATAGCTCAATGGTCAAAGCACGATCCTTGATCAGCTGCCGGCGCGCCCAATCGGAATCGAAGATGCTGTGCAACGCACGCAAACAGCTGACAATGTTGCGTGGCTTATCCGAGCTGCGCATACTGCACAGCGCCTCCATGCAGATGCCAAAGATCATGTGGAAGCGATCCGCCGAGAGGGAGCCGTGTGTAATGTGATTATTATTGGACTCTGGCTCAGCTGCATTGCTGGCATCCGACGGACTTTGTGTGTCCTGATGGCGGGCAAAGCCCTCGTCACGCAGCCAGAGCGCCGCTGCATACAAAATGGGCGGCCAACTGGTCATGTAGTGCGGCTTGGACGAGTTGATGGTGTCTGTGGTGTAGAAGGAACCACCGTCCCGTGGCAACTGCGATTGAAACTCGGCAGGCAGCAGTAGAAGCGCATGATCCTTCATAGCGGCCAACCAGTGATTGGACAGATTATGCAGCTCCGGTTGCACCAGACTGAGCAAACTCTCACCACGGCTGTCCGTATCCAGATCAATTCCGGTGACCAGCTCTGTGGCTGTGCCAGCTGGCGAGACGGTGAGCAGCGAGGCGGGAGCCTTGCCATTGCTCAGCATGGCCACAATATACACCTCCGCCCAGGCTTTGAGTATGCTGAGCTTCTCCAGCGTCGCCATCGACTCGTTATATAGCTGCGTGCTGTTCGTCTTCGTGTAGAGCTTGCTTAGCGAGCTGACTAGCAGCTGATGCACTCGCCGCAAATCGCTAATGTCCCGTGCCACACCCGATCCGATCCAGGCGGAGCAAACCTCGCAGGCAGCAGCGGTCACATGGGATGGCGTGTCGGGCGCAAAAGCCGGCCGAAGGGCTGCGCCCACCTGTGCCTGGTATTGCTCCAGGAGCAAATGACCTGGAAATTCTGGCTCTGGCACGTTTGCGAATCGATCTATGATTTCCTGCAGTGTGCGCAAGCCCTCCAGCCGTAGTTGATCCGAGTCCGAGGTGGCAGCCATGAAAGACATGCGTATGAGCTCGGCCAGATGCAGTATAAGATAATCACCGCTGCGCGACTTGATCAGCTGTTGCTCCTTGGCCTGCAGCAGATCAAAATGCAGCGCATTTGCTGCCTCGCAGCTGGCAATGATGCGGCGAACGCATTGGGCGGCAAAGACTCGTGTGGGCCAACGTGGCTGCACGGCTGGATGCGTAGAGGTATTTTCCTCGGCACGATATTCGGTTACATCATCGGCGTACTCCTCCTCCTCGTCGTCGTCGTCGTCCGTTTGCTGTGCGTCGCCTGAACCGGACTTGCCGCCGGCATCCGCTGAGCCGGCCTGCGCCGCTTGCTCTTCACTCGAGCTGCCGCTCTCGACGGCCACAGTGAGCACCTTCTTGCAGAGACTAAGCCAGTTGCTCAGATTGTCGGCAGCCAGCATTTGCAGCATTGAAGTCAACGTGTCGTGTATATTCTTGAGCATTTCCACATCCGTTTCCGTGTCAAGCATCGAGAAGAGCAGTCCGGGCAGACCATATTCCGTAATGACTAAATCTGGACACTGTTCCGGTGTAATGGCCAGGGCCAGCTCGCATACCTCACGCGCCTCGCGATGCGCCAGCTGACGCAGACAGGCGACGGCAGCCTTTCGTAAGATGAAATAATTACTGGCCAGCATCTTGACCAGGGTCGGCACGAGCGTGTCCAGCTGCAGAGATTTACAGGCAAATAGATGCAGTTGCTGCAGGCAGCCAATTGCTTCGGCTTGCACCAAGGGATCTGCATGCGATTGCAGCAATGCTGCTGCGCAGAGGAAGGAGCTTCGCATTGCAACCACGGCCGTGTTGTTGCCCTGAAGTTCCGGTCCCACAGTGGTGATCAATGCATTGACCACACGGCCTACGCACTGATGCACATCCACATGGGCGTGTGGCACGCTGAGCAGCAGCTTCAGCGAGAGCGTCAACGTCGGCTCCACATAGCCACGGAACATGGGACCGCCGGAATCGGCGATCTGTGCCAGAGCATAGAGGGACCACACTTGCACCACAGGCGACGCGCTGTCCTGTCCCAAGGCAAGCAATATGGACACACTGGTGCTCAGATGTTGCGAGCTGCCCATGCCGCCCACATAGCGATGCAGACAGCCCAGGGCATGCGAGTGTCCAGTGCGCGTGACCACATCCCGTGCCGACTTCAGTTTGTCGAAGCTGTTCTGCGCCAGCTCAGCGGTGAAATGGGAGTCGGCCACAACCTGGGCTAAACGGCCGAGTGCCTCGCCAGCTGCACAGCGTATGGTTGAATTGGAGCTGGTCAACGAGGCGACAATCAGACTGGTGGCGCTCTTCTTGACATCCTCTTGGCCCAGGCTCGTCTTGCTATCCGTCAGCTGTTTCAGTGCATACAACAGAGCCGTGAAAATGTTCATCTGGATGGCCTCCTGGCGATTGCTCTTCGCCTGTTTGATGCACTCGGCGAAATGGTCCAGCATTTGGAGGCGATGCTTGTTCGCCACCTTTGGGAAAATGGTGCCATATAGAGTGACGGACATGTCAATGACGGCCACGCCCAATGGCAAAGGACCCGGACACTGCTGGGCCTTATTAATCAACTGTATGTTGTTATTGCTTGCAGTGCTCGCATTCGAGCTGGCATTGCTGCTATGCTGGGCGGACCAATTGGGACGATACAGACAGCAAGGATCGTGCTCCAAGGCACCAGACCCAGCGGCGCTGTTCGGCTGAAGCTGTGCATTGAAAGAGAGAATCGTTAAATAATTAGTAAACTTCTAAATTCTATAATGAAATTATAACAAACAATTAAGAGATTAGTATAAAGTATAAGCCAAATTATAAATTATGAACAGTAACTTAGTTAACTGTCTTTAAATACTCCAATCCTAATGCAATAATTGCCGCATTGGATTTATAAAAATATCAATTATTAAATAAGAAAACATGATTTCATTTCAAACAATAAATGAAGAGGAGTCCTAGAGGAACGGATAATCGAAGAGCCACTCTCTCGTGTATTATGAAATAAATTATTTATTAATCATGCAAATCAAAATCATCAACGAAACATTTCTTTCTTTCATTTTTATGAGTTCTTGGAGGACAACACTTACATGCTCGCCATCGACTTTGCGATTGGGCTCCATCTGGTTAAACGAATTGAATCGTTATCAATATTGCATATACAGATTGAGGGAATAGTTAAAGAGGTAGAAGATAGTATCGGTTATACGCTTACAAATCTAAGAGAAACCACCCAGGCCATAGCTCAATGAGAGGCCAACGGCTTGCACATACCTGATCCTCGATGGTGCGATGATTTGTTTCCTGCAGCCAAGTGCCCAATATAATGGAGTCATCGCCATGACAAAGAGTGCGCAGCAGAGAATTTGTTGTATTGGCTGCATTATCCGACAAGGTAAACTCCGACACGAGCATGCGCAGCAGATGTGTATAGGAAGCCTCCAGGGCTGTGGGCGGCAGCAGCGTCAAGGTTTCAAAGAGACGTAGACGCACCATAGCAGCGGGAGCTTTCAGCTGAGTGCCATAGCTCTTTAACACAGTGGCCAAGCTGAGAGAGGAATACAGCAATGAGAATGGAAAGACAAAGGCTATATCATCTTTACTCACTTGACCAGCATGGCGAGGGCGCTCTCGATGGGCGTGAGCAAACGTCGCGTAATGTCCTCACTGACCAGATCCGGGCAATTTAGCAGAAAACTGTGCATGACTGACAAGGCGCCGGCGCGTCCCTCAAGTGTCACTTGCCAGGTGAATGCATCACCCCGTGCCTTCTCTGATTCGAGTTCCTTGTTCGAGCGCGGAAAGGAGTTCCGCCAAAGCAACAGCATGCGTGGCAAAAGGCCTTTGACCACCGGCGAACCTAGCGTCATGATGGCGCCAATTAATAGCCAGCCGGCTTGGGTGCGATGCAGCGACATGCGGCTATTCTGGGAAGCGGAGCGCAGCAGCTCTTCGGCACAATTGAACACCACCTTGCCCTTGGTGTGCGGTATGCCCAAGGGGGAGTGGCGTGCGCTACCCAAAATGGCCGCCAAGGCGCAGCTATAGCCGGCAATGGCCTCTGGCGAGGATCGCATCTGTTCAATAGCATCAATGAAGCGATCGATGAGCGGCGTTATCTGGCTGGGCACCGCAATGCAGCAGCTGCGCAGACACCAGGCCGCAGCTAAACGTGCCGCGGCACATGGATGCACCAGCACCGCGCACGTGGCATCTATAGCATTCAAGGATTGATCTGTCAGGAGATTCTGTGCTGTTGTGCCCAGTCCAATGAACAGAGAGCTTAGCTCCTGCAGGGCGCACACCAACAAATGCTGACTGAAGAGCGTCTCCTGGTTCGAATCCTTGGCATTCTCTGGATTAAAGTCAATTGAGTTCATTTGCTTGGCCACCAGATGAATGAGCTCCTTGCAGGCGGCGCTTTGCGCCTTCTCGCCCAGCATTTTCCCAATGGTGGAGCGCAATATGAAGTTGATGCACTTGCGCGAATAGACAGCATCCACATGCGAACAAGCCGCCTTTGGATTTGCCACCAGATCCAGCACATGAGCCAGAAACGTGCTCAGATGTCGCTCCAGCCAAACGCTCCCCATGAACTGTACGAACACCACATAGGCGTGGGTTACACCGACTCGCACCTCTCGATTGACGCCCGAGCTGCCTTTAATGATTTCACCGGTGCCCTTGAGAAATGAAGCGCCACCACGCAAAAATCCGGACATGAGTATGCCTAACGCTTCGTCCAATGAGACCAAACGTAACGCACCGCCTTTGGCCGCTTGCAATGCTACGACCACTTGCGCCTGGGCAGATTTCTTGTTGCTCGCCGCTTCGGCCAGCTGCTGTGTGAAGGCGAGCAGAGTGCCCAACAACTGGGCGACGGCGCATCGTACCTCATAGTTGCTGCCATCAAATGCGCGGAAGCACAGCGTGCCCAGATTTTCAAGTTCCGTCTGGTACAGGAACGGAGCGCTGTAGATCATCTTGAGTATGCAACGAGAGGCAGCAACGCGCACGGCCATAACACGATCGAGCAGACAATGTTTAGCGGCTTTGTAGATGTCCTTGTGCACGTTGGCAATGGCGGTGCCCATGCCAGCGTTCACCTTCTCGAGTGTGTGCATGATTTCGATGCGGGCCTGCGACTCGGCGTTGCGTAGCGTGCGTATGAGGATTTGGACAGTGTCCTCGTACGTTCGTCCCATCATGCGACCCAGTTTTTCATACATGGAGCCCAGCACGCAAATTGCGGCGCTGCAGAAGAGAAAAGGTATGAATTGACTTGCATGGGCTCGACATTACATCACTTACAGTTTTGTGGGCAAATAGCTGGGCGAGTCATCTTTATTCTTCAGTATGTCATTGCAGGCATTGACCGTATCGAAGAGCATAAAGGTGTCGCCCACGGAAAAGAGCGTTGCCAGTGCGCTGGCTATCAGTTTGCGCATTGGCGGACCCGGCGCCCCTTGTATGCGCTCCGAGAGCTGTTGTACAAGTTTCTTTTGTCCCGCCTTAATCTCATGTTTGGGCATGTGTGGCAGAGACTTTTCCAGATAACGTAACCATTCAAGCTCGAAGACTGCACGTTTGTGTTCCGGAAGCAGTTTCACTGCCTCTTCGTTTAGAGTCAAGCTGTGGGCGAGTTCCATTTCGTCGCGTGGCGCAGTTGTGTCCTCAGTTGCCTTGCCGGCAGCGGTGTCGTCACTGTTTATAAATGATCTGCAATGCGAATGGAATTTTTCTAATTAATTAAAATATACGAACATACAAATGTATTATTGTGAGTGTGTACATATGGCATGGGAATGATGATAAACAGCCGTTGATCTCATTTCAAGTACGTTCTTCCATTTCTCGACAAAAGTTGATGAGTGAAGTCTTGACTGTGACTGAGTCACTATAATTGACAGATATATTGTGATTTAATAATGAAAATAGGTCGTATAATTAGGCTAAATATATTGGTTATTTAATCAAGACATTCTTAAGAAATATTTTCATCCCCAACAACTATAAAAACTTAGACAAAGTGAAACATAGTCTGATATTCAAAAGTCACAGTCACGATGTTGCTCATCTCTACTGCCCACTCAATTATCCACTCAAATATTTCGACATCTGCGCGATCAATTTTCATTTGGGACTTATCGATAAATTGCAGCTGGGCTCAGTTATTGACCTTGGGTTTGCCATTTGCTCTGATGGTAGGTAAAATCTCACATGAAGGTCACACTGTTCGCAGCGTGTCCAATTGAAATAATTTATGCATCACCAGAGCTAAATAAATGCGGATGAGTCTTGCTGGTCTTGCCTAGCATTATATTATATGAATATAGAAACATAAAGGGAAGCTGTAGAGCAACCAATACAATCACAAGCATAGCAATATTTGTACATACATACTTATATACAATGATAAGTGCGCTCTATCGCCTTGGGCGCGATAAAAAGCAACTGTTGACATACATACGTTATGTGCCTACATGTATGTCGACCAAATACAACACAAGCGCACACACACACGCATACATTGAAAAAGTCAAGAGGAGCCAAATCCTACATAAAGAGGGTGTCGGCCCAAAACAAAGACATGTAACGGCAATCCCTTTGTCTTATTCTGCACAAAATTATGAGCGCACCGGTTGTGGGGCAATGGTTATGGCTATGGCTGCTTGAAACACAATGGGGCTAACGGTTTAAGGACTGCTTTTGTTCGCGGTCGTATGTTGCATATACAAAATAATAAGAAGAAAAAATCAAAGCAATTGACGTCGCCAGGCTCGGGTTACATAAGACGCCTTGCAACTGTAATAGGTTTGGGGGTCGTGTGGTTGGCGTCGGTCGAGCGTAAAAGTAAGCAAGTAAAACCTGTAAGGTGCAGCAGGAGAATGCAAACAGTAAGACGAAGAACAAAAACCACATAGAACTGCATCACAGACAATTGCCAATCTTCTCTCTCTCACACACACACAGCCACCCCATTTTATCCCGTTACTCGTTGCTTGCAGACCGCCGCTTTGTCTGTGATACTGGCGTTTTTGTTGTTGTTGGTGGTGGGTTTTCATTGTTGTTGTCTGTTGTGAGCAAATTTATTTACCTGCGCGCCTCGTTGATGACTTTGCGCAGAAATTGCGGCGTGCGTGCAAAGTTTAAGTTTTCCATTGTGCAATTTATAACTTTGATTCACAAAAGAAAAACTTTCTTTTTGCCAATTATTGTCAGCAGCGGTGCCGCCACCGCTAGCAGCTTTCACACAAATCGATAACTTTTTTCCATGCCACAAATTGAGTTTCATACAGAACAGGCAGTACTAATTATATTAAATTGATTTTTTTTTATTAAGTTATCAACAAGCTTTAATGTTGGTTTGCTATTTCTGATTCGCTATATAATAATTACAGAATCATTGCGCTATGCAACGTTAACTAAATGGAGGCAACAACGCGAGAAATAACACTTGCTACACGCTCCAAATACAAATGCCAACTGGAAGCAAGCAGCAGCAGTAGAGAGCGGCAGAGTCAACGACAAACACAACGCTTAAGCGTTAGCTCAGAGAATGAGATATTCAGAGAGAGAGAGAGAGAGAGGCGAAATGTTATGCGTTATTGCGTTAAATAAGTGGGTGAATGTTTTCCAATCCGATTTTATTTGTATAGAATTTTAAATATGATCATAATAATATAATGAATTGAAGAGTTTTAGTTTCATTTAATGTCATAACATCACACATTTGTGACGTCACGAGATCATATATGAAGCGCTACCTGTTAAATATGGTAAGCATGGTCACAGGCGTCGAGCGGACTGCATACGAAATGAAAGAAAACAAAAAGAGCGAAAGAAGAGAGCGCGTATATGTGTCTCTCTTGCGCTTGTAGATTTATTGATGACGTCGTCACAGCTGTTGACAGCCGCCATATGTCCAACAAATTGGCCACTCGTTATCGATAGCTCACACACAAACAAACATATCGAAAACGGTGGGCGGGCTGCCTAAACTGTGTCAATGTGTCAAATGGTCGATTTGAATTGAATATTTTATGAATTACAATTTATTATGTGCTCGATAAATGGATAAAACACTTTAGATCTAGGGCAAAAACTGCATGCTTGGTATATGGATGAGCGCCTTGGATGTGGCGCTGTTCGGATTGCCCAAATCCTTTAGAATACCCTGTACACGGGCCACTACATCGCTACGCTGCACATCTCCACGGTCAAGCATACGCTGGAACAATGTGTGCAACTGTCTTGTGGACGAGGCATTGGACAGCTCGAACAGCTGCTGCAGCAACTCTTCGGAGTAGCCCTCATATTTGCTTAGATTCGCTGCCTTGGCATCTCGTTTGAGCAGATCGTAGACGAGCAGAAAGTCCACATAGGGCTTGGTGGGCGGTACACGTTTCTTGCCCGCCGTTGATGTGCTGCTCCAGCGATCCATAGCCGACTCGAAATCAAAAGCGGCACGCCCATAATTATCATCGTAGAGGCGCAGAAAGTTATCCAACGATTCCACATCGTTGGTAAAATCGTCGTGCAACGCCTCTGTCTGTATGTCGCGGATCAGCGAGAGCGGCAGTCTATCAAAATCCGAATCAGAGTTGATCTCATCGAACAGCGCCTGACCCTCCAATGGTGTCGGCAAGATGCCCTTGGCTGTATCTGGGGCATAGAGCGCCGGACCATGTGGCGGAGTTGGCGCTGCTGTCGGTCGTGCGGTGGTTGTGGTGCGCTGTGGCGTTTCCCACCAACTTGGGGGTTGCCACCAGCCGGTGGTGCTGCCTGAGGGTCGTCGTGTTGTGCTGGGTCTGCTAGGATTAGAATTTGCAACAGTTGGCCTTGCGGTAGAGCTGGAGCTAGCTGCTGGAGTCAGCGGTGTGGTGCTTGGCTCCTGCTGACCATCGGCACTGAATGGCGGCTCCGCTGTGGTGCTGGACAACGGCTCGTATTGGAGCAGATCTATGTAGTAGGCCAGTGCCTGCATGGAGGCGGGCAGATAGCTGTTCAAAAGATTGGCAGGCTGGCCAGGCGAAAGCAGCCCAAATAGCAGCAGCATCCACAAAGATGTCCGCTTCAAGCAACTGCGCATTTTTACGAAAGTTTTTTGTTTTTAGTTTTTTTTATGATTTGTGGTCGGGGTTTTTCGAGCGATTTGCGCGGCAGAGAGACAGTTTAGTAACTGAAAGTTGGCAGACGACAGCCAGCAAGAATCTTCATGAGACAAGCTGGTTTTACGAATTGGATGCTCAGTTCAAACTTCGTTAATACCCTGTATTGAAAGCCCGAACTAACCAAGTTTGTTACCCTTCAACAATTTCCATTAAATTTTAGAATAGAAATTTAGTTTTATAAACTATATATAATAAAGTAGCAAAATATAAGAAATTGTACATTTTATATAACAAATATTTTTAAAGCAAATAATTATAAACCTTTTATTTAATATGGAAAATAATTTTTTTTTTTATATAAATTTGTACTTTAGTTTAAAATTATCAAATAACAAGAAACAAATATTTCTTTTGGCAATCTATTAAATGTTTTGATAGTAACTTGAAAATAATTGAAAAACCTTTTACTCTCTTTAATGATTTCTGTTTCATATATTGGTAGTACAGGGTATTTTTTAGTCGCACATTGCATAATTTATTAATTTTTTTTTATTTGGGCAAACTTGTTAAACAGAGGCCAGCGACCGCATTTGTGTTGCGTCAAAATTGTGTTGTTTTTTTTTTTTTTTTTTTGGTAATCGCCGTTGTCCTCACGCTTTGTTCTTGGAAAGAGTGAAAGATTTTGGAGTGTGTGCCATAACCAGTTTTGGGCATGGGCGAAGGTAGCACTTAAATATTCAAAAGCCGCAAAAATATAAACCTGAATAATTCTGCTCTTTATTTATTTTTACTTTTTTGGTGATTCAATCCAATCAGAAAAAAACGCATTACATCAAAATGCAGTTTGAGGGTAACTGCATGGTTGGGAAGCAATTGATAAATGTACATGCATTGGTTATCGATGAGGTTAATCGAGAGCAGTAACAACAGCAATCGCAGCTGTTCTCGAAGTCAAGAGAGTACAGGAGAGAACATAACACAAACCTGTTGAGGCTCACGCCTTTTTCGTGTTACTGATGTTGTTGTTTTCAAGTTGTTCTAGGCTGTGTTTTCGCTTTCTCAGCAAACAACAACTTATATTGGGACAAGGTAAACAGGTCAATAGCTGTCAATAAACCGGCGAAGCATAACGGTAAGACCAGCGGACGCTAAATTATATATAATTATGCTGAGAATTTTAGCACATATTATTTTCAACGGCTTAACGATTCTTAGCTTAAGTGTAGTCACAAACACTATAATTAATGCTGTCGTGTCGGGTTGTCGCAGTTTTAAATGACAGCGGAGCACCCACACCTACACAACTTATCCATGAATACACACGCACACATTTTGACTGAATGCACAAATGTTTCCATTACATTCAATTAATTTGTAAATCGTTAGCCACTTACCGTTTAACAGTATACTGAAACTTTGGTACACTTAAATTGCCACTATCACATGTTTAGTGCTTTTATTTCATATAAATGAATACTATTTTCACTAAATTTTAAGCAGATACCACTACGCGTTGATATGTGTTTGTTAGGGCTGCAAATCCATCGATGGAGTCTATCGATAGTATCGATGGATTTGAACTCTCGAGATATATCGATGGATTTTTTCATCCATCGATAATTTACTACTTGAAAGCGCGAAGAGACACATGTAAGTATTTTCTAATATTTTATTTTGTGATTAGCTTTTATAGCAATATTTTTCTTAGGAAGGAAGAAAAGACAAATTTTTAAAACCATCAAGAGCTAGATTTATTTTTTATAAAATTAGTATAGAGTTAAAACCACCTTGTGAAATTTTTTTTTTTTTTTTTTTAATGAAATAATTTAATTTTTATAGTTTTATAATTTATATCAGAGGCATCTCAAAATGAAATCATGTACCTTTTATATATATATATATATTTTTTTTTTTTTTAATTTTTAAGACGAAACCGCTTTAAATATAACAAGAATAAAAACAGCTTGAAGCATATAAAAAAGAATTTAATTATTTGCATTGATTGACATATTTATCCATATGTAATAAAATATATATTTTATTAGATATACAACCATCACATAAAGATCCGATTACTTTTGTATTGTATTTTTATACAAAATTGCACGAATCATTTACATACAATGTGCTGGATATATGATTGAAATTATTGAGAATTTCTGTATTTTTAAGAATTTCAAATTTTCGATGGAACTATCGATAGTATCGATGGTTCATTCCATCGATGGAGAAATCTATCGAGGGGAGCATCTATCGATGGTTTTGCAGCCCTAGTGTTTGTGTATGCGTCAAATCGATAACTAGCACAAAAATCGTTGTTAAGCTAAACGATAGTAAACACGACCTATTCCATATGATCAGCTGTTTTGCAGCATAGATATCGATAGCACTTGGTTGCACGTGTAGCAATGTTTGGATTTGTTTAATATTTGCAGTTTCTCAATTCGGCTGCACCTAAAACGATTGAAACAAATAAAGATGGCGCGTAGACCAGAGCACTCAGCACCGCCAGAGATCGTAAGTAAATCGATTTAAAAACATAATATTTATATCAATTCACTGTTTTACAGTTCTACAACGACGATGAGGCCAAAAAGTATTCCACAAAGCAAGTATTCAATACGTTTTTTATACATATCTATGGCCTTTGTTAATTTGTGTTTTTTGTAGTACCCGTATTATAGAAATCCAAGTGGAAATGGCGGAGCGTGCTCTTGAACTTCTTGCACTGCCGGATGACGAAGAACCTCGATTTATATTGGATATTGGGTGCGGCTCTGGCCTCTCGGGTAGCGTGCTTGACGACAGTGATCACATATGGGTTGGCATTGATATATCAAAATCTATGCTGGACATCGCTGTTGAGCGCGAAGTAGCCGGAGATCTTATTTTGGGTGATATGGGCGAGGGCATGCCTTTTAGGCCAGGTACTTTCGATGGCGCGATTTCCATATCGGCTCTACAATGGCTATGCAACGCCGACAAATCCTATCACAATCCACACAAACGCCTGCTAAAATTCTTTACCACATTGTTCTCCTGCTTGACTCGCACGGCTCGCGCTGTCTTTCAGTTTTATCCCGAGAATTCAGACCAAATTGAAATGGTCACCGCACAGGCGATGAAGGCGGGCTTCTATGGCGGTCTTGTGGTGGACTTTCCCAACTCGGCCAAAGCCAAGAAATACTATTTAGTGCTGATGACGGGAGGCGCAGCAGAACTGCCAAAGGCACTAGGTAAGTCCAATCTTAAATTGAGTAGTTGTTTCTTGTTTAATTGTGTACTATTTTCCCAGGATCGCCTGAGGAGGAACGGCGCATCAACTATATAAAGAAGCGCGATGCTTGCCGTGATGCGCGTGGTAAGGCGCCAAAGAAGTCACGTGATTGGATACTGGCCAAGAAGGAGCGACGTCGTCGCCAAGGCCTCGAAACGCGTCCAGACACCAAGTACACAGCACGTAAGCGCAGCGGTCGCTTCTGAGGACTGTTAAATACACATCTTTATATACATTTTGCGTTTTTATTTAACATAGACTTAAATCATTGATCAATTGAGCTAGGCCTCGTTACTGACTATTATTTCTTGTCTGATTTATTTGCAACCGATGCTGACTCCATTTCCTGGTTCCGTTTGTGTCGCTCTTCCGCTCTACTCTTTGGGGTATCATATGAGGTTTCGGCCAAAAATATCAGGTACATGGCTAGGCCCGCAAATATACAAGCAAACAAAACTATGTCGTTTTGGGCAGATATTCTATTAGATTCTTTTTGCTTGCGAATACGTTCGTGCTTCGCTTGTGCCGCTTGGCGTCTATCAAAGCTTTTGCCATAATGAATCCGACTCCATTCATCAAAATCGTAGATGGGCGTCCGTCCTTGGGTATCACCAACTGTCGACCTCCTGAAGCGTGACTTATAGAATTTAGTCTGCGAGTCTTCTTCTTCGTACTCCACGTCCTCTCCAACATCTCGTACATCTTGCGCATACTGGGGTCCAGCTGTATGCACAATTCCTTTATCGTAGAGACGACGCAGTCGATAGTTTCCAAGCACCTCGTAGGCCTGGGTGATCTCACGAAACTTCTTAGCGGCACTCTCGCAACCCTTATTCCGATCCGGATGATAGACCATGGATAACTTATAATACGCCGCTTTAATTTCTGTCTGCGTGGAGCTTTTACTGATGCCCAAAGCTTCGTAATGGCTAATCTGCCAATGGCCGTTTGTTGTGTGTAGGCAACGAGCTAAGAAGCGACAGAGAAGTTGGCCATGTTGCAACATGGCTCGTATAAATTGCTAACTACACAAATAGGCTTGTTGTTATTTGTTATATCACATTCTGTTGGCGAACCAAACAAACAATCAGCTGCACCTGAACTTGAAAACAACTTATCGATTAACGATAAAACTGCGCGATCAGCTGTTTTCACACCGACAACAGCTGAATGGCAATTTGAAAACAGTTGTGACCGCTTTTCTTTTTTCTTGCTTTTTGTTTTTGGATTTTCCTTTTGGGCTTTATTTATATATAGAACATACCAGCAATTGAAATTTCGAGCGCAGTGTGCTTGATTTTCACGTTTGCATGTGTGTGAATGTGTGTGTGCATGTGCGATCGAGAAGTTTCTGCAGCAGTTGATATAAGGCCAAACGGCGCAAAACAGCCTAAAATCGTGAATCACTCGCATTTTAAGTGAAACGTTTGTACTGTACACAGCTAAAATAAAAGTTTTTCATTTAGAAGAATTGTATAATCATGACCACCGAAGACACCGCTACGGAAAGCGCTCCAGCTACGGCTGGTGCTGATGCTGTGAGTCATAAAGATAAAGGTAATGAGGCTTTCAAAGCCGCCAAATGGTCCGAAGCAGTGCAAGAATACAGCGCTGCAATTAAGCTAGGCGATAAGCACAAGGAGCTGCCCGTGTTCTATAAGAACCGTGCGGCTGCCTATTTAAAGCTTGAGAAATACACAGAGGCCGTCGAGGATTGTACAGAATCGCTGCGTCTGGCGCCCAATGACCCAAAGGCGTTATTCCGTCGTGCTCAGGCATACGAGGCGCTAAACAAACCCGAGGAAGCCTATAAGGATGCCACGGCCCTGTTTAAAGCGGATCCGGGCAACAAATCTGTGCAGCCAATGCTGCAGAGATTGCATCTGATTGTGCAAGAGATTGCAGCTCGTAATGCCAAAACATCAACGAAGGTGAAGCAAATGATGGAGCTTGCTTTTGACATTACCGCGCCCATTGATAAGCGACGCTCGGGTGCTAATAATCTGGTGGTGCTGGCCAGAGAGCCCACAGGAGCCGAATTGCTGTACAAGGAGCAGTGTGTGCCAAAGATAGCCACTCTAGCTAAGATCGAGAAGGACGAGCAGATCTACTTGAATATGGTGCGTGTTGTGGCTGCGTTGTGCGACAACAGTGTGGAGCGCACCAAAGGCGTACTCACCGAACTTGGCATACCTTGGTTTATGCGCGTGCTCGACCAGAAGCATGAGGATTGCGTGAGCACTGCACAGTTTTGCCTACAGACCATTATCAATGCACTATCCGGCCTCAAGAACAAGCCCGATGCGAAGCCGAACAAGGAACTGTGCAAAAAGAATAATCGTGAGATTGATACGTTGCTCACGTGCCTGGTATATAGCATCACGGATCGCACCATATCGGGCAAGGCGCGTGATGCAGTCATTGAGCTGATCACACGCAATGTCCACTACACTGCGTTGGAATGGGCAGAGCGTTTGGTGGAGATACGTGGCCTGTGTCGCCTGCTGGAGGTGTGCTCGGAGCTTCAGGACTATAAATATGAGAGTGCTATGGACATAACATCCTCTACGAGCACTATTGCGTCGGTATGTCTGGCCCGCGTCTATGAGAACATGTACTACGATGAGGCCAAGCAGCGTTTTACAGAGCAAATTGATGAGTTTGTTAAGGACAAGTTGCTCTCGCCGGACATGGAGTCCAAAGTGCGCGTCACTGTGGCCATCACAGCGCTTCTCAATGGTCCGCTCGACGTGGGAAACCAGATTGTAGCCAGAGAGGGTGCGTATAATAATACTCTTAATATCCTATATATATAATTATACAATATATTGAATATCTGTCTTTCGTAGGTATTCTGCAAATGATTTTAGCCATGGCCACTACAGATGATATGCTGCAGCAGCGCGTGGCTTGCGAATGTCTGATAGCGGCTGCCTCGAAGAAGGACAAGGCCAAGGCCCTGTGCGAACAGGGCGTGGATATTCTGAAGCGTCTATATCACTCCAAGAATGATGCCATACGTGTGCGTGCCCTGGTGGGTCTCTGCAAGCTGGGTAGCTATGGCGGCCAGGATGCGGCTATAAGACCATTTGGAGATGGCGCCGCTTTGAAGCTAGCCGAGGCTTGTCGTCGATTCTTGATCAAGCCAGGCAAGGATAAGGACATACGCCGCTGGGCAGCTGACGGCTTGGCCTATCTTACGCTAGATGCCGAATGCAAGGAGAAACTTATCGAGGACCACGCGTCTATACATGCGCTCATGGACTTAGCACGTGGAGGCGATCAGTCGTGTTTGTACGGCGTGGTAACAACATTTGTCAATCTGTGCAATGCGTACGAGAAACAGGAGATGGTCCCCGAGATGATTGAGCTGGCCAAGTTTGCCAAACATCATATACCGGAGGAGCACGAGCTGGACGATGTGGATTTCGTGAACAAGCGCATCACTGTGCTGTGTAATGAGGGCATCACTACGGCGCTCTGCGCTCTGTCTAAGACGGAGAGCCACAATTCACAGGAGCTTATTGCACGTGTGCTTAACGCCGTCTGTAGCTTGCAAGAGCTGCGCGGCAAGGTGGTGCAGGACGGAGGTGTTAAGGCATTGCTTCGAATGGCCTTGGAAGGCACCGAAAAGGGCAAACGACATGCCAGCCAAGCGCTCGCGCGCATCGGCATCACCATCAATCCGGAGGTGGCATTTAGCGGTCAGCGTTCGCTGGACGTCATACGACCATTGTTGAATCTGCTGCTGCAGGAGTGTACGGCTCTGGAGAACTTTGAGGCACTGATGGCGCTTACCAATCTGGCCAGCATGAATGAGAGTGTGCGCCAGCGCATCATCAAGGAGCAGGGCGTCTCCAAGATTGAGTACTATCTGATGGAGGATCATCTGTACCTCACGCGTGCTGCGGCTCAGTGCCTGTGCAATCTGATCATGTCGGAGGATGTGGTGAAAATGTTTGAGGGCGAGAACGATCGTGTCAAGTTCTTGGCACTGCTCTGCGAGGATGAGGACGAGGACACGGCTAAGGCTTGCGCCGGCGCTCTAGCGATGCTCACCTCCGTGTCCACCAAGTGCTGTTCCAAAATTCTGAACATCTCCAGCTGGCTGAATATATTGCACACGCTCATCGCCAATCCGAGTCCAGAAGTGCAGCATCGCGGCGTTGTTGTCATACTCAATATGATCAATGCGGGCCCTGAGATCGCCAAGAAATTATTCGAGACGGACATTATGGAGCTGCTCAGTGGCCTCAGCCAGCTGCCGGGCGAGGAGCGGGCCAAGGCTCGTGAGGTGGCCACGCAATGTCTGGCAGCTGCAGAGCGGCAACGCATCATCGAGCGATCCGATGATGCTGAAATACCAGACGTATTTGCCGAGAGCGCAAAAATCACCGAAATCGTCGATGATGATTAAATTGTCCGTCCAATTGCTTGATTTATTATAGTTAGATTTTTATACCCAGCACTCTTTCATCTAACACTCGGTCATTTAATTTATTTTCAAATCACTTATGAAATCTGTACTTAGGCATAAAGTGTTCTTAACAATGTACGAATTTATAATAAATTCCTCAAAAATGTTTCGTTTCACATTGTTGTTTGTTTTATACTAGCTATACCTACTATATTGAGATTATTATTATTATGGAATGCAATTTTTCTCTACAATTTTCATTTTTCTGTATTTCGATTTTAAACAAAGTAAATTTGCCATAAATACTAGACACGAATTTGGTTGAAAATTTGGACACAATTTAATGTTTGAGCTGGCACTCAATAAATATTGTTAAGGCACTTTTACACTGCGCAGCATATTTTTAGTTTCTCTTATTTTGGTTGACGCCATTGAGCAACGGCAGCTGCGTGGGCATCCATTTTGGGGCAGTCAACTGTTTATATAGTCCCCACCCGCCTGGTCCCTGCTCTTAAAATACATATATTATATGCAGTTTAGGACTTGTTGCGCATTTCATGCATTGTTGATGGCTGTAAGTCTTATAGCGACGAATCCATGTGAGTTTGGTCTGAATTGAGCGGAGAGCCGAGAGCTGTTTAAGATATTTTCCCACATTGCAACTGGCTGGCTGGCTGACTGACTGACTTAGCGAGTATCGGACTGAGTATCTGGCTGGTATTCATTCCAACACTTAAACTGACATTAGCCAGCCGACTCGGAAGAACTTCTAATGCAGAAATAATTGCAGTTGCTGCCACTGACAGTAGCTGCAATTGGCTGCAGAGGCTCTCAGCTCAGTCTCTTGGTTCTTTTCAAATTGCTCAATTTCAATGAAATATTATTAAATAAATTAATGTAGCGTTAATTCATTTTGCTTTTCAAAGGAAAATAGCTGTAGATATCTAGCTGCCTGCTGAGCTGCTGCAGCTCATCCCAAACTAAATTCCCAATCTGGGCATTAAGTTGTTAGCTCAACTTGGGCTTAACGGCACTTGGCCATTGTATACTATGCAAGTGCAATGGCATATATATGTATATGTATATACATATATATCTGTATGTGGCTTCTATGAGTTGGCACTTGGCCACATATGTAGTGCCTGTCAACGGGAGCAGTTTGAGAGATTGGCAGACAGGTGCCGCATTAACCCAATTGCGCCTTTTGTTTGACTGGACTGGCCCTGTGACAATTGACGGACTCGATGTGCTCCTCGAAGCATGGCACACAATGCAAATGAAAGTGCAACACTGCAACCACAAATTGTGGCACGTACCTCAACAGTCGTCGACTGTCATATCTGGGGTATGTGCCATAGTAGAGTGCATACATATATCGACCGTTTAAGTTCACAATGAAGTCTTAAAGAGCTGCGATAGCTATGACACATTCAATTACGCTCCAATTACATTCTTTATTATGCTTACAATCATAAGAGACGTTGCCTTGAAATTAAATAATTCTATGCTGTCGCTAGGCTATAGAGAAAAGGTCTTTAAAGTGCATGCTATTTAGTTTTCTTTTTATTATATTATGAGCCGGTTGACTCCTTTTGATATACAAATAAAAATGGATATATCTATGTATTATAGCCAATAACCACATATTCACTATTTGGCATTTTATTTCCTTACCCATTAAAGGTTTATATATCAATTGTCTATTTCGGATCATATTTCTGCTCTAAGAGATCAGATCAGATCCCATTAATGGCTTATTTATCAGATATATATTCCAGATAATTTTACTGATCTCCAACCTCTACTAAATGAATATGTAAATATCTATTTCTTTTATGTCTTACGTTTTGCTTTTCTCTTCTCATTCTAGTTCCCTATAGGTTCTCTTTTATGATGATTTGATTTTTTTTAGGTACATATATATATTATAAAATACTTAGTTATCTTCTAAAATTCATTTTCCTCTTCAATATTTTGCATATTACATTATGGAGCATAATAAATAAATAAATTAGCTGTCATGAAATCCATTCCCTACATTTCTAGATATTCCTTCTTCAGACTCCTCAGACTCTTCTCTCTTCTAGGTGTCAGTGCAGCAGTCAGTCACCATGTCAGCATTGTTGTCGACATCTTCTTCGACAGGATGTCAACGGACTGCATTCCGTGATAATCAGCATGTGTTGGCCTGGCTGGCCGGTAATAAAGAGTGAAACCGAACGCAGACGCCTGTGATATCAGCGCCCAGTTCCATAACGATCTTACATCAATTGAGCGCTGCATCGGATCGATTGCTGGACGGACCACTTGCACTTTTGGAAATGCATTCTACGCGAACAACTTTCATCATGGTCTGGGCCGCAATCTCTGGACGGCAGTCGTTCGCCCCGGGGCCCGGCCAGACGTCCAGCGTCAGCTTCAGCTTCAGCTTCGGCTTCGGCTTTGGCTTTGTAATTTGCATATTTTCCGCATCGCACAGACGCGGCGCAGTTTATTAAACAAAATATTGACATGAAAATCGGCTTTCGATTTTTCATGCGGAGCGTGCGACAAATTGTGCGTCGGAGCAACACAAAACAAAAATAAGAAAACGAGATTAAATGGAAAGTGAAGCTGTGCAGCGCAGCTCAGTCTGGCCAGCTCTCAATATATGTACATATGTATGTATGTATGTATGTATATAGAGTCTTAGCCTGTCTCGGTTTGTCTGCGTAATTAGGACAAAATGTCTAATAGTTGACCAAGCCAAAAAGTGAATACGACTCCATCGCCTGGTTTCGACTTATATTTACTTCGTCTATTTGGCTTACGCACTTAATGATCATTAACAGCTAACTGCAACCGGCTTACTGCTGTTGTTGGACTTAAGCCGATGCATTTGTCCAGTTGCACGCAACTTTTACTCAGGTGGAAAGTTCTTCTGTCAACGCTTTGATTTGATTTGATTAGCGGCAGATGCGCAAGCAGCGCATAGAGAGCGACAGTTGGGCCGAGAGGGTATTATGTGAGGTAGATCTGGTCTGGTATCGACTTTTGAAGAAAGTCGCAATAGTTGGCTGAAACCGAAAGTTAAGACAACCAAGTGCCCAAGTCAATATACCCAGGTGAGAAATGATAGATCCGAAGTGGGCAGCGAGAAAATTGTGCGATGGCTGGAAAATGTATTAATTAATTGGTTTATAGACGAGCTGTCAGTGTGCCTGGTGGGTGGGTGTTGTTAATCAGATTTGGCTTTTATTTTGTCAGTTATTAATTCGAAAGAAGCTACTGGATATACCCTAAATATATATGGATGGGCTTTAATTGCATTGACAAGAGCTGCTTGCTATGAAACTCTTTCAAGTGAAAGCTGTAAGCCATAAACCCCGATTGGTAATAGGGATTTCATGCTCATCTTTTGCTGTTAAACAGTTATTAAACAGTTTTCCGCACATTTCCACAGTGTGAAAATGCGCAAGGTAGAAAGTTTTGCAATAGAAACAATTAAGGTAAAAACTGCAAGCAACGTTTTGTCGCAACGAAAGCTGAAAAGGTGTTGCACACTGAGAGATATGTATGTAGCCTTAATGAGCGGCGGGGATGAGTCTACAGTTTGGCCACAGTTTCAGAGTGACTGGCTTGAGGAGAGTCTGCCTGTGTGGTCATCGGCCTCAAATCGCTTGACAAATGCCCAGCAATTGGCATAAACTTGGCCACAGTCCAGAGTGCTAAGGTCTAATTATGTATGGCTGTGATTCCGATCGACTGTTTCCTACACACACATGCATACACACACACATGCACACAACGCCCCATTTGCTCCATTTGCCGCATTTGAAATGGTCTGCAATCTATTCAATTATTGCTTATCATTTCGAATGTGGCATGACCATGGGCAGATGGCAAATGTCGTTAGTGCAGGGCAGGCCAAGTGCAACCAACAATGTTGCAAGCCCATTTGCCACATGTTGCACGCTCGCCATGCTCCGCATATTTTTGCATCTGCATCTATCTTAACAGCTTCGCGTCCAATTGATGATATAAATTCCAAAATTTCTGCCTATCTGCCGCCTGCTACAATTGCAGCGATGCATTGAGCTTCGCTTTTGCCTCCTGGTTGCCGACGCGTCGCGTTGCATGCAGCATGAGGTACATTTTGTTGTTGTTGTTTGTTTTTTTGTATATATATATTTTATTTAGGCTTTTCCTTTGCCACTTGTTGGCAGTTGTTTGATTAATTGGCTTGCCAGCGCCAACGGAAAATGTTTAACAAATTGATAAGGGGTGCTCGCAGGGGGGGCAGACGTAGCTGGCTTTGACGAAGGAGGTACTGTGAGGGGGCCCGTGAAATTACGGTAAGTTATGCACCTAGTTCCGGCGCAAACTCGTTGACAAATGTTCGCGAATTAATGCCTGAAATTTAAAGCCGAACGGAACAGAAGGCGAAAGTTTTGGAGTGGTAGACAGTGAGAGGGGAGGAGGAGGGATGGAGAAGGAGAGTGATATAGAGTAATTGAGAGATAATTTCAGAGGTGAACGAAATATACTTCGACTCTCTGCCCCCTTTTTGATGCCTAGATATTATTTTATTTACTTTTTATTTTTTGTCTATTTGGTTATCCTATAAATTATCTAAATTTTCATCGACTTCCTCTAAGGAATACTTTGGAATTCAGCAAACATATTCAATATAAAAGAGAGCATCTTTTTTACACGTTTATCAGATCTTTTTTTTTTTTTTTTTTTTGGTATATTCAAAGAGTACAGGAATTTCATAATTATCGCATACCAGCGGCCCAGCGTGTGCTGCCTGTTTCGCAAAATATTTACTGCCGCACTTTAATTATGCAGTTGGCGAACCCTTTGCTTTTCCTTTTAGTGGATGTGCAAACTTTGGCGCATTTTATGGGGCGCTCGTTAGATGCGGCCGTTGAGATTGTGATAGGGACTTTGGGGCCGCTCCTTTATGAGTTCGAATAATATCAACAACAGACGTTAACAACGCGCACGGCTCATTATAATGGGCGGCACTTTATTTAAATGCGCGCACGGCACATCATTAACAAGGCAAACGGCCTGGAAGGCGTAGTCGGGGTCGGAGTCGTAGCAGCCGGCCAACAGGAAGGATGGAGGATGCGTCTCTATTAGCGGACGACCGCACGCACCGACAGCGACCAAAGCGATTTCATAATATCTCAATTGAGGCTTGCAGCGGACTCTGTCTGCCCGTTTTATTGGCCGTCGCCCATCAAAAGAGTGTGCAATGCACAGTGGTGCAAAGGTCAATGAAAAGTGCAACAAAATCGGAATCTATTTGAATTAACTCAAATGTATACAAAATATATGCTAGGAATGTGAATAGACTAACCAAGGGCAATAAACGGTAAAGAATACTAAGATTTTAGTATAAATGACTTGGAGTTTTACTTATAATTTTTGTAAAAATACTAAATAGAAATAAAAAGAAAATAAAATAAATATTATAAATGTATACATATGTAATTTAATTTTTAAAATTTTTAAGTTTATTTTATATTAAATAAAAATTATTATCAAGCTTCAACTTTCTAATATGAATTTCTCTATTCAGTTTCTCATCTAGCGCTTGTCTCACTGTGCAGCGGCTGGCGCTTTAATTGGTTTCTAAGAACTGGCATCTAGCCCTTCCTTTGGTCTTTGGATACCGTTCTGGTTCTGGCTCTGGCCATACGCTGTGCATCTACGTGCTATTCTATGTGCGTTTGCCTATTACGAGTCGCTCTCTTGGCTATGCCCGCTAATTAAGGTCGTCAGCGGCCTGCGCTTTTGTGCGTTTGCAAATTACCCCGCAATTGGCTAAAGGTAGCCAGCCAAGTGGCTGGGGCTGCTCTTCTCATAGTGTTTTGCCTCACCTGGTAATTGCGTGCAATGCCCGTTGGGCGCACCAGTGCCTGCTAAACTGTGATTCAAATGATTGCTTCGCTTTTCGCAACGTTTTCATTTTCAATAGAGACGAACGAAGTATGTGATGATGTTTATTGATCGCTCTCATAATTATGCACATTTTGAATTTGGAATTTTGAGCTAAAAGTCAATCAAAATCCATTTCGATTATTCCATCAAAATCGTACTATTTGATCCATTATCAAGCTACTGAGCATTTTGAAGGCAAGTTCATAATAGACTGGCTTCTGGGCATTTACTTAAACAATTGATGGATTAAATATTGTGAAAGAAGCTCTTGCATGTTGCTTGCAATTAAACGCCCATTAAGACCACATTGGATGAATCAATCAATCAACTAATCAATCCAAATTAAAGACAGCCTGTTTAACTAGCCAAAACAACAATGAATATTTGGCAGCACTTCCGCTCATCCTTGACACAATTATGAAAACATATTTATGAGTAATTATCGCAGTAAATGGTCATCTTCAAAGTCGAAACTCAATATATATGATGAATAAAAAAAACTCTGTATATATGTATGTGAATATATATTAATATTTATTTATCTCTGTACGGCCCACCGTGATTTGTTTATTGTTACAAATCATTTGGCATTATTTCTTTTTGGCATCGAATGCGGCGCACTTTGTGTGATTTATCTGTCAGCCTTCGAACATAAGAGCAGCAGCAGCAGCAATGTACACCACATATCTAGTAGTAGTTATGTATGTATCTTTGTATCTCTAAAGTAGTTAATTACGCGCGTGTATCTGTCAGATACATGTGCCAATGTTGGGCCACAGCTAGCGGCGAAAAAATGCCACGAACAAAGCTAATCAACTTGGCTGGCAAATTGTGTGCAACGAACTCAAATGATATCGAAAGAGGAAAACCACGAATAACCAAAAACAAAAATAAAACGAAATTTAAATGCAAATTGCTTAGAGCAAAAGCCAAAGCTAAAGCCAAAGCCAGCGCTTGGCTTACCTTAGGGGCTGGGTAGTCGCGACTAGCCTGAGAGTTTTATTGATAGGCCCCTTGGCCATAATGTTGCGCCGAAATTATTAGCACTTTGTTATTTTTGGCTGCCACGCCTCTTTCTTGTACGCATTAGCACTAAATTCCTATAGCCAGGGAATGAGAAAGAGAGGGCGAGAGAGGGGGAGAGGTGGAGAGGCTTGCTAGCTGATGGTCTCTGCTTGGCTTATCATGATAAATATTTAGTTTTATGCGCCGCTATAATGGCTGATTGCTCATCTCATACTCCATGGTCACTCGGTGCGTAATTCGTATAAGTTTTAGTACTTAATTAAAATATTTTCGTCACATATATCTGTTAATCAATCTCAGCGAGGTCACACTTTATTCTAATTTAATTTTTATATAAATCTAGATTCTCATTAGGTTTATCTTCCCATCAGGTCTAATGTGCTTTCATGGTTTTTCTTTTGCTTAAGATTTACATATAGGATGGGTTTGTTGTTTATTTTATACATCTATTCAAAACTACAATAATCAGTTAGCTTTTCAGTAAGTGCCTCCTGTGCTTCCGCATTCATTTGTTTATGTTTGGCATACAATTTTAGTCAGTGATTAAAACATAATACAACCTGTTGGCTGTCTCTGGCTCGTCACTTGGCTTAAGGAAGTCTTGTGTGTGTGTGCGTGTGTGTGTGTCCAATAGACGCATCGCAACTTGCGCAATTTGTTGCAGATATTTCCAGGTGTCGCTTGATGACCATAAAATATGCGATTGACAATTGGCTGACCGCTGTGAACCCACGAACTCTTGGCCAGTCTCGGTAGGCTGGCATCTTCACCTTTGCCGTGCTGCTGCTGCTGCTGACTTTCCACGCTTTTCACTTTCTTCAGCACGACGAGACCCGCCACATGACAGACGAAAATTTCGTGGTTAAAAGAAAAAAAAAAGAAGCAGAAAAAAAAATTAAAAAACAAATCTGCAGAGAGAAGCAAAAGAAAATGGATATAGGAAAAGTCAGAAATAAATGCAAATTGCCAGCGTGTGTCGCGACTTCCTTGCAGCATCACGTAATTAACATTAAAGTTGTCTTTTGTTGTTGCGCTAGGTGAAATTGTGCGCCGGGCTTTCGTAATGAGGAAATAAATGTGGCCAAATGCGTTGGCGTTGGCTGTGGCTTTGGCGCCGACTGCGACGGCGGCAACAACAGCAACAGCATCAGTAGCAGCTGCAGCTGATAAGCCGCAAACGAAGACGCATTGCAGCTTGCCGATGTCATTGCACCCGAGCGACTGACGCTTAACTGATAAACCCAGCCGTCAAGTTCGTGTCCCAAGTCTTTTCTTTTACAACCATGCGAAATCTGATGTATATCTTATATCCACTTGCTTCGGCCTTTATACATATGACAACACTAAACGAACTCTTATGCATCATTAGCAGCCACAACCACAATCTCAACCACTCTGATGCATTAGAACTCTTGATTTAATATTGCGAATGTCAATTGCGCAGCTCATTCCGCTAAATGGATGCTACGTGCTGCAATTCTATTGCTCGAGATGCCACAAACAAAAGTCAAGGCCTGCACCACACACCCATCGACAGCTCTCCCAGCTGTGGTGGTTCCCATGTGCACTGTTGTAGTTGTTGTTGTGGTTTTTGTTTGTTTGTTTGGGTGGCTCGTTGTTCCCATAGCATTTTAATAGAGATTTAGATTAGAAACATAAACCGCATCATAATTAAGAAATATGAATGATTTTTATCGCTGAAGGTTGCATTTAATAAAATGTATTATTACAAAAAAAAAAAAAAAAAATAAAATAAAATAAAATAAACATTTAATATTTAATATATATATTTTAATACATATGTAATTTTTATAAATTTTATATTTTACAAAAAAAACTATAAAAATTGCTTTCAATCAAGCAACAAAATAATTTCTCATTTTTTTTGCATTTTTTTGTAACTTATTAAGAACCAAGCTACAATATTTTCAACAAAGAAATCTCTTCAAGCCGGAAAAGCTGGCAACAATGAAAATTGTAAACAGAAAAAAAAGCAGATGTGAAATAAAATAACACTGTGCATGTTAGAGCTCTCGCACTTGAAGTTCGAGTCTGTTGGCTAATTTGCTGGTTTCTTGGAAGCGCTAATCAAAAGTTTAATGCCCAGCAAAAGGGCATGGCAGGAGGAGGGCAGGCATTGGAAGTGGCATGCAAAATGTAAAGCAAAAAGCAAACAAATATCGACAGAGCAGACACAAGTGCGCAAACTGCCAGCAATGGCCAACTGCATGGAGTCGTTCAACAATTATGCAGCAAAATCCACTCGAGGCGTTGCCCGAACCGGCGCTGCCAAGTGATTCTAATGATGCTTCTAATGATATAGTCAAAAGAGATGCGCGAGCGAGCGCGCGCGCGCTGCCCGACTCCATGGAGCTGCTCAGACAGGCGACGGTAGCAATTGCAACTGTGCGCTGGGAGGAAAGTGGAGTTAAGTGTGGCCCCAGCCGAGGCCCACTGCGCCAAGCGAGCAGCCAAACTTGCATGTGCCAAACCTTAACCCCTAAGTGAGCGACAGTGGGTAAAATTAGCCGATTATCATATATTTAAAATATCTGAAAATAAACAGAGAAAATATTGCATGTAATTATGAGCACAACTGAGTCCTGCTTTTGAGTAATCAAAAAGGGTAAAAACAGAATTTAAATCAAAAGAGAATTTAATATCATCAGAATGTCAGGAAAAATAGGCATTTAACAAATGTTTTTATACACTGAGCCCATTGAAATTGGGAAATAATTTTGTATACTTATTTTATAATATTTATTTTTTATCAATTAAAATTCAGGAACAATAGGCATTTAACAAATGTTTTTATAATATTTATACTCATTTTATAGTACATTTTTTTTTTAATAATTAAAAAATTTATTTATAACTTAGCGTCTTGTTTAAAAATTTGATAAATAATATTGAAGCATTTTTTGCTTAAAATAAAAATATATTTTAAATATAATTTTATATATGATGTCTACGTATAATAGTACTAAAAATTACAATATAAGAAGAACTTAATGCCTATTAATCTTTTAATAAAAAAAGAAAGATAATCCTTTCAATATTAATAAACTAAGATATTCTCTCCATTAGATAATCCTTTTAATATTAATAAACTAAGAAATTCCCTGCTTTCATTTCTTAACCTTTCGGAGAAATTACTAAATATTTACCAGCATTCCTTATCGCGAGTTCCACCTAAGGTTTAGGTAAATGTTCTAGCTTGAAGTATATTGCAACTTGGTGGCACGGTCC
The DNA here is from genome assembly GCA_035045965.1 of Drosophila aldrichi. Taxonomy (NCBI): domain Eukaryota; kingdom Metazoa; phylum Arthropoda; class Insecta; order Diptera; family Drosophilidae; genus Drosophila; species Drosophila aldrichi. Next base: position 5,336,654 of record JAWNOM010000199.1, read on the forward strand.
GCACCGCTGCTGCCTGCTGCCTGCTGCCTGCCGTCTGCCACATGGCTTGCAACGTCAGTTTTTCCGCTTTGATTTTGCGTTAATCTTGGCTTGCACCTGTTGGTGGTGCCCGTTTGGTGGTGCTGATGCTGGTGCTGCTGGTGGTTCCTTCTGGTTCCCGTCGTTGCCGTTGTTCAATTTTGCGTGCCGTTGCCGCCTCTGTTATTTTAACAATCTGCCATTTAAGCGTAAAAAATGTTGCCTCGTTTCGTGCCGCAGCGTTTTGGGCTATTTGATTTGGCAATCATGGCCAGCGATGGCGCTATGCCCACTGCGTCGACTTTGCCTCAGTTTGATTCGGTGTCGGTGCCTTGCTTCGGTTTGCTTTAGCTGCGTTTGTTTGTTAGTTTTTTCTTTTTTTTTTCTATTTTGTAGTTTGGTAGCTGGTTCGCTTTGGCTTGGGCGGTGGCGGCATTGCGTTTCGTCTTTTGGGCCGCCTTTTTGGGCGAACCATTTGGAGTTTGGGCCACATTCGCTGGGGCAAATTGTGAGTGCAATGCAGCGCTAAATCGAAAAGAATTAACTATTTGGATTAGCCAAGAGCCAAGTGTGTGGCGCTGGTGGAGGTGTGTATGGACTTGATAGAAAGGTTCATAAGGTTCCCACTCGGCGCAACAGTGTTTTTTAAAGCTATTTAGGATTATATTTGTAAATCTTTTAGACCATAAAACTATGCTAAACTTATGATATTTAGATATACATACATAATCTTAACAGTAACTTAACATTATTATTACATTATGCTATTCAACAAAGAAGTTCAAACGAATTCCTTACAGATGTAATCCTAAACATTATCAATTTTTTCACAGAATATAATTGTATAATAGACTCCTATTGTCGTTCCGTTCATTTCTGAGTGATTAAATGTATAAATGAGACTTTCACTGCTATTTACAGGGTATTTGAAGCAATCACAACATGCTCATATTCATGAGCCCATCTGGGCGTTCTGGACTATTACTTTTAATGCCGATCGATGAGTAATGCCTGCGGCAAGGTTGTTTGGGACAACAACGGCCCACAGCATAACTGCGACCAGCATCTATTGCCATTTACCTAAACTCCTCAAATCGCATCTTTGTGGGCAATTTGATAGCTGCCTCGGCTCGTTTTCTCTCATTTTATCGAGCGATCGTTGGGCGATATAAATTTTAAAACGCCAGCTAGGAAATCAGCTCAGACTTCCAACAATCAGCTACCAGATTACAGCACAAACAGCAACATCAATAACAACAACAACAACAACAACTGCAAACTGCGGCAATTGCGTAAATGATGTTCTAATACAACATCAATTACAATGGCAAGCGGCCCATGGCCAAACGGTAATGATGTTACAGCCTCCAAGATGCGTTTGCACAGTGGTTACGCTGCTTATGATGAATATTATGAAAATTTAATTACAGCTTTGTATATTTAATATTTTTTTGCAATTTAATATTCATAAAACAAATAAAAAGATAAAATATTAAAATATATATATTATATAAGAATTTATATTAAATGTGGTTGCCACATTAACATTACATAAAACCAGATTTATTTTAGCAAATTATTAAAAACACAGCGAACCACGGATCAAACCTTGCAAAGGAAATATAGATATTTGCAATATTCAACCGGACCGCAATTATGTGAAATTTAATAAGACTGTATAACTAAGAAAACAAGAATAATTGCAGAGCAAAAAAATAAACACGTCTGTTAACTCTCACTGAGAACTCTCTCATTATGTCACTTTACAGAATATTAACATATTATAGTTGTGGAGAGAGCTTTCTGTGGAAGGCGATCAACACACAGAGAGCTCCACGGCACAAGCCACTGAATGAGCTTTTGCATGCGAGCTTTCTTGTTAGTATTCTTATTCCTTTACTTACTTCTTCTGTTCTTGTCAGCGAGCGAGCCTGAACATATAAAACGACGCGTGAATAAATGAAATCAAAATTTGCAAATAAACTAAATAATTAATAATTGTATTTATTTAAACTCGGTTAAACTCATATAACATTGCCTAATCTAACATAACAGTCTAATGATGTAAATGTTGTTATGCATACACACATACATACAAACATGGTCAAAAGTATTTACACACCGAGCATTTTTCTGCATGCTCAGCTTTAAAAGCTTGCTGTTGTTGTTGTTGTTCGCTGTTTTTGATCAAATCTTTTTGTGTCACAAAGCCTACTCTATGTAGATGCGATTGGCCGAAAAAATTGCTAAAATATCGGTACATGCTTAAAAAGAGAGCGAAAATAAAAGTTACCTAGAGGTTGTCAAAAGTATTTACACACTTTTTTTTTGCGTCAGAAGTATTTACACAAAATTTAAACAATGTTTAGTGGTATTAATTAATGAATTTTTTTTTGGATTATGGTTTTATATAACAAAAGGCTTATTTATTTAAATTATCATTTAGTTATTCCCCCTTTTGCGCCAGCTACAGCCTTTAGCCTGGCTGGAATTGATGCCACCAAGGATCGGCCAAAGTCAATTGTTATTTTGCACCAAATTTTGGTGGTATCATTCCGTTTTCTCTCTTTGATGATTAATCTGTTAGTTTTCATGAAAACCCAAACATTTCCCTTCGTTTAGGTGCGGACTTTGCGCAGACCAGGCCAGAACGGCTTCGTTTAAGTGCCTCAAAAGCTCGGTGGGTATTGATTCTTTATGGCAAGGAGCAATATCCTGCTGCAATTCTCAGTCGCTAGTTGGAAATTATTTGTTTCCCGTAGTAAGAGCATGTTTATTTATCATAGGCAGCCATTCTGATTGACTTAGAGTGCCCCACCTATTGGCAGCAAAGTAAGGCGTTTTGCTTTAGAGCGTATTGAGAAGCCTTGGGAGTTTTTGCACAACGTTTTGTGGACAGGTGAGGCTGCATTTTAGTTTCTCGGTTTATTTGGAAAGTGCTTTATGCATTTTGGCCAAAAAATAAGAAAACTGCAGCGCATCCTGTTTCCAGACTTGGAGATGGGACAGTAATGTTTTGGGGTTGCATGTCATACTATGGTTTTGGAGATGTGGTGCCATTTGATGGCACTCTAAGTCAATCAGAATGGCTGCCTATGATAAATAAACATGCTCTTGCTACGGGAAACAAATAATTTCCAACTAGTGACTGAGAATTGCAGCAGGATATTGCTCCTTGCCATAAAGAATCAATACCCACCGAGCTTTTGAGGCACTTAAACGAAGCCGTTCTGGCCTGGTCTGCGCAAAGTCCGCACCTAAACGAAGGGAAATGTTTGGGTTTTCATGAAAACTAACAGATTAATCATCAAAGAGAGAAAACGGAATGATACCACCAAAATTTGGTGCAAAATAACAATTGACTTTGGCCGATCCTTGGTGGCATCAATTCCAGCCAGGCTAAAGGCTGTAGCTGGCGCAAAAGGGGGAATAACTAAATGATAATTTAAATAAATAAGCCTTTTGTTATATAAAACCATAATCCAAAAAAAAATTCATTAATTAATACCACTAAACATTGTTTAAATTTTGTGTAAATACTTCTGACGCAAAAAAAAGTGTGTAAATACTTTTGACAACCTCTAGGTAACTTTTATTTTCGCTCTCTTTTTAAGCATGTACCGATATTTTAGCAATTTTTTCGGCCAATCGCATCTACATAGAGTAGGCTTTGTGACACAAAAAGATTTGATCAAAAACAGCGAACAACAACAACAACAGCAAGCTTTTAAAGCTGAGCATGCAGAAAAATGCTCGGTGTGTAAATACTTTTGACCACCTTTGTATATCCATATTTTAACATTAACATGTTATGGCTTCAGAGATGCTCTGTTAACAGCAGAAATCCACTCGCCTCTTTAAAGATTTCCAGTTGCTGTAGTTCAATTAAAATGCATTACGCAATCTCGCATCCTTAACACTTTTCCTTTTAGTTCGCCCTGAAGCACTGTGCGTGTGCATTTGGGAGCACTGTTCAGCTGAGTGGGGCTGCTTACGGCATTCACGCCTTGTTGCTGGCTGCTTGTGTAGCTGTTATCGTTGTCGCAGTCAATGGACGCGGGGTACGTTGCAATGTTCGACGTGCAACGGGCGACTGGCAGAACATGTCTCCGTCTCCGTCTCGGAGTCCGACTCCTGTTCTGTGTACGTTTCGTCGCGCGTTTCTTGTCTGTGCCAGGCAAACAATTTCATGCATGTTGCTGCCGTTGCAACAACAGCAACAGCAACAACAAGAACCACAAACAACCGTTTTACGCATGCGTGTGCCACAAAGCTGAGTCTCAGGCCAGCCTGAGCAGCCCCAGCCTGTTGCACCTGTTGCCAAAGTGTGTGCCGCCCCTTCTCGCCCCCCTTAACTCTCAGCTCATGCCTACCGAATTCAGCCTTCTCTGCCCCAGCAGCAGCGGTTGCTGCTGTATTGCTTCAGTTTATGCTTTAATTGTGGAAATTATGTGACATTTGTTGTTGTTGCTGTTGTTGTTGTTGGCTGCGTCTGTCATAACTAGTAGAGTTGTAATTAAACTGGTGCTGCCATGCGCCCGCCTCTTGCAATACCAACTCACATTGCCTCGTGGCGTTCTTGTTGTTGTTGTTGCCGCCCATGTTGACAAACGCTGGAGGAGACAGTTTTGTGGGCTTTACGCTGGCTGTAAACATTTGACGGTTGTTTATTGCCAACAATTGATGCCTGACTGCCTGTGGATGATGCATAGCAAGCCACCAGAACAGATGATAGGAGCTGCAGCAACAACAACAACGACACCAGAGATGCAGAGAGAGAGGCAGAGATTGACTTGAGTCCAGCTCTTAAAAGTATAATGATACTAAATTGCAAATTAAATTGTTAATTTATTTACCTAATATATTTGTATATTATATGTTACTTATTGACCTAAAATTTATTCAGAATTAATACTGATAGCATCTGTATTCTCTTAAGCAAAACAAATTATTTCACAGTTAATTGTTAAAACAAAACAAAAAGTTTTGTTGCTGTTGCTGTTTATTTATTTTTTGTTGTTCATTTCATTTTAATTTGAAACCAGATTAAATTAAATTACTTTGATCTGTTGTTAAATGTAATTTAAAAGCGCTTTTTAAATTGAAGAACTCTGCTTTGATAAAACACCGAACTAGTCTAACTGCACTTTGATTGATTTATTGCTGTTCTTTGGTTACTGTTGTTGCTGCTGCTGCTGTTGTTGTTGTTGCCCGCTCATTAACAGACAAGTTTTGTGGCTATACTTGAGTCGTGAACCCAGTTGAACTTGGGTCGCCAACCGCAAACGAATCGCAGTGGCAGCAGCAACAACAACAACAACAACAACAATGTAACACCCACAGCCATCATAAAGCATTATACGAGCATCTAACTTCCAGTCTCTAACTCGCTCTCTCGCACACTCGCCCTAACTTTGCCTCTCTCTCTCTCTCGCTCGCTCGCACTGGCTGTGGGTAATGTAATCTGTTGCTCTCTTATGGAGTGTTGAGTGCATTACGCGTGAGCTGAGCTTTATGGGGTGTTTGTAATTGGAATTGTTGCCTAACTATAACGGTAAGCATTAAGGTCCAAGTCCAGCTAGATCCAATTGCGAAGTGCAGGTCAGCGGCGTTTAGTGGGGCATGCTGTTAAAATCAAAATACCGGCACGTAATCCTATAACAAGCAACAGCCCCAAAACACAATTAAGATCTACATTTTTATGGTGTTCAAACTATAAAATTTATATTATTAAATTGCTGTTATAACAGCAACAGCAGCAACCCAAAAAAAAAGGAAAAAAATTAGAGCAAAAAAATCAAAAATAAAACAATGGCAACTTTATTAAAATTTTCTTATAAATGAGCGCATAAAAGAAAAGCGAAAACCAATGCAGCAACAACAAGAGCAACAACAATAGCTCCACCAGCAATAGTTATGATTATCGTTATCGGAAGCTGCCGCAAAAGAAAACAAGAGCAACAAGCAGGAAAGCAAAAGCAAAAGCAAAAAAGAGCATTCACAACATCCAAATTGCAGCTACACTGCAAGAAACAAACTCGCACGAATCGACATACATATATAATACAAAATAACGAAAATAATCCAATTAAAATTTCTAAAAACAAGTTTAAACAATAATTACCTGAGCTTTTTTTATTGAACTTCGTTTTGAAAAGCTCTCATAATTCAAGCCTCCTTTACAGACCCCTTGGCATAATCTCGTTACCCGCTCTCAGCCAGTTAGTTGCTGCCGCTGCTGTTGCTTCTGTTGCTGTTATTGCCAATTGCAATTTCTCCATTGTCTCGGTCACTTTTTCTTTTTCGCTGGCGAAAAATGAAACCGCTGCCGCTGTCAACGCTGCCGTCAACGTCAACGTCGCAGCACCCGGAAATCAATCAAAGTAAGGGCATTCCACTTCAACATCGATTGCTTGACGGCATCAAATTGCAATGGCCGACTGCATTGCTATTGTTGCTTTAGGCCTCAAGCGCAGCGCACACTTCAAGCACAACAACAAAGAAGACGAAAAAAACAACGGCAAAGCGAGCGACAGCAGCAGCAACAACAACCACAATAAATTCGAGCGCCAGTCACTAAATTTGGTCACTCTCTCACTCTCTCGTTGATGCTCTCAATGCAGCTATGCAGCAGGTGCCGAAAGCTTTTGCGAAGCTGTTGCTCAAGCTTTCAACTGTTTGTTTGTTTGCGGTTGTTTTGTGCCGGTCGTTGTTGCTGTAGCGTCTGTTTTCATTGATAAAAATTTTATGGCGCGAATGAGTTAGGAAGTACGTGCGTGTGTGTGTGTGTATGAGAGAGCGAGAGCTTGCAGAGTAGCTTAAGCCGCTCAGCACAGTGGCGTCCAGAAAAGTTGGAGTGGTGTTCGGTTTACGTATTGGTTGTGAATGCTTGGTGTGTAGAATAATATTTCCTAAGCTAAACTATTTTAATTAAACTATTTAATTATAACCATTTGAAATGCCATAAACTTAACATTTCCGTAACTTATCTACATTTTTTTTTCTTCATTTAATTACATTTTACAACAGAGCACACAACAATAAACAAAGTGCGCCTAAAAGTCAAAGTGTCAGCTATGCCCTGTTAACTGTTCCTGCTCTCAGTCCCGTTGCATGCGTAGTCAACCTTCACAGCTACTCGCTCAGTACTCAGAAATTTCGCGAATACCTCAGTAACGACAGTAACAGCAGTCAACAGCTGTTGGCGGCGCGTGCTCTCACTCACTCACTCGCTCGCTCGCTCGCTCGCTCGCTCGCTCACTCACTTGTTCAGTCTTGCGCGCTCTCTCTGTTTTTCGAGCGGCGGCCGGAGCGCCGCTACGAATGAGCGCAGCAGGTGCAGCAACAACAGCACCGACTCGTAACAAGTGCCGAGCGCGAAGCTTTCGTCTGTCGCTGGCCATCGACAGTTTGCGCCGTTGTCGTTGAACAGTTTGTGAACGACTTTCGTGCGATACAGACGTGAACGGCAGCTAAACAGAGCAAAAGCAAAACTTAATATCGAATTCCGAACTTTGGCGCGACTTTCGCAGTGAATAAAACATAATAATAATAATAAAAAATAAAAACAAGTAATATTTGTACAGTGTTGGCAAATCAAAAGCAACTGCAATAGCAACAAGTGCAATAAAGTGCATAGTTTTTTTTATAGCAAAGTGTTGCCAAGTGTAGCACACGCAGCACACGTACATATAATTTCATACACACACACACACATAGCTCGCAGCTAACTTGGCAAGTGGACATGTCTGCGTCTACTAAACTGGAGCAGCACTCCAAGCCCATACTGAGTCCAACACGATCCCTTGATGAAGGTTTTGAAAGTGATCCGGATCGGGTTTCAACCGATTCAGAGCATCAAATAAATAACAGCAGCAACAACAGCAATAACAATGCCAGCAAGCTGGCGCAGCTTAGTTCAGCGGCAACGGGCGGTGCCAGCAACAACAACAACAGCAGCAACAACAACATCAGCAGCAGCAACAACAGCAGCAGCAACAGTAGCAACAACAATAGCAACCTGACAGAGAAACGCGGTGCACTTAGCTTGGCTGCGCCGCAGTTGCAGCGTCGCGATTACTACAAGGATCAATTGCAGCAGCAACAACACCATCACCAACACCAACAGCAACAACAGCAGCAACAGCAGCAGCAACAGCAGCAGCATCAGCAGCAGCAGCAGCTCAAACAACAACAACAGCATCAGCAGCAGCAGCGCCTGCAATATCAAAAGCAACGCCAGCCGATGGTTGCCAGCGCCGCTGCTACCATCCACAATCATCGCTTGACCAGCGGCGTAGGCGTTGGCGCCGGCGCTGCAGCATCCGCTGCTGCTGGATATCGGCGCGGTCGTCGCCTGCATGTGACGCCGCCTGCGCGTCACGCGATGCGCTCGCATTCGGTGGACGCGATTGCCAGGCAGCGTCATGGCTACGATCCGAGCAGCCTTATCCTTAAGCACGATGGCAACGGCAATGTGAGCAGCTGCAGCAGCAGCAGTGGCGCTGGGGGCAGCGCCAACAGTCGCATGCTCAACTACAAGAGCGGCGCATCGAGCGCAGGCTCTGCGGCAGCGGCAGCAGCAGCCGCAGCAGCAGCCGCGGCTGGGCAGCCAGCGCTGCTCGTGCAGCCCATCTCGAGCGCCACGCTATCGCCGCTGGCGGGCGTCGGCGTGGACGGTGTGGGCGTGGAGGGCAATGGCAGTGCATCGCCCGTTATTGCTTCTGCCACGCACAGCCTGTACACCTTCTATCCGGCCGAGGGCAACCTGCAGGTCTGGCAGACCGAGTGCGGGGATCTGACCTACAAATCGTCGAGGAATATGCATCAGTTACACAAGGCGCCCGTATGCTGGACGCAGTCCATACCCAGGCAGGCAAGACGGTAAGTCCTTTGAATTTTTAACGAAATATGATTTGAAATATGAAATTTGAAAATTTCAACAATATTATTTTGATATATTTTTAATAAGAATTTCTATTATTTGAGGTCTAGTATTATCTATGCAATTTTTTTTTAATAAAATCCAAATTTATCTTAAGAAATTCTAGACAGTTCTTGAATTCAAAAATATTCCAGTAAATAAGTTTTACAAAAAGGAAGTTAATGTAGAATATTTTGTTTAATAGAATGTTGGAAATTTCGAGAAAATTATACAAGTTCTTATTAATAGTAATTTATATATAAATAAACAATATTTTATGTGAATAAAACAAAAATTGACAAGTATTACAAAAGTCGAATTTATAGCTGAGGAATTTGGCTTTAGGGACAATGAGATAAATATAATATATACGAACAAAAATAATAAAAAGCGGAATTTATATTTTTATCAAAATTTAATAAAGCCGTTTTAAATACAAATTTTAATTTTATTAAAAATAAAAATATAACATAGCCGCTAAATAAATATTATTTTTATAGAAATATATGTCTTTATATAGAACCTTAACTTATTTGATGGATATCTAAAATTTGTTAATTTGCAGACTAACTGTTCAATTGGCCGCTTAACATTATTCATTAATAAATTTAGCTTGCTTTAAGTTAATTTTTAATATTATATATTAAATATTATCTCATAGATTTTAATTAAAAAAGCTCCAATATATAAATTTATCTCCATCGCACTGCCTAAAATATTAAAATAATCTCTCATAATTAATTTAATTTAAAAGCAAAGTACTCGGATTTTATATTTCTAATTTAATAATACTAAATAATCATTTTAATCATTATTTTTAAATATTTAACTTGAGGTTTTTGCCCTCTAATCAAACGAATTTCTAGCAAACTTGAGTAAATTGTTTTGGTCTGGTTTTCCATTTAATTATTTTTTGTTTTTTTTGTTGTTTTTTAGTTTTTTTTTGGTCGAGCTATTTCAAAGTGTACGCTAATGGGTTAATTGGTTCAGTTTTATTTTTGGCCAAAAAGAGTCAATAGCCATTTCATCTCAGTGCGGCAAAGTGAAAGTCTTCAGCAGCAGCAACAACAACAACAACAACAGCAACAGCAACTGTAAAGTGACCGCGGCCAAGTTAAGCGCTGACTGTTTGGCCAAGCGCATGTGTCATTTAACTTGGCCGCGGGGGCTGCAATTAAAATGCCTTCAAAACTGTAACAGCCGTAATGGCTTCACAGCGTCCTTTAACAGCGCTGTTAAGCTCTTTCGCTTTGCATAACAGTTCGCTGTTAAGCACGACCCCAAATTAAACGCACAAATTGCAATCTTTTCGCTGCGCACATAAAATTTGCCAATTTCGGCGCACTTTTTATTGCCTATTTCGGTTGCCTTTTATAGTTTTGGGGTTTTTTGTCTTCTTCTGCTTCTTCTTCTTCAACTTTGTTTCTGTTACAATTTGAAAAGAGCTGCTGAAAAGTGTGTGTTGGAAATTTGAAATTCGCTTCGCATTTGGCTAATTTTATGACTTTGCGCATTTGGTGCGCAATATTTACTGTGATGCAAACGCATGAGGGGGCGTGGCGTGAGGCTGAAGGGCATCGAGGCCGTAAATTTAATGAAACTGCAAATAAATGTAAGATAACGTATTGAATAAAGTAAAAGTTGTTGAGTTTAATATGAAATAAATTGAGGTTAAATGAAGGGAATTGTTTTAAAATAATTAATAATGAAAAACGAATTTATAAAATTTATTTCAAATATGAATTAAAGCTTCCGAAATGGAATGAGTCAAGTCAGTTATTTTATATAATATATTTAAAATACATTCATTAAATTTTAAGTCTTATTTTATGTTATTTTTATATCAATTTTATATTTAACTTCAATCTGCACTACTCGGAGCCTCTCCCAAAAGGCTTATCCTTTCTCTTAAAGCACCTAAATACCTAACACCATATTCACATTGCAAACTATATTCAAATTCCTCGCCATAAAATTCACTTTCAATTCGAGTCAATAATCTATTGGCTCAAGTAGGCGGCGTCGTTTAGGCCATTGCATAAGCCAGAGCAGCACATGCTCAAATTGTTTTGAATGTTATTTAAAAGCCTTTTACTTAAATTCAAACACCCACACATGCCAGCTAGAAAAAAAAAAACGCCGTAAAATGCATTTTTGATGCGCAAAAAATAAAATCAATCAAATAACTTAGGCAACAAACTTGATTAGTTCAACACACTCGTGCGCCGCAATTGTTGTTGTTGCTGATGGAAACGCACTTAAACACACACACACACACACACACACATAGGGGGCATGTTACGAGCATTGCTTGCAAATCAAATTGCATGATGCGCAAAAATGTCTTGATGCTTCTTTAAAAAGTAAAAGTTTTTTATTTTGTTCGCAAATTTATTTACATTGTGATGGGTTTTTTACATATATCATCTTCTCTTTCGCTACGCGCTTATGTGTCATGTATTTCTTCAAACACTTTTGCTTTTCATAAGTTTATTTTTGCGCCTGACACTAATTTGTTTGTATTTGGAGGCTGTGACGGCAACGGCAACGGCGACGGCGGTGACTGAGGTGTAGGCGTTAACATCACTGGGCTCTTCAAAAAACCTATGAAAGTATTTTTCATTTGGTTTTTTTTTTTTGTTGGTTGATTGTTGTATTGGAGATGCATAAATTGTTTTGTGCGAAAGTTTATTTAATTTCGTGTTTGATTGAAGCCGCCCTTTGATGTGAGGGCGAGGCTTTGACCAGATTGTTTATTGTATCTATTTGAGTGCGCAATTAACGAAATTTCTTGTAAACATTTGTAATTGATTTCCATAACAGGTGAAATTATGCAAGCTATCAAGTTAATTATGCAATTGACAGGGCTTTTATTGAGAGATATTTAAAAATGTCTAAGACTAAGAAATATAGATTATAATGGTAGGGTATAGTTCATAGTATATTATGGTATACCTTATAAATTGTGAGTCACAGAACTTACTAGAACTTCCATAGCGGTAGCAAGTTACCCTTCTGACTTCCTGACATTCCCATGCTTGAGTCAACCCGCATTCGATCCCTATTACACACACTCACACACATAAGAAGTAAATTTGCATGCCACACACACACACATACACTCACACACGCTCATGCATAATTACCATGACATGCAGACGCACAAAGCCGCAAACATATAACAGCAACAAAATTTCATTACATTTGCTGGCCTTTTGGCTTCTGAACCGAGGGCTGAATAACCCCACCAACTCACCCCTCAGTCCGCTTCACATATGACTTCACATTTTTGGCCCGTGACCCAAACGGGTGCGCAGGTGTCGACACTCGAGACAGCCACAACTGACGCTGAGTCAGACAGCAGCTTACTGTGGAGGGCGGTGGGGAGTGCGGAGGGCGTTACACATTGTGTTTGTTTTCGTTTTCGCATAATTACAATGAAAAAACGTACTCGAAAACCCGACGAAAATTGTAACAAAAGTTGTGTGACAGACCGACGCATGGAAACCCTAAACGGCTGACAAGCAAACGATATGAGTGGCGGGGGAGTGGAGGCGTGTCGCAGCGGGTTTCACTGTGAGAGTTTCGTTTTTTGTTTTTCTCAATTGCATTGCATTTCCGGCTGACTCTTTGTTTGCTGGAATCCGCGTTTGCCCTCTGATGTCATTGACAGCTCAATTATGGCCGGGTCCACTCCACTTAGAATGAGCTCTACAAAATGCTGTAGAGCCCGCATTAATTCTTTTGTCTCATGACTTGCCGAAAAAGGTGTTAAAACAGACGTCACACGAGACAAACAAGAGGCCAAGCAGAAGAAGTTGAAATCCAATTGGATCAGAAGTATGAAATATGAATGAACTACAAATGCCCTGTAATTATGGATTATCATAGGACGTGTCTTAAAAGAGTACATACAGAATATAATAACATATGATATATTGTACAGATAATTTGGGTTTAGGTATATACCGTGTATAAGCACGGACTACTTTTCGACTGAGAATTTAGTTTTCAATGGCTGATAAATATTTCAGGTCGGACCTGTGATATATTTGATTTATATATCATGAGAATGATCTCAATTCAGCGCATTTCATGAGACTGACATAATACCCATTAAAAGAGTATAAATTATAATGCTTTAATGCCAATCCTCTTAATTACTTTCAAGTGCCAAAGCTCTTATTGTTCGCCAAAAAAAAAAAAAAAAAAACTAAGCCAAAATTGTTGAATGTTTTCGATTGTTTAAACGATGATTTATAAACTGAAATGTGGGTGCACTTCAAGCAAAACAAAACCCCCCAAAAAAAATGAAACAAATCACAATGAAACCTTTAAAAAAGTAAATCGAGAAAAATTAGTATTTGTATTTTGTGTGTGAGAAGCAATTACAACTTTGACATTGAAATTGCTATTGTCATGTGTTGTTACACACACACACACACACACGTGCGCGTATGTGTGCGTCATAATACAATGCACAAACAAATGAGCTAAACGAAACAAATGATTCATTATATTTTTGTGTGTCTGGCCAAATATTGCACTCAATTTACATAGAGAGCGGAGCGGAGTGGCAAGTTTGTTGCTTAAGTCATTTGTTTGCGCATGTGACAACAACAGCAATAACAATCCCGGCGACTGTAATGTCAACAGCAGGCATGCTTAGTAGGCATATGTATTTGTGCTCGTCCGATCGATTATGTAAAAGAGGTTCGTTGCCTCAGTCATTCGCTTACAGTGGAAGCTTCCGCTGATGTTTCATTTTTGATCAAATATTGACACTCGAAAATTGCTCATTGGACAGTCATAATGGTTACTCTTTGGCTTTGTGTTCGTTGTTGTTGTTGTTGTTGTTGTTGGTGGTTGCCAAAAATAAAAGCAAATTAACAATAAATTTATATTTGAAAGCAAATGCGGAAGATTCAGTTTGCTTGATGCTCACGGCTGCTCTTGGTCATTCTTCGATTGTTGTTGTTGTTGTCTGTTGCAAATAAGGTGCCTAATTAAAAGTATGAAGAAGCCACAGCAGCAGCAGCATTTTGTTGTTGCCTATGAGCAATCAGCGCTCTAAAAAAAGAGCCAAAACATGTTCATCAAGCTGTGCCAAGACATAACGTAGCTTAATTTCTTGACTGCTTTTTTTTTTTTTTGGCATTTTCATCAAATGGCTTAAAGTGATTGGCAAATACGCAAGCCCCAATCAGAAGACTTTAAAGAACCAAACATTTTGTTGTTTCTGTTGCGTCTATATTTATTTATTTATTTTTTTTTTTGTTTAAACAACATTTTCTTGGCTAGATAGCCAACAATTATGGCCACAAAACTGGACACAAGCTGAGCAAGAAGCTGTGCCAGCCGCTGATGGCAGAGTGGTGGGACGGGGGGTGTGGTGGTAGGGGAGTTAGGTCTTGAGCAATTAGCGGTTTTGTTTACAAACTTAAGTGACAAATTTATGGGGATTCTTAATGGTAATCGCATTGCTGTGCCAGTTGGCATAGCCTTGGGGCCCCTTCGATAGCTTGAAAAAGACATCAAAACAAAAGATTATAAAAATAGTTTTTCAATTTGAATATTCAATCTTAAAATAACTTAAGTGTTTGCAGGTGTCTGTGTGTGTGTGTGAATTGATAATTATTCAATTTTTTTTTATACATTCAGAAGTGTGTAAATATATTTGAAATATACTTTGTAACTTGACTGATAGTTCAGGGACTTGAGCTTGTCTTAGAGTCGAAAATTAAAAATAGGACTTTGTTGTTTGTGTGTTAAACGTAAATTTATAAGAATTTTGCATTGCATTTTATTTTTAACTGTAGCTCAAATTAGTTAAGTAAGCTTAACTTGTTATAGTTTCTATTGATATTATATCACTTTCCCGCTGCTTAGTTGAAACATTTCTCAAAACTATTAACTTGGTATATAGCATATAGTTAACAGACCCAACTTGGGCTTTCCATAAATATATTCAACACTTCATTAAGGAATCTATTAATTCCTACATCAGTCAATACTTTCCCAGCTGTGCGTGACCCCAAATGACATGCTCATTAGCTAGCTGAATGATTTGCGTGGATATTCTAATTTCAGTTCGTATTCCGCTTTTACTTTTGCTGCCCACGTAGTCTTATGTCTAATGCTCGCAGAGCTTCTCTAAGCTGTCCAATTTCCCTTCGGACTCTAGCCATAAATTGGCGCGTGTGTGTCTGGCTAATTAACATATTTTGAATATAATATTTTAGTATTTCTTCTGTTTTATTTATTTTTGTTTTTTTTTTTCTTGCATGTCGTGAATCTGTGTAATTAAAAACGCGCAAATCTTTCGTATTTTCGCCAAGAATTTCGAGTCGTATATCAAATGGCAGCGACCGAAATGAAAGTTTTAGTAAATATACACGAATCTTTTTTTTTTTTATTTTTTAGCTCACTGCAATTTGTTGTTGTACAACAGCAACAGCCACTAGCCTTTAATTAAATTTTATGGAATTGTTTTTTAGTTATAAATGAATACATATTTAATTATTTTTAAGGCGCTTACCAGTTGCTCAGACATCGGCTATTGTCTATAAATTTTGGAATAAGATTTTTATATTCAAGTTTTACTGCATTGCATAATTCGCTGATATTAATTCTAATTGTTGTTCAGTTTTAATATTTACTTCTGGTTTTTTGTTTTCTTTTTAACGAAAGCGAAAATATTTAATAATCGTCGAAAGATTCCAGTTTATGAATTAATATATTGAAAATGTTTCTTTTTTGTCATGCAAATGCCGAAATTTAATATGTAAATCAGCCATAGGAATTCTAAAAACAAAAACGAAACTTGTTTTAGGGGGCGGGGCGCGTGCTTGACAACAAATTTGCTAACACGCGTTTGACTGTTTCTCTCTTCGTTTCGATATTTGTTTTTCCCATTCTGCCAATTACTGTCCAAACAAAAGTTTTCTCTAATTTGCTGACACGGACACAGTTTTGGCCCGGCTCGCATGTCATGGCCAGGTTCTAATCAAAAATCCCCCAGCCTGCTGCTGGCTGCTGGCTGCTGCTGCTAGAGGAATAGCTGGACGTGGTCCGTTGATGCAACAGCTGAGATAAACGTCAGGCGATGTTTGTTTGGGTTTTTGGCCTTTATTTTTCGGCTAGCAAATGGTTTTTTTTCTTTTTCTAATTAATAATAATAACAATTGAAGCGCAGATTCAGTTGCAGTTCCGCATCGCCTAACGGCACACATTTCTATGAGGCAAAAGGTGTTGAAAATATTTTAGACGTGGTTCTTCTTCTTCGTCTTCTGCCTTGGCTTTTTCTTTGTTCGTCTCGCCTTGGCTGTGGTCTATTTTCCTGGCCCAAATCAAAGCGGTTTATCAAAATTGCTTACAAACTTGGCTAAATTGCATTTGTTTTAATTAAAACTGAGGTTTTTGCGGCCCAGAGCGCAACATTTTTTCCCAGCGCCCGTTTTAATAAAGTTTTCATTAAAGAAACAAAAAAAAATTACTTGGCATGCGGGTTAAGGTCAAAGGCTTGCTGTTAAAAATCTTTTTAATATATAAGAAAATTTATGAATTGTAAATTAAATAAAAATATAAAATTACTATTTTATACAACAGTTACACAATACCCTGCCAAGGACTTTCTATCTGAAATGGATATAAATTGATGACTATAGAGGATTATTGCTCTAATTTCATTCTTAATGCGAGTTTTCATTTACACGCTTCACATGTGCTAACTAGCTTAACTATCTTAACTATTTTAACTATCTTAGTTAGCCGTAAGCGAAGGAAAGACATTTAAAACTTTGCTTTTATTATGGGTTTTAATTAGCCGGCAAGTAAAGCGTATTGAGCTCATTTGAAACTCTAGCCTAGCATGATTTTTATACATAAAATTTGATTGCCCATTTAAAAGACTTAACGATTCGGCTGGTGAATAGTTCCATTAACTAGACAATTACAGAGGTGGCTATCAGCAATGTATTCGAACTTATCTAATCTGAGTTCCCAGGCTGAAATTAGTTAAGTTTTGTATTCGATTCTAACGCCTGGGCCCATTAAAAGCGATTTAAAATAATTACAGCGCCGAAAACGAAACGAAGTAATTAGCAAAAGCAAGAAAAAAAAAAACGGAGAAGAGAACGCAATGCGAATTAAATAAATTGCTATACAAATTCATTTTATTGACTCGCGTGCGTGCTAGTCCGAAAAAAAAAAACAATAAAACCAAAGAAACGTGCCTGCTGCTGCCGGCAATGCTCGACCAGAAGCTACTCTGTAATCTATTTAGAATATATAAGATATAATAAAATATAATTTATGAAATGATATATTCTCTATTGTATATATTTTATATAAATTTAAACTCCATTAAATACTATATTAAATAAATCTTTCGCCTCTGCTGCTTCCACTTTGCCATGGGTATAGCATATAAAAACAAAAAAGATCATCGTAAAACCTGAACAAATTAGCACTTAAAAGTCAAAACCAGAACCAGAATCTGATATCAAAGCCAAAGTGAATGCTGAAGAGGCTTAAGACGGACAGACGTTGACATTTATAGCGCCGATTACGCAATGGGAAAGGGTCTCCAGCATATGTTATTTGAATGAAAACGGAAATGCCATTAGAACAATGCCCAACAAAAAAAAGCGCAGACTCTTATTTTGAAAGTAACTGAAAGTTCTTTGACTCGACTACCCTCGGGAATTACGTTTACTTCGCTTCTATCTGGCACTCTGTTCGCTTAATTGTTTACACGCATATTTTATTTAAAAATCCAAATTTGTTTTTCACACGCTGCCAACCAAATAAATAATTTCTTTTTTTGTTTTTCGTCTAGCCCACGCCAGAAATCTTGAGGAGAGAAAAAAAAAGTGTTCCACGCGCTTTGCTATAAAGTTGTTTGTTTGTCTTATGCTCGCTGATTAATTTTAATTTTAATTTTCATGTTTTGTTTACTCGCCTGCTCAGCACGGCCTGATGGATACATTTGGGCTCTTGCTCTGGCACTAAGTAGCAATTTAACACACACACACACAGACACAGGCGCTGTTGTGGGCGTTAGCTGTGTCTTTGGCCCCCCTTTTGACTCGACGCCATGCAAATGAGACGCTGAGCGACAAAGTGACAGGCAAATCCCCGGTAAATTGTGTGGGCGTGTTGTATTTGAGAGCTGCTTATTTAAAATATTTGTTAATTTGTCAAGAAGAAGCAGCGACAAAAGACGCGCATTGGCATAGTTAGTATGAACTCGTATACTAGGGACTGCTATAAGCAGTTCTTTACATTTAAATGTAATGCATAGAAGAAACACTCTTTAGTTATATTATTTAGTCGAGTCTCTTTAGTTGATTCTATGAATAGCCCAGTAACCTAAAATCCTCGTTAGCTGCAGCAGTTGCTGCTGTTGTTGTTGTTGCTGTTGCTGCGACAGCTTTGAAGCGACACCCTAACAAATTTTTGCTGACGGCGGCATATTTTCAACACCTGCTCGGCTGTCGCCATGGCTGGCAGGCTGGCTGGCAACCTTTGTGCCACTTTGCCAATTCCCAAAACTCACTTTTGTGTCATTTGCTGTGAGCGAGACAGCAGCAGCAGCAGCAGCAGCTGCTGAAGAGCATGCGAGAGAGATAAGGCGAAAAATTGTTGTCGTTGCGAATGGTGCAGCATGAGGTGGCAGGCAGACAATGCGGCTGTGTTGCATGCATTAGAGCAAGTTCGAGGCAGGCAGCAAATTAACTTGGCCAAGACTCAAGCAGAAGCTGCCAGAGGCAGAGGCAGTGGCAGAGACAGTGGCTGGGGTTCACACTCTGACAGCAGCAGACGCATCTTGCCTGCGAGCTGCGCATCTTATTAAGAAAGAAAGTACTTTCAGTCAGGCAGCTGTTCGTGTTGCTGTTGTTGTTGTTGTTGTCGCTGCATTTCTTTAGCTATTTTCCACCCATACAATATATGTTATTTATTTGTGTGTGTTTGTTTTTTTGCCATTTGCAAGTGCCGTGCGAACTTCAACTTGAGTAGTTGAAGCTAAGCCAAGCCACACAAGATGACTCCACTTCTGCTGCTGCGCAGGCACAGCCTGGGACACAAAAATGCCAACTGTAACTGGTTCCACTAGTTTGTGGCTGTTTCTTTTTATTTTTCTTGAATTTCGGTTTTTATTTCTATTTTATATTTCTAATCATTTCAAATGCGTTTCAATTGCCAGCAAATTGGCTGCTCGCAAGCCCAAAAAAAGAGCAAACAACTATTTGGGGCTGGTCCAAGTGGTTCGGCCAAGTTTTTAGTGTCTCTGACAAGTCTGGCTGGCTATTTTTTTTTCTTTTTTAATTGTTGCCCATAATGCAATTAAATACAAATATTTCTAACTTGTATTTAATTTGTGTGCAAATATTTGCAAAGGTTTTTTTTTTACTTTTGTCTGCTAAAGTTTGTTGCCTAAGTCTTTTGTATTCGGATATTGGACGAAATGTAATTATATTAATTATTTAACTATGGCAAAAATTTAAATGAAATTAGGCTAAATAAATAAATGAGAAAATATATATTAATTAAAATAATTAAAGCAAAATATTTGTCAATATTTTGTGAGTTTAGCAAAAGAAATTTGCGAGAAACAGACTCCCTGGTAAATATGTATGTCTTAAGTAATCCACCTGCAAATCAAAAAGCTTCGGCTATGCGCCTCAGTGCACTAGAATCGCTTCAGCTGGTAGTTTTTGTCGCTCAGCTAAGACTTCCCTCTTAGCATTTCCGCATGTTTATTTCGATAGCTAATTAAGTTATATAAGCGCTGAGGAATCATAAAGCTATTCCGCTATCCCGCCAGCCAGCCAGCCAGGTAGCTAGCACATATTCAGGCACTCAGTCTCACTCACTCGCCCATCGGGCGTGTCAACATTCACATTCATCTGCGCACATAAATCCATTTCGCAGTTCCACTAGCATGCACAGCTAGCAGAAGGAGAGCAAACGGAGGAAGATAGATGGAAAAGCTGCTGATCTTATGACAGCGCGACTTTCCTATGATGTAATATCGTTTTTAATTAAGTCACGCAAAATTGTGCGCTAATTTGCACGAATTCTATTTTCTATTTCTGCTTCTAATTGGCGCTTAGGCCAAGCAGACCCTACAGCAGAGTCCATTGCCCTAAAGGCCCATCATTATAATTATGTAAACAAGGAAGTAATAGCTGAGGCTAGTTGGATTTTATGCTACTTGGGGGTATGAGATGCGTAATTGCTCAGAGGCCCCTTCGGCATGTGCTTTTACTTGTTGGGCCGTTTCCTACGGAAATAGGCAGTCAGACAGGAGTTCCAGTAGCTGCTTATATAGAGGGGGGGGGGGGGCACTCAAATGGAGGCCTTAACATTCAAAACAGGCAACGGGTCGATGTGTTTATTTCCATTTGCATTTCCACAACAACAGCAGCAACAACAACAACAACAATTTGATTGCAACGTCTATCCGGCAAGTTTGTTGCCTAAGTCTTTCATTTCGTTTGGTTTGGTTTTTTTTTTTTTTGGTCACTTGTCGCAGCGCTGTGTTAATTGAAAATGAAAGTGCAAACACCCCGAATGGAAAATAAAGGCTGCAATGAAAATGTTTAGACAGTCGCAATCGATAATCAAATGACAAAACGCCCCTTCGAAAAACTTTCATCTGCTCTCTTTTCGCTTCAATTTGTTTTGGTCCCTCTTTTCTGTTATTTATTTATTTTATTTTTTTATATTATTATTTGCTTTGCATGCCACACTTCTGATTTCCGCATCGTCGCATCGCTTGTGTATGTGTCTGAGTGTGCATTGGAGCGAAGGTTTGGTCTAGTCGGATCTGGTCCATTTAGTGCTGGCCATGTTCAATTAATATGGAAAGTGACTGCAAATGAAACTGAAATCTCTGGGTAATAGTGAAATGCAGCAGGGGAGGCAATAGAATAATTGCCTCTGGTGTTTATATTACTTCTTGTTGGAATTCGCTAGTAAATTATGTCATGTAAAACGATATAGAAATGCATTTAAATTAGATATTGATGCACCAGTAGTACTTTTTACTTATCGATAATGATGAAGACCATCTATTTATAGAAGTTTATAATATAAAATTAAATACACTTTACGAACTATTGATTTAAACTTTTGCACAGTCTCTATTAAGATTTTCAAAAGAATAATTATTATTAATTAGATTTTTATGAATTTTTTTCCAGAGATGATACGCAACAAGATAATAAAACTACTTATGATAAAATTTAGACAGTTTTAAATTTTATTAAGTGCTCTAAACGATCCGATTAACTGATGACACTTTTATGTCATTCACATATAGTTTATATTATTTATTATTGTATATTAATGAGCTTTGGCTTAAGTAAATTAAATTTTTCCCAACGAATGCAACTTATGTATATATGTATGTAGTTGCTATACATCAGCAGCACTTCAACTTGTCAATTCGCTTTCAAAACTCATCAGACTGCAAGTCTGCAGTTTAGCCCACTGTCTCCCTCTCTCTCTTCCTCTCTCTCTCTCTCTCTCTCTCTTTTCTTCCTTCGTCTTGCTCTGCAGTAAATGTATAAGTTAAGCTGTGCGGTTGTTGCTTCGATTTGTGTCGCTACTTTTGCCGATCGTGAATTGGCGATTGCTGATCGCCGATCGCCTTGGCAATAACAATAATTTCCTGTTAAAGAAAAATTGCAAGTTGGCTAATTTGCCGCAAATAAACGACGCGCAAATAATATACAATTAATTGCCAGACGCAGTTGGAGTCGTCGCCGTTGTTGTTGTTGTTGTTGTTGTCGTTGCTGCCAATGTTGCATTTAAAGTCGTTTGGCGGTCAAATGCATTTGGCCAGCATTAAATGCAAAAAAAAAAAGGAAAAGGAAAAGAAAAACTCTCCGTTTCTGCTTTGCTATCTGGCGTCTTGCATCTGCAGCTCTCCGGGCAGCCGGACAGCCGGACATCTAGCCAGCATGTTGGCAACTGGGCGCTGGGCAACGCCCACACGCAGATTTCAGCTGCTGGGCAAATTGCAATTTGGCGCTGTGATCGGCAAATTATGAAGTGCCAGGAAAGCCATTTAAACGATTTAATGGCACGCTGCAGCAGCCCAGAGATCGTAAATAAACAGGGCACAGTTGTAGAGCACGCCACACAGACGGCTACATTTATGAAGAAGCCCCTTGGTGGTCCAGGAATAATAAAAAAATAAAAGAACTGAACGAAAATAAGATAAAAACGTGACACTGCTTACGAAATCAGAGGGAAATATTAAAAATCGCGTATGTGTGCGGGTTTAATGTATATATGGAAATTTTTTATTAAATTGTCTAGAATTATTTAGAAATTATTTAATTTAATATACAAAAAATTAATGGTAAAAATTTTTTAAAAAATTCATTATTGATTGATCTGAATAGTCAGAAGAATTATACATTCACTTCCAAAAATTCAATAATCAAATATAAATATGTAAAAAAAAAAGATAAATTAAATTTGAGGCACACTCTCCAAAGCTATTTTGCACATTCTTCAAACTTTTTAGGGATCTTTGAACCACTGTGCGTTGTCCGAATAGTTGTTGCTGCGCTCTCATATGGATCTGAGATTTGCAACAATGTTGCCAATTTGCTGGCTGTCTTTTGTTGTTTTTGTTGTAGCGGAAGTTGTTGGTGGCATGTTGTGCTGCTGTTAATGCTGCCGACAACAAACAACAACAACAAGAGAAGCAGCAGCAGCAGCAGCAGCAGCGAGATGAACTTGAAGATCAGCTGTAAGCAGCGCGCTGCGCTGCTCTGCGTCGTCGCCGTCATCATTTGATTAATTTGTTGTGTTGGAAAGTTTTGTTGCAAAGTGAAATCAGTTGTGTTTGCTTCGACCGACTTGCCTTGTGGCCAGACTCGAGACCCAAGACCCAAGAGACAAGACCAGGTAATACCCATTTCAATTTCAATTCCATTTTTCACGTCGCGTTCGCATTCTATTATTATTGCTGCTCTGTGTTGGTATATATCTATATATATATATATATATGGAGTAGCAGCTAATGCAAAAGGTATTTTTTTTTTTTTTGGCGCCCGGGCTGCATGCCAAATCAATTGTATCTGTTGTCGTTGCGCTTGTCTCTGGATAGTAATAATAATAATAATATATCTCTTAGGTTTCTGTCTAGTTTCCCCATCTCTCTCTCTCTCTCCCTGTTTCTATGGATGCCACAATGTTTGTCAAGTGTTTCGAATGGCGGCATGTATGAAAACATTTCGTCTGCTTTCTTTTCAAAAACTTCGACGGCTGCTGAGTGTTAAAAATCAACTTCGACTCGGATTTCAGCTGCGGCTCCGTCTCTGTTCAGCCCGCCCCTTTTTGCTACACTTTTTTTTTTTGTTTTTTTCTTCTTTTTAGTTTGTGCCGTGTGCCCAACGGGCGCTAATTACGCAAGCACATAGTTAGCTGGGAGCAGAGCACAGCACAGAGACAGAAATGAAAGCCCATCCATCAGCTGCAATGAATCTGAGTTTGTTTTCAGTTAGGCGATTTTCATTTAGCGCTCCAAATTGTTTAGCTATGCAAATTAGTTATTAGCCGCATCTTAATTAAATTAACACCATTTTTGGATCGCCCGAGTGTCTAGATAACAGAATAGAACAAGTGCTAAAAACTTGGCCAAAAGCAGCTTTCAGCTGAAATTGTTTTTGTTGAGAATTGAAAAAGCTTGGATTATTAGTAGAGCATGGAGCCGATATCTCCAGATTTTAATTACCCAAAGTGATGTGAGTGAATGAGATAGATCTATATTCTGTTTGAGTTCGAGTTTTTTTTTTTCTATACTTTATATGCTTAAAAACTAATTCCGCATCAAGTGTCTTATTGAGCCATCAGTTGAGCTTCTTTGAGCTGCTGAAATCTAATGCAATAAATTCCACGCAAAATATGCTGTGACTCGCACACACACACACATATATGTATATATATACAACTCGCTTGGCTGCCTCACAAGTATCAGCGGCTAGCTGATTACTCATAAGCCGCGTTGTTGCATGACAGCACCAAACACAGTCGACGCCGCATTTCAATTACAGTTTCAATTTAGTTGCTCATTAAAACGCCTGCAAATGTTGATAAACATTTGTGTGTGTGTATGAGTTATGTAAGCGGCACGCGCTCAAGTCCGAAAAACGTTTCGTAGTTGCTTTAGCCATTATGTTTGAAATACTTTAGTTTTCTAGTATTGTTTTAAGCCGTCCGTCTGTCCGTCAGTCAGTTGCATTTCCTCATGTTATGCATAAAAAAGTCTTGTAGCAGACACATTTGAATTGTAATTGTTGCTTACTTTTTATTCTCCATCTCTCTCTTTCTCTCTCTCTCACTCTTTTGATATGTTGGCCCTTTATCGTTGTATAATAGAGTAAAAGTGGCCCACGCGGCTCTTCCGCAGCATCCTCCAGCGTTTTGTTGTGTTTCTCACGCACTTTAACACCATTTAGTTGATAACAATCGCCAATGTATTTCGTTGTTGTTGTTGTTGTTGAATTTTATTTATTTTTTTGGTTTTTGTTTTCTTTGGGGTCCGATTCGTGCAATGGCACTTGCCACAGCCGTTAAGCAAGTTGTGTAGTTGAAGATGCAGTTGAAGCCGCTTTCCCAATACTTAAGATAAGCAACGTCCAAAAGCGAGCGAGCGAACGAGCGAGCGGTGAAGGTGGCTCTGGACCTGCACCCAACCAGTTGCCGACTTGTAATAAAAATGCAGGAAAAAGTACACATCGAAGGAGAAAGTAAACGTTAACGTTTCGGCCTGCTGCAAATGTTGAAATGTTGTTGCAAAGAAAGCAGCGAGCCGGCAAAAACCTGGCAACAAACACAAAAAAAACATTGTGCCTCGATCAGAGCAGCATTCGGGAGCAGCAGGGGCTGCCAGAGGGTTGGCATTGTCAGGTAGGTGTAACGGAGGTTATGGGTCCAGCGGTCTGGCATTAAGATGTGCTCATATGGCTATATATATATGTATGTGTGTGTAATAACACGTTTAACAACCCCTGAGAACTGGTAATTCACATGTGAAATGAGCGCTAATTCGCCGAGATTATTCAAGCAGATATATAAACAATATTAATTTAAGTGTAGAGTTTATTTTAGGCAACTCATGCAATATATAAATGCCTTTAAATTGGCTAATTTTTGGGCTTGATATCAGAAGAGAGATAAGTTCTGTTCAGAATCGTTGAGGCTGTCTCAATTTTTGTTAAAATTTATATGCAACTTTATTAATATATGAAGAAAAAGCTTAAATTAATTTTTAAAAAAATATTTATATATAATAATTGTATTTTTATATTTTTATTTATTTTTTTTATTTAGGTATTTTTTTTTTTTTTTTTTTACTAAATTCGATTTTTTCCTTCATTAAATTTAGTTAAATTTAGTTCCCTTAAGACTTTGCTCTGCTCGCCTTTGCAGCCCTTGTGGAGTTCATTGCACCTGTTGCATGCTACAAATTTGTATTTGTTGCAAGTCCAATTGCCAGCACACACACACACACATTGCAGACAAATGTGGTATGAAATCGATAAAGCATTGAAATGCATTTGCTGGCCAGGCAGCTGCTTGCAGCATTTCGTTCGCATCTGCATGCACTTCGGCACTTTTGGCTGCCACTTGTTGCACCTTTCTCCTGCTGCCGCAATTCGTTGCACAGAGCGTACTCTTGCTACAGGTTGATAAATTTCTGCAGCTATAACGGCCACATATGCCGTTGCCAACGCCCCCCTGCATGGCCCCCTATCTGTCTCTCCCTCTCTCTCTCTCCCGTTTGCTGGCCAACTTATGCGCATAATTTTGCCTTGATTTCATTTTTCTCGCTGCGCGTATTTTTCAATTTCAAATGCAGCCAAAGAGATTGCAACGATCGATGGGCTTTGGCCAGCTGGCTATTTATTACCTCACCGTGAATGCAAATTTGCAAACGTTTACGATTTAGATTTAGTTGTTACTTTAGCTCCGTCTGATTATGCGGCTTCTGCCGCAGCAATGGGCAATTGAAAGTTTCGGGAAAGGTTCAATGCACCCACTAGCCCACTAGCAGCAAACGTTAAATGAGCCAAACGCGTGCCGAAAGGCAAGCAACAAAACCAGTTAACTGCTTTGCTTTGCTTTGCTTTCCCCCCTCCCCCTCTTAGCCAATTGGCAATCCATGGACAAGGTCACTTCCGTCAACATTGTGGGTGTTATTCACCTTTTTATATAAAATTTGCTCAAGTTGTGACTTGATTGTTTGTCAAGGCGTCAACTCGACTGTCACACTCGCAGCCTAACTGGGTCAACTTGTTCTCCAAGCCTAATGGCCAACACTTCACTCTGACCCAAGCAGCGACGTTTCAAGTTTGGCCGAGCTGCAAAAATTCGCTTGCCTTGGGCCATTTAACGAACGCATTGACGTGCGCCTTGAGCGGATATTTAGTGCCTGAAGACGACACTGGCAATGGAATTGCTAACGTTTAGGATTTTTGTGACATTTTACACATGCTCTATATATATGTGTATGTAGTGTGTATTTAGTGACATATTTAGGTTATAGACCCTACACTAAATGAGCCATGCATGCCGCCTGCGACTATGTGCTAACTGTCATAGCCATGACTACATAACGGTGTTGTAGTTAGGATTATGCTGAAACTGTTTTAGATCGTTGGCAGCTTAATTGGCTCATTAGCATTAGCACAAAATTTGTCATGCGAAGAATAATTTGGATTTGGATTTATATATAAAATATTTCAAATGAATTTATAGCAATATTCATCTAACTATAATACATATATGTAGCATGATGCAAAAAGTTTATATGAATGTCTTATGACCTGAATGATTTTGAAGTTATCTGGGATAATACTTAGAGACCAATGTTAATCGGTAACTTAAAAATCTAATTTATTTTACTTGTAGCAATAATCCCTTAAAACATAAAATTCTAAATATTTCTTTTTCTTTTCATTTCAGGTATGTATTTAAACATTTGCAAAAATTTCCTATATCTATGAAGGAAAATCCAACAGCAATTTATCTGTGTAAGTCCAGGGCAATAACAAATTTCACTTTTGACTGTCCGACTGACTCATAATCTCTGCTAGGCATTCAACTCGAGACAGGTAAATAATACTGCAAGAAATGAAATAATTGTTGTTGCTGTCAGCGGTTATCTCTCTCGTTGTTCTGATGATGCGCTCCGGGCTTATCGGGCAAGCGGCATCAAGAAAGTCTATAAGTCAAAGAGAATCGACGACAAAGGGCACTTTAATTATGCGCAATTAGTGAGCACTCGCAAAATACAGTAGAGAGATACAATCGCATCTGACAACTGCGGTCTGGCCGCGTTCATGACTTCATTTGTAAACGAAAGCGAAAAGGAGAAAAAAACAAAAATGAAAATGAAAATGAAAATGAGTAATACATAGTATTTTCATTTAGTTTTTCTATTACCTTCACTTTTCTTTTTCTACTGTTTTTTTTTTTTTGGGCGTGCGAAATGTTTTTACTTTTACTTGTTGATTCTACGCGCAAAAGAAATTTATGTAGACTCGTAAATATTCCGGCTATAGCTGTCTATAATTACATATTTTTTGTTCGGCAATAATTAAAGTTTGCAAATGTGGTCAAGCGTATATATACCTATATACATTTATTTATTTTCTTCTTTTTTTTTATATATATTTATAAATTTGAAGCATTTTATCAATTACAAAACAATCGTATCGTTTCTTTGAAAACTTTCTCAAGTGCTTGGCAATCGATCAATTGAAGCGATTTAACAAAAGATACTCTAAAATAATTACAAAAGTCAGCCACAAGATCATGAATACATAACCCTCCTGCCAACAGCACCACTCGACGGAGTACCTCAACTTATATGCATAACCCACAATTATTATCAAGTAATTTGAATTTTGGAAAGTAAAATATTCAGAAGTGTGCGTGCGTGTGTGTGTGTGTGTGTGTGTGTGCGTTGCACTGTCAACTGTTGAGCCCGCCTCCTCTAGCCGTTACTCTCCAGCTGACTTTGACTCGCCTCATATTTATGTGTTTTGATATATTATTAAGTTTTTGTCGAGACTTGTTTGTCATGTAATCAAAAGCACTCGCATGCATCAATTGTTCAATTAGTCGGCTCAATCATGCAATCAACTGTGACCGACGCATGCGATTCGCCATCCCCTCTTGCCCCGTCAATTGGAAATGGAGCAAGACTGTAGGTTAAGCATAGCGGCTTCTTATAGTCCATGGACTTGTTTAATCATAGAGCTTATCTTGGCTCTTGTTGTGTTGTCAATCCAACTATTTATGTATGTAATGTGCATATGTATATACTATAATGTGTTTATAATTATTTTTATTGGCGTTTTATAATTTATTACATTTTACGGCATTAATTTTAATTATATGTGGCATATACTTTAATTAATTATCCAACATTATAAATTATCATGTTGGCATTTAATCAATATGACTAATCTAATAACTTTACTTTGTATCAAATTAACCTTTGTTTTTTTGCTATTTGGAATTTAACCTTGCCTCATGCATTTTTTATTTTTTATAACAATTTATTGTCACATAATGCGCATAATAAATTAAATAATTATTGCCAAAAATGGATTTCTTGTATATTAAATTTTCTTAATCAAATTGAATATAATTCGTAATTTATTAAACATTTGTCATTTAATATACACGTTTAATTGAAAGCATAAAGATTTAAGCTTACAAAATTATTTAACATTTTTTTTTATTTTTATATTTTTTGTTCAATTTAAAATATTAATTATTACTGCTTTGTTTAATTATTGCGATTTTTTACATTTTTATTTTCGTGATTTAATTAATATGATATATCAATTTCATGAAAACACAAATATTTTATTTATTTTTATTATTATTTTTTTTTTTTGCAATTTTAAATAGTATTCAGCAATATCTTGTTTAATTTATGCAAGCCTCTCATTATATTGATTTTTGAGTTATCTTGAGAGCTTTCTTTGTAACTACTCTAGGTTTGATTTTCGTATTTCCATCAAATAAGCCACAAATAACGAATAATGATCGTCTATACATGTGCATTGCATAAATGTAAATATCTAGTTATATATCAGCCAATTAAGCCTCACTCTCTCGCCAAATCGCCGCCTCAATCAACTCAACTCAACTCAACTCGCCTCGGCTCATCTTGATCTCATCTCAATTCAACTGTATTTCCATGCCGAATTTGTCTGGCTACATTTCCTGGCTGCGGCTCATTAAAGGCCGCTGGCTGCACCCGCACCATGCATACCACCCCCTCCCCCCATTCCGCTTCAAATCAATGAGACTGTCCGTTGGCTGCTGAAATATGCAACGGGTTTTTGGCCATCCAATAACAAGACACATACAACGACAGTATGCCATAATTTCTGCCGAGGCTCGGGCTAAAATACTTGCCAGAGTATTTTGTATTTTATGAAAGTGAAATTTCTCGTCTCTCTGGCCGCGGGGCCAGCATCAGTGAACCAAGCCAACAAGCCAGCCAGCCAGCCAGCCAGCCAACCAGTCAAGCATCAAACTATCCAACTGGATGCTGTGCTTGACGCTGACGCTGACGCTGATGATGACGTTGATGAATAAACAAACAGACCAACCAACATGTGAGCCCCCTCACACCCCGAGACCCACACCATTGCCACTTGGCCACTTGACGACGATGTCTGTCAACGGCAAATGAAAGTGTTTGCAGTTGGGGCGCTGAAAAGGGGCGCAACGTGGGGCAGAGTTTTCGGGTGCCACTCATAAGTTTTATTACCACACACAAAAGCTCATGATTTTTCATATTTCTTGAAAAGAAGAAAGTACACAAAGTCCGCCCCAACTGTCTTTTTGGAGACTGGCAAATCCCACGCTCCGATATGAAACGGTCAGCAAATTAATTGCCAATTAAACGGCCTGATAATCAAATTCGATTTGTCGTTTTGCGAAAGCGAAAGATGGGAAAAAGTATGTGGGAAATTAACAGAATAATTAGCGCATATATTGAAATGAAATTAGCGAGATTATAAACGGGAACGTTTCTAATAACGTCGATCATAGACATATGAAATGTGAACTGGAAAAACAGAAACAGAAAAGATTAAATATTCTATATAAAATGAAATTTTATTCCAGTTCAATTTAGCTAAAGTTCTTCACTTTGTGAATAGATCTGATAAGAAATAAATGTACTTCATTTTATTTCAACTCATTAAACATGATCTTAATCTTTGCAAATTATTATATATATATTATTAGGCTATATTATATTTGTAGTTTAGGCTCATTTAATACGTCGTTTCTCACCCCACGAGAGCAGCTGTCAATCCTGGTAAGCAGCAGCTGCTTCCACTTTCCTTTCGGCACTCGTTTAACGATTTCACAGCTTTTGCTTTTCTGACCCTTTTCTGGTGCACACAAAGCAGCCGTGGCCAGAGACAAAAGATGTGGCGACGAGGACGCTGGGCAAATTACATACTCCATACTCTAGTATTCAAGTGAAACAAATAGAACAAAACTTTTGCTTTCACCTTTGCCGCATTCAAGGCAACCCGAACAGATGGGCACGGTGGCTGGGGAGGCAACAGTTGGGGGCAGATGCCAAGAGCCACTCAACGACAGTTCCGGGCAAATGTTTTGCATGTTTTTTGTATGCCAAAAAGGTGGTGGGCGAGTGCGCTGGCGGAGGGGAGGCGGATCTAACCTAGCACAACAATAGATGAGGCCCAGCTTTGCGAGCAAAGCCGTTGCTGATGTTGCTGTTGTTGTCTGGTGTTGCTGTTGTTGTTGCGTTGGCGGCTGGCGCGCAATTTGCATGCCAAAAGCAGCAGCGAAGCGAAGTGAATTGTTGTTGTTGTTGTTGTAGATGTTCTTCTTGCTGTTGTTGTTGTTGCTGTTGCTTTTGGTCTAGGCAATTTGTTATTTGCCTTTTGAGGCGCACGCGCTGCCTTTTCAATTTGTGGTCGGGCCTGCCCTACACAAAATGCACTTGGCAAAAGAGAGTGAGAGAGATAGAGACAGAGACAGCGAGCAAGGGAGAACTGTGTCCCAGTGACCAAATGAACCACATTTTGTTGCTACACATTGGGCAAAAAGTGTAGATTCAGCTATTTAGATATTCTAAACATGAGCCCGTCGCAGAAATTTTGCGCATCCACCAAAATGAAGATTAAGCAAATGCGCAACGCATGCAAATTGCGCTGCAAGAAAGTTTTTGTTCATTTTTTTTTTTTTTTGTCAACTTTCTATGCTCCAGCCAGGAAAATGTATTTCGCTTTTTTTTTCTTAAAAAGAGCTGTGACAAGTGCTTGGAAAGTTTAGCAGCGAGCCCTATCTATGATGAAGTTCAGCACTTGCTGAAATCCAAATCAAAAGACTTACAAAAAAGACTTAGGCAACAAACTTGACGGCATTTTCGGCTGCTCCTTTTACAATGTGTAAATGTCAAGGCTTTTAATTCATTATATTGCGCTTAATATTGTGCAGATTAGCCCAGTTAGCTAATACACTTAACATGCGTGCTTATATCTTTGATTATATGCGATTTTATCTACATCCAAAACTAATTGGAGATACAATCTGCAAACGCTTCACTCAAAATCTGAAGGTTAGACCTTTGCCATTTTGGATAGTTTTTAATTTACGTATTTGTAGCACGAGCTTTTAATTTTACAACAGATATTAGTATTTTTTTTTTTTTTTTTTGACTTGTTTGGCTTTGCGTGCTTTAAAATTATTATGTATATATATTTTTGTTTGTTTGTTATTTTGTATGATTTTAATAAAAACACGTTTTAAGTTTGTATCGAATAAAAACTCGTTTCGTATGTGATATATACGCATGATGCTGTTGCTGTTGTTGTTGCAGTTGTTGTTGCGTTTGCTGCTCTCCTGGGCAATTCACAGCCTGATAAGCTTCAGCCGGTTTTTGGCCATTTTTGACAACGGCCAGACGCATAGACGACACCTGCGATTGATTTATAAATATTTATGAAACAATTTTTATGGCTTTAGTTTTTCTAATACTACAATAAAAAAAAATACAAAATTTATTTATTTAATTTATGTGTTAATCAAATGATTTGCGCATAGATTAAACTTAGTTTGCTTAGCTTATGGCTTTTTAGCAAAGTTCAAGCGGCAAATAAGATCAAGTGGTTGTTTTTTTTTTTTTTTTTCGGCATCGCTAAAGTACAGGAAGTAACATAAATCCGCTGAGCAATAATGTCTGATTTATGTGTGTGATTGTAAATTCTATATTTGATACATTAGCTTGATATTTCAGCAATCATTTCGGGCTTAACATCTTATATTAATATAAAGTTAACAATTTACAAGTTTCCCGCTTTGCCTGAGCTTAACAAATAATCTAAATAAATTGCTGCCTTTGTTTTTGGTGAGCTGTCAAAAAATTTGCAATTATATAATTAGAGAGGTCGGGAATATGTTTTTTTTTTTCGATTTAAACAACAGAAAATGCACACAAAAATCTTTCGATGACTGTTAACTTAATGCTTAAGTCATAAATTTGCTGCTCATTACATTTTTGTTAATGTTATTTGGCACGCCGCGTGTCACGTAATCGTAAATGGAGCCCCAAAAGCTCCGCTTCGACCCGCAGCTTGTCCACTTGGAAGCTGCGCTAATGACAAATGCTCAACGAAAAAAAAAAAAAAAAGAAACAGTTGCAGTTGTTACAGCAATAATAATGTTAACTAAAAGACTTTGGCTTTTATATATAATTTATAGTCATTGGTAAGCGTTACGAATCGAGTTAAAGTTAAAAGTTTGAGCCGAAATATATTTTGCGCAAGCGCAGCAGAGCGAGACTTTTCATTTTAATGAGCGCCACACTCTCACTTTTTGCTCTCGGCGGGGACTGTAATTAAAAATTACGCATATATAGGTGCATATACATATGTGTATATATTGTCTATATATAGGGATAAGTTGATTACTTAATTAAATTGTAGCGCATCGGCTTATATAAGTTCATGTTGGCTTTTCTTTAACCTACAAAAGAAAATATATATTTAATTAAAAAGCACGCCTCGTTGCTGCATACACACACACACACACACACACACACACATGCACACACACAGACTGCCTGCACACCCACATTTCACTAACTAAACCAATTGGTCAGGCTTCGGTTTTGGGTTGGTCCCTGACCGCAAACGAGAACGGCTCACAGTTATAATAATAATATTGCGCATACGCCACCTACAACGTCAGTCAGCTAGCCCTGGGCCTGGTCAGGCAGCACCAGCAACTCCTCTTTGCTGTTGTAAAGCAAAAGAAAACAAAAATATAATAATAATAACAATATTTTTTCAAACAACAAAAGAAATCAACTAGAAGCGCCCTGAGCCTAACTCCAGCCGAAAAACCAAACCCATTTTAACCGTTAAGCACATTTGACTAAATCTGCTACACATGGCAGCCCAATGGCGCAGGTTGAGGTGAATGGAATTGCCTGCACGGCTGCATGGCTCCACTTGCCAGCAGTCAATGGCTAAGCAGTGAGCGCGAGGAGGGGGAGGGAGGGAGGGGGACTAGGGTAGTGGCATTTGCTGCAGGAAATGCGCAGAACATGCGCGAGCTTCAACTGGAATGGTCTAAAGTTTTTTGTTTTATTTTTTTTTTGTTTTTCGGCTAGATAGCAGATCGCTATACTAACAACAATAGATAACAAGAATTAGGGAGAATGCATACATAGAAGTCGACTGCGGAAATACACTAAGAGAGAGAGAGAGAGAGAGTGAGAGAGAGAGAGATAGAGAGGGAGAGAGTGAGAGAGAGAGAGAGAGTGACAGAGTGAGTCAGCGAATCAGTGAGAGAGAGAAAGAGAATATAAATATATAAATACAAAATATAAATATATAAATATAAAATATAAATACATATATAATTTTGAAATATGTATGTAAATAAATAATATAATATATTTTTATAACTATACTTAATAAGCTACACTTTTCTTAAATTAATTAAATCAAGTAATTTTCAACAAACAATTCCATGTAGCCATGCCTAGCTGAAACATTCTCTAGCCCAATACACACTTGAGGATTCCGTTAGTTAAGCTACCCGCTTTGTTAGAGTATTAAAAAGGTAGCACGAACGCAGGTCACTTGTTGCTGCAGGAAGCCAATGGCTGAGCACTGGCAGCGGGGCGCGACGAGCAGCAGCTGACAAGAGGAAGAGTAACAGAGAAAACAGCCCACATGCTGCACACACGAGGCGAGTGAAAACAGTTAAGACAACAACAACAACAACAACAACAACAGCAACAACTTGAGCTACAACAAACAATAATAGCAACAACTGCAAAACTGCAAAACTGCCAACTGGCAACAGGAAGACCTTAAACTTGGCCTCAACGGCAGCAGCAGCGGCAGTGACGACGGCAGCAACATCGTGAACAGCAACAGCTACGACAACAACAACGAAAGCAACAACTGCTGCACAGTCAAACACACAATTCAATTTTATTTCATTTACGTTGCGGTTGCTGCTGCTGCTGCTGCTCGTCGTTGCTGTTGTTGTTGTTGTTGTAGCCATTCGCTGGCTCGTTTGGCTGCCTGGCCTGGCAACAGTTTGTGTGTGGGCTGCTGCTGCCTGGCTGCCTGGCTGCCTGCCTGCACCTCGGTTCGTTTAGCTTGCACAGAGCTCCTCGAGCGCCAGCCTCATGAATGGGAGCCGCGGCTTCTAACTCATTTCTACTCTCTGCTGTTGCAGCTTGTTGTTGTTGTTGTTGTTGTATGTGGTGTGCTTTTTTGTGAATTGGCGTAAAAATGTTGTGAGAACAAATGGTTGTTAACTTTTGCACATTTTTTATGCTCGCAACTTCGCTGCTGTGCATATATACATACACATATATTTATATAAATAAATAAATAAATATGTATATATGAGTGTATATATATTTAGTATTTTATTTGATTCCTTTTTGCGTTGATTTTTGTCTTTACAGCCGTTGTTGTTGTTGCTGGAGGTAGATTGCGCTTAACTGTTAGACGAATGAGCAACAAGTTTGTTGCCTAAATCTTTCGTTTATTATTGCTTTTTATTGCCCATGCTAGAGTTTGTTGTTGCTGTAATAATAACAATCATCGTTTATCTGCGCAATGCAGGCCGTGTGATTGAAGTGCTGGCTGCGCCTGCGCCGCCAGGGTTACCTAATTTTGAGTGTGTTTTCTTTCCTTTTAGTTTTTCGTTTGATTTGCATTTGTTTTTCTGGGTAGGGCTCTGCATGCGACGCAGGCGGCTATAGATTAGTGGGACACACAGGTGGGCATATTGTGATCGTAGTTTATAAATTGAATTCATAAAGCGTGGGTGTTAGCTTAGTTAACAGTGACAGCTTAAGTTGCCAAGGTATGATATATACGTATGTTGATAAGGGAAGAAAGAAAGAGAGGCATAATATTTAAAAATCTGTGAATTGACTAGATTCTTTGCGATGTTGATGATACCGGTGAATAGTAATGGAGTGTGAGAGAGTGAGATAGAGAGAGGAAAAGAGAGAGAGAGAGAGATAAGGTACAGTGATATAAAGATATAAATATGTATTGAGCGCAAAGGGAGTTCGGTTCAAGGAGATGTGGGTAAAGAATAAATAAAACTAATCAAATATTATATATGATTATAATTTAAAAATGATTTTCGAGAAAGGTTTATATAGAAAGAAAAACATGACAGTAAAGAGAGGGAAAGAAACAAGACTTGAGTTAAGTTATTTTCAATTTTTTGTTCATCACATTCGAATACATATAGAAAGCGAAACTAATATATAAAAAAATAAATGTTCTGCTTTAAAAGAGATCAAATTTCCGTTTCCTTAGAGTATCTCGTTGGGGAACTATCATAAGTATTTCGAGGCACACTTCACAATCTTGTATAACATCAATCACAGCTAGCTGCAACCTTGAAAACTTCACACCAACAAAATGTCCATCAGAAATGAGCGCTATTAGCTGCGATATTTAGATAAAAACATTTACATATATTATGACATCAAAATTAAAGATTGCTTATTGTGCAGAATAAACAAAGCAGAGACAAAGAGTCGACCCTATAAAAAACGAAACAGCTGATTGTAGAATATTTTAGTTAGTTTAGTCATAAAATGGTCTATTGTAAGCAGCGTCAGACTCACGAGAGACTGTGTAAATCACACAAATGTTGCCTTTCATATGCAAAAAGAAAAATAGACAAATATTATAAAAAATTCATTTAGTCTTTTGATGGCTGTGTGACAAAAAAACGCGAGACGAGCAGTGAGTTTTTTTTTTGGGAGTCTGGCTAAACCAGATTTGTGAAGGTCAGCTCGTTTAGCACCTCTGTCTACAGCGGGAAGTGTTTCTCTCTCTCTGCTTCTGCTCTCTCTCTTTCGCTCGCTGCTTACATAAACTGTAATTGCGTGCCAAGTGCTCATGTGGACAGTAAATTAGGCGGCCAGCTTTGGATGCAAATATTACAGTGGGTCACAGCATCACCCAGGGCTTAGCCTGGCAATTGCCTGGCAATTAGCGCAGCTCATGAGCCGCGCTGAATTTATATTATTAGATTCGTTTACAGTTATGCCAACTGATTTGTGGCCGTCGCTGCCTTTCTTTTCTTACAGCATTTAGTCAAAGTCACACCAAAAAGCCAAACACAGTCACAGTCTCTCTCTCTGTCTCTGTCTCTGTCTCTGTCTCTGTCTCAGGCCCAGCCTCAGTCACCGTCATCGTCATCGTCATCATCGTCTCATCTCGTGGTGTTGCGGAGTAGGTTAATAGTGCCAAAACGTTGCGACGAGTCATTGCAGCAGCGGCAACAAAAAGCAACAACAACAACAAACATTTACTGCATTGACGCTTAGAACAAACGTTGCGCCATTTCTTTTGTGGCACAGCAGTTGCACCCTTTCATTCCTTTAGACACTTTTCCCAAGTAACCAAGTACCCAAGTGAAGCTCGCCCCGCTCGCTCCGCACGGATCTATCGGCAAATATCATTATTATGCGCCCAGGCTGGAAATAGCGTAGCGAGCGCAGCATATTTATGCAGCATTATTATTTATTTTATTGACAGCTTTTCTTTTTTTTGCAGTGTATAGCACTGCTGATGGAGAGTCCTTTACATGTGCCAGGCAGCTCAAGCGCTTGATCAATAGTAAACTTGAACATAAGTCATTCTATTTATTCCATTTGAAGCATTGCAATATGATACATAAACTTTGGATCCAACTAGAATTATTCCAATATCGAAGTTTATCCAAAAATTGAAACTTAGCTATCTAATAGATATATATACTTATATAGTTATTGTATATAGAATTGTCCATCTGGTAACTTTTTGTATTCCATTATCAAACCTTATAAGAATAGTATAGAGCATTAAGACTTCATTGCAACCCTTTGATCCATTCAATGCCAGCCCTGCTGTTGTCTTATTTAATGTCTTGTGATCGACACAAGCTCAAACTGAATGCCCCAATCGACGGCAACATGAAATTGCAAGCAGCCCGTCGAGCA
This sequence comes from Drosophila aldrichi, assembly GCA_035045965.1. Taxonomy (NCBI): domain Eukaryota; kingdom Metazoa; phylum Arthropoda; class Insecta; order Diptera; family Drosophilidae; genus Drosophila; species Drosophila aldrichi. Next base: position 5,374,165 of record JAWNOM010000199.1, read on the forward strand.
GCAGCCCAAAAGTGCACTCGGTCCAAATCTGCAATGACTGCTGCTGCAGTCCAAGTGCCAATAATTTCGAGCTGTCCAGAACGAACCTTTTACTTTGCGCTAATAAATTGCCACTAAACGACTTGGGAAGGCTGAGGAGAATTTGGCTGGATTTGGAGGCTGTGTGTTGTGCGGCATGCGCTACAATTGTTGCGCCATAATTTCCCATCAAATTTTTCACACTCGGTCTGTGGTTGCCTTTTTTTTTTTTTTTTGTTGTTTCTCTTTTTGCGATAATCAAATATTTGACCTCTGCAGCAAATAAATTTCAATGCAATCGCAACAGCTAAGACCGAAAAAAATGCCCAGCAAACGTGAAAGCGCAATGGCAGCGCCGACGTCGCCGTTGCCGTCGCTGTCGACGTTGCGTGTTAAACACAATTCAAAGTCTATAATTATTGTAGAATTGCCAGCAGAACCAACACGGGACACAGCCGCTCGGCTGCGAGAACACGGGCACGTTTACCGAATCCCAGCCAAGAGGCTGTGGCAGCTGCGAGCAGCGAGCAGTGAGCTGCACATGGAACATGAAAATTGTAGCGTGTTGCTGCAGCAGCAGCCGCAGCAGCAGCAGTTGCCGCATCAGCATCAGCAGCACACAAGCAAAAATTCCAAACATACATTCTAATTCCACATTCGCCGCGACTTGACACACTGTTCACAGAGGGAGCTGAGGCTGAGCTGAGTGGATCGCTATCTCTGCTCAGCTGGTTGTGATTCAGTTGGGGCGCCTGTGAGAATCGCAAGCTTAACTGTTCACAGATCTACGAGATGCTGTTCCTGTCTGTCTGTATGAGTGTCTTTGTGTGTGTGTGTGTGTGTGCAATTAATGCCCAGTGCTGTGAGTTGGCATTTGTGTTTGCCTTTTTCGGGGAAGCGGAAGCATTGCACACGCCCACTTGTCGCTCGCTAACTGGCAGCATTTGATGTTGTCTCTCGGCGATGAGACGTGCCTCCAGCAGCAGCTACAACAGGACCTGCTGCTGGCACGCCCACACACCTTTGGTGCCTTTGCGGCGGCCAGTTGAAAGTTCTTGTGCCGACTAAACTAATTGTAAACTGTTGTTAGCCAGTTGCTTAACTGTTTGCTTGTTAGCCGCTTGTTTATTAACAATTTAACGCTCCACACGAGATTCGCAACAGACGCTTGCTCTCTCTTAATTCAACTCTTGGAAAGGGGCTGAGATTTGGGGGCGTTACTTATCAAGCGAACAGTCCACTAGCATATTTATGTACTGTAAACTGTTTTGGCAGCGCATAAACTGCGCCGTTTTATGCGCTGACCGTTTGACCTTTTGTAAGTGTTAAGTTCTTCACGCCTGTGATCTGTGTGTGTGTGTGTGTGTGTGTGTGGTGTTGGCTATTGGCTGTTGGCTGTATGTTCATAACTGTCACAATGCTGCAAATGGGGCGTGCTGGGTGGCTTGGCAACTGGTGGGCGTCCGAGCATTCACAGTTAAAGCTTTGGGGCAATGCAAAAACAAAAGACTTAGGCAACGAACTTGATACTAGTTTTATGTTCGCTGTGAAAAAAAAACGAAGAAAACAATATGCAAAGGAGCACTAAATCAATGCAGATTAACTATAAAAGACGAGATTCAACTAGTTTATAGAACCAGTTCATAAAAACTATGCTTACAAACAGCCTAGAAACGCTCCAAAGCGATCATAAAAATCTTTTTACTTGAGATTTTGTAGTTGGAGCGGGAACAGAATTTTACATATGTCCATAAAAATGTGAATTCAATTAGACTCTCAGCATTTTGAGAATATCTTAAATATGTTTTTGCTCTCTATGCTTGATTTAAATTTAAGATAAATAATGTTTATTTATTAGCTTAGCTAATGCTTTATTTAATTCTTTTTTATTTATGCTTGTCATGGTTGTAAAACTAACTATTGTTATGTTATTTCTATTGTATTTACAGGTAAGTTGTTCACATCGAACAATCGGAATACGATCTCTATATAAACTGGCGTTATGTAAGCTAATGCAAATAATTGGCCAGTTAGTGGCATGGGCCTGACCAACGCCCTGGTGGGCAGCCAGCGGGCAGTCGAAAAAAGAGTAAGCAAAACTAAGCGAAATTGTAACAAAGCCTCGAAACCAATTTTAACTTCAAATGTTAACGAATTTCGTGTAGCTTGAAAGTTTGCGTGTGTGTGTGTGTGTGTGAGTGTGTGTGTGTATTGTTGTGCGACTTGCATAAGTTGCAATTTGAGCTAAATAGAAGCCATAGTCAACGAAATAATAACGGACCAAGCGAGCTAATGATGCGACATGTAAGCCATATGTGCGGCAGTCTGAGTTGTAGCAAAGGGGGAGGGGCTGCTACAACGGGCGGTGGCTGATTTGAAAAGCAAGAGAGAAAAATGCGTCACGCTTACCGTTAGAGCACGCACACAGCATGCCAGCAGCAGCTCCCCATGGGAGCGGTATGCCGCATCCCAAAAGTTCAAAAACCAAATGCGAAAACCACTGCACCACCGCACTACTGCACCGCCACCAAACAGCCACTACTGCGCCGACTGCCCAGCATGTGGCGCGCTCCCTTTTTGGCAAATTTGGTGCAGCAGCAGTGGCAGCATCGTCGTTGTCGACGCAGCACCTTTCACAAAATCTAATCAGCAAACGGGCGGCCGGCCATTCCGATTGGGATTCGGATTGGAGAACAGCAATTTACTCAAGCGCAAAATTAGCAACTAACTTGGCGCACAGTTTGAAGCTGATTTACAGCTCCAGCCAGAAGATGGAGCAGGAGCTGCAGTAGCAGCAGCGGGGGAGAGCCTTGGCTCCAAATAGCTGACTTTTACCCATACACACGATACGTGCAAGATCTCAAACATGGAAATCTTGTTAGCCGACAGACAGCCTGGCATCCTCTACACTAGATGGGGAGCCACGGAGATCGGGCAGCGTTCATTCTAATTGAAATTCCGCGGGCAGTGCCGATGCCGCCAAAGATGACGTGCCGGGCGTGTGTCAGGTTGCTCTTCGCATGCGGCTGTGATGCAAATTTGATGGCATCTGTGCACAATTAGTTGTCAATATTGCGCATTCGACATGTGGGCAAAAAATAGAAAAAAAAGAGGCGAACAGCAAAATATATATATTTTCATATATAAAGTCGAAGGCAAACAAAACACACAACAGCAAAGCAAACAAAAACTGAATGGACTGACTCATTTGCCAACGTTTTGCAACACGCAACAAACATCAACACACGCAAGCTGACCAAGCGCACAGTGGGACGATAGCCACAAAAAAGTGGGCGAAAATTTAAAACAAAAGTTGAATATAATAAATAAATAATTTAATTTTGTTTAATTATAAATTAAAATATTTAGATAGAAAACTAGCAAAGAAATATTACAAATAATTTGTAAAAAAAAAATATACATATATGTATATATTTTTTTTAATTTAAGAAATTTCTTTAGTTGAAGTAATATTTATATTTTTTTACTTAATAATTTTAGATTGGATTATTATTTAAAGTAGATTTCAAATTAGATTAACTATAGCTCGTTCCACTGTACATTCAGAAAGTGATCGTAGATGGGCAGCAGCCAGACTGGCATCGACATCTGTGAGCGCAGCTTCAGCTTACACCGTATTGATGGCTGTGTACGCACTGGGCCCATCAAGAGCTGCGGCCATTTGCATAAAGACGCCAAACCCACAAACACACAAAGCACACAGAAAAATAAAACCCGCCCAGTTTTTAGGCGCAGTCACTTTGACCATTTATCGTGCTCTCAATTTTGTGCGTTGGGCAACGTTCGAGAGTTGTCGATAAAGTCCGTTGCAATTTTCATGTGTGACACATATATTCAAAGTCAGTGTGTGTGTGAGAGTGTGTGTAACAAGTAACAGGTGAAACATGGCCCCGAGTGAGTCACACATACGTATATGTTTGCATACACTGTAAATATGCAGATCTGGTGTGTGTGTGTATGCATGGGGCAATCGGAGACGGGGCGTTCCGTTAAGCTGCGACTTCTGCAGCCTCCAAATTGCGTTGTGCGCCCAGAATTTATGTTATGTTTATGCCACGGCACACTCCGGGCCAAACAGCTTGTCTTAAGCGGCAACACCTGCCGGGCATTTTAGCCACACTAGCACATAGGTAAATCAATGTAAAGTGTGTCAGCCATAAGACTAAAAGACGTTAACTGCTCCCTGCCTGGGTCACATATTAATATGCCCAAAGGGGAGTACAGTTGCGTTTGCTCGCAGGCTGAAAGGTGGGGAAAACTGGAGCGTAGCTGAGTAGAGAACTATTTTAGAGTAGTTAATGAATCATTAAAAATCATCATGAGCAGATTTCTCGAAATCTCTTGAAATTGTCAATTGACTTTTAATCTAAATATTACCTTATGATTCTAGGTTCCATCATCATCAGCTGATCCTCAGATTTATTAGAGCATTATTTCACATATTCATATATCATAATTAAAGAAACATTTCACCGGTTGCCTCAGATGCTGTAATAATAATTATCATAGAACCCGGGCCAACAAAAAAGGTCATTCATCTAAGTTCTGCCTCTTCTTAAATTCCTCGGCACTTTTACAGTTTAATAGCTTAAGAACTTACCGTGGGTGGCCTATAAGTATTAAATAGCTACCGCACAATGCATATAGCTCACACACACACACACACACACACACACACACAGATATGAACATAACTGCTCATAAGCGATCATAACTCAATAGCTGAGGCTCATTAGCAGCACACGCAGCTATTAGGGGCAATGCGCTGTGGTGGAGAGCGGGGAGTGGGGAGGGACATTATAGATCATGTTGGGGGTGCTGCAGGTCTTGGCTGACGCAAGGCAAGCTTTGCTCTGAAAGAGTCGCCTACAGTAGCCCCACATCGTGGAAGTAGAAGCATTCTAACTAATAGCCAATAGGGAGGAGCAGAGTCTGAGGTGGCATACATTGAAGGGGGGACAGATTGCCATAAAAAGTGGAGCTCAATTTCCTAGCTGCCCACGAAGTCGTCGTCGTCGTCTTCATCGTCGCCGCTGGTCACGTCAAGCCGTGCGCGTAATGAGCGTTAAATTTGTGGCCCGCTTTTGTTGGCATTTCTGGAAGCCTTTTTTGGTTTTTGGGCAAGTTCTAATCACCACGGAACACGCTTTGTTATTAGTTAAATTAGTCACAAAACGGTTTCCCAAACCAAAAGAAAAAAAATAACTAAAAAGAAATACCATTTTCAGGCAAACTTTAATTATTGCAAATTTTTCAGCTGCTGAGTGGCTGGCTGGCTGGCTGTCTCTAATGAAAACTCATTAAACGCTTTGCCAACCACAACAACAATGTTGTTTATACATTTTATAGTCTCGGCTATAGCTGCTGTTGTTTGATGGGCTGATCGGCAAATGTGGGTCAGCATAAATTATGAAAGATATAAATTATGTTTGGGCACAGCAGAAAGTACAAAGTACTCCATGCAGCATCCAGTTCTCAGTCGCTCAGTCGCTCAGTCGCTCAGCTTCTTGGGCTGCCTTTCACTGCTATCAATAAATATTTTCGTTTCGCTCGCCAGCGATGTGCCTGCGATAAAGACAAACGGCCTGCCAATATGAATTAGCTAAGCGAATTGGCCATTTGGCCAGTTGGTAAACAACTTCAGCAACAACTGGCGAGGCGCGTCCTCTGTTGCCGGCTTTTCTTCTGCATTGCCTCGTTCTCTTACTGTGGCTGGCAACGTGCTGCTCCAATATCATCATTATCATTAGCACAGGTTTGCGCCCAGAGAGCAGCTAGCAAAACTGTAGCAGTTGATAAATGTTAATGTTGATAGCCAGCGAAGACCATAAAAAAAGGCATTGGAATGGTCAGAGCATCGAATTTAATTGAAGTTTAGATGCCCTTCTAAAAATCTGAGACTGAGCTTAGTTTAGCTTAGTCAATTGCTATAAAAAAAATTATATAAATATATATTGGAATGTAATATAAATCAATATACTTATGGGAAGAGATTAACGACATAAAAAGTCACCTTATAAATTTAAAAGACAAATATTTTTAGTTATACTTAAAAAAAAAAAAAATTATTTTTAACCTTATTCAAATAATTTTAAAATATTAAAAATATTATTTTGCCTCAAAAATGTTAAACCAAAATGAGTAATATATTTTTTTCAATTATTTAAAATTAAACTAAATGTTTTTATAAGCAAAATTAATTTTTAATATTTAGACCCGAATAAAATTTTATTTATAAAATTTATACCAAAAATTCAAGATTCAAGATAAAAATTTTAATAATTTTGCATTTAAAAAAAAACATTTAGAATATAAATCAATTTTTTTTTAATTATTAATAATTAATAGAAAATTGTATTTTATATAAATATATTAACATCTATCCTAGAAATAACTATAATTTTCGTGCAGCAATTCAGATGACTTAGCAGTAATTTTAATATACATATTTCTTATTTATATTTGTACACATTTATGCACAGTTACAGTTACTTTTCGCCGTTCTCTATACCCTTAGGTGTGAGTGTATAAAATGTGCATTAGCTTCCTGCTAGCCGAAGGTTAACAAAGTTCAGCTACAAATTCCATTCATTCGGCTGCAACTGAAGCAGCGCTCATTGACGACGACAACGTTGTTGTTCTTATTGTTGTTGTTGTTGTTGTTAATGTTGTTGTTGGCTTTCAACACGCTCTGCCAATAAATTTGCAGCACTTGTTACTCTTTTAACGGTCCCGGTGCCCGCTCACCAAACATTCCTTTGGCATTGGCAGAGATCTATTTTTGCTTAACCAACAAATATTTTCTTGTACATTTTACTGATGTTGTTGTTGCTGTTACTGTTGTTGTCTTTGTTGTTGTTGATATTGTTGTTGTTTTTTTTTTCTTTTCGGCATGCAGGAAACTGAAATTGCGCTGCATTAAATGCTGGGCAGTCGAAAAAAAAAAACTTGTTGAAATTTTGCCCGGCCAACTGAGAGATGCGGCTCATTCGATTAGAGCTGATTTAGCCAAAAGGTTAAGCAGCCGCCCAAAAAGTTGTTCCATGGAATTTCCGTTCGTGATGTTTTCCGCTTTGATTTTTTCCACAGATGTGCCTCTTTTTTTTTTAGTTTATTTACTTATTTTTAGTTTTTTACCTCTTCCCCCACTTCTTTCCACGTTTATTTGATTGCATCGCTTTGTCATGGCTTAATATATGGGCTACTGTGAATGGAATGGGTATTATTTCGTATTATTTTTTTTTCTTCTATTTTTTGTATGAGTATTTTACTTAATTTGTCAAATCACCTTGGGCACTACGTTGTGGATTAGAGCTTGAGTCCATGCCCAATGATTTGCATAAACACTATGGCTACGAGTCTATTGCCTGTGGGCCATCTGTGCTATTAGCCTAGAAAGCAGGCACACAAATACATACACGCATACAAATGCATACAGCTAGCATATTCATTCATTTAGGTATTCTTCAAAAAGTAAGCGCCAGTGTCCGATCACATTGCTAATGATGACGACAATAATGATTATGATGCTCAGCTTTTTGGCAGCTTTGTTTGTCTAATTGCCCAGGTTCAGGTGCCTCAGCGACTTGTCTGCATGTGTGAGTGTGTGTGTGTGTGTGTCTATTTTTTTTGGTTTTGTATCTTCAGCATTTTGTGCTAATCACTTTAACATTTTGCAGCCGCTTTTTGACCCGCTTTTTCATTCAAAATTATTGCTGTTGCTGCTTTGTTGTTGTAATTATATATTGGCAAAGTAAGCATTTACAGTTTGAGAGGCGTTGCGTGCCTCTAATGATGCCCCGCAAAAGATGTCTTCGATTGGCCAAGAAGTCATGTCACGTCACGCATAGATCATGCTAATTCTGAAATCTTTTTATACCCTGAACCCATTGAAAATGGGAAATCAGGGTATAATGGTTTTGTGAAAAGTATGTAACAGGCAGAAGGAATCATCGCAGACCCCATAAAGTATATATATTCTTGATCAGGGCGATGAGCTGAGTCGATATAGCCCTGTCCGTCTGTCCGTCCGTCCGTCCGTCCGTCCGTCCGTCCGTCCGTCCGTCCGTCTGTCCGTCCGTCCGTCCGTCCGTCCGTCCGTATGAGTGCGTCGATCTCAGAAGTTACAAGAGCTAGAGAGCTGAAATTTTGTATGTAGACTCGTGTATACCATACGCAGTACGAGTTTATCATATTTTTTCGATAACTCATTCGATATCTTTTTTATCGAGGATAATCGATAAATTGTTATTGTTTTTTCAGCCTAATTTGAACACTTTTAAACATAGAGTGTTCAGATTTGTTGTGTATATACATTCGATGGATACACACATTTTGTCATTTACAGATTTTGGATACCACGCCCCCTTCGCCCCCAATCCGTAAAAAACGTATTTCAAATACTAGAGACTTGTGCTTCGGAATGTACACACATTTATACATTATGAATACATTCTGAAAGTATCATTAAGATCATACGTCTACAAACGAAATTATTCAACAAATAAAATCTCATAGTATTGCCCACACTGCAGCGCAGCCCAAGCGCAGTCGCTGCTTACTGCGCAGTTAGCAGAGCGCGAGCTTATGCGTGCATGTGGATGCATGTGTATGTATGTGTGCATAAAAGAAGTGCGGAATGATTAGAATATCAGCTTGGAGGGTTCAGGGTATCTCCTAGTCGAGCAGTCTCGACTAGAGCACTCTTACTTGTTTTTTTTTATCCAGCTAGCATGATAGATTGTTATTGTTATTATTGGGCACAGTATCTAGCTACACAAATTCGGATTGTAAAAAAAAATATTGCAAACAAATTTAGCAAGTTAGATGTTATTATTAATTGTGCAGCTACTCAATGATTAGTGTAAAATACTAAAAGATGAATGAATTTTTATTTTGTGAATGATGAATGAGGTTCTAAAAAGAAATGTGTAAAAAAAATTCACAGATGAACAGAATTTAGATGGTACAATGCTAAAAGGGAACAGCAAATTTTAAAATTTGCAATCATATATTTTCCTTAATAATATATTTTACTATCACATTTTTTTTTAAATTTTAAATTTAATTTTTTATCATGCAGATTATGTAAATCCAAACGCAAAGCTATTCAAAGCTCAAATTTCTTTGAGTAGCTCGAATTTCTCGAGTAGTTGGAATAATTTTTCAATTGTTTGCTAAGCCTTACATAATTGCATGGACGCCTTTTAATTTTGACTAGCTTATCTAATTTACTTACTCAGAGCTGAACATATATTTGTTCAGCTTAGCCGCCTTTATTTATAGTTGTGCATTATTTCAGCGAGCGGCGATTGGAGAGAACTGGGCGGCGTGTGGCAAACATTTAGTTTGGCTCGGGATCACGACACTATCAATTAGAGAGACAATTGTTGTAGGACTCTCAAGACTTTGGCGGGTCTTGTTAGCGGGGCGTGTCAGCCGTTTATCATTTCTGCGAGTTTCGTAATGAAAAGTAAAAAAAAAACAGGCATAAAAACTAAAACCAAACAATAAAAACATTTCGTGAGCTGTTTTTTGTTTTTGTTTTCAAATGGCTATTATATTACAATTGCTCTGCATTTGTTTGGGAACTTTCCGCACAGCGCCTAATTATGCAAGTGGGCAACACCCATAGTAAATAGAAGCAAACTTTTCTTTAGCTAATTTGCATAAAATTAGTTTCATGTTGAGATGCAGTTTACAGCAGACCTTGATGCTTTTTAATTTTTTTTTTTATTGTTGATTATATTTAAATTTGGAAGTTGCATTTCATAGTCGAATTTGGGTCCGAAAAATCCCCTTTTAGACTGACTCAACTGAAAGCTTTATTATTGCGTATGCACATAGATATATGTATGTATATTTATTTTTATATATATATTTTTTATAGGGTTTCGGTTTCGCCAGCGTCGCTTGAAGGCCCTTAAAAGGAAATGTTGTTTGTCACACTGACTTATTTTTCCTCTGCCACTTGACCAACTGAGACGACAGATACTCTGTACTTGTGGTCAGCGTTCGGTCTGAGCTGTCATCAGTTGATGCTGCCCTCAAAACGGGTTGGTTGCCTCTATGCCTAGCTTATAGACTCGGACGGGCAGCCTGAGAGACAGTCGGTTAGACGACACTTGATGCTGACGTCGTTGTTGTTGTTGTTGTTGCTGCTGCTGTTGCTTGGCTTCCTGCTCAGAAAGTCTAAACATGTCGCTGACTCTGCCTGTTTTGTAGCCTTTCCCAAAGAGTTTGCGGTTTCTGATTTGCGTAAAGACGGAAAGTGTTTCTTTTCTGTATTTAGATTCCATTTTGTGTTGCTACTAGAAGAGCATAAATTAAATAGATAGAATATACTTTAGAGTCTCTCACTTAAATTGAAGTTTCTACTCTATGGGTAGTTCTAAGTCAAAAAGTTCAATATATATATTTTGATATATAAAATAATATAGTTCCTATAATTAAATTTTACTTTGACTTTCCAAAATGTTAATATTATTAAAAAATCATTTTTGTTTTGTATTTACCTGAATATATTTGTAAAATTTACTCATACATTATTATTTTTATTGTATATTCCTTTACTCATCAGTCACATATTTGAACAGGGTATCTATAGGTAAATAATCGTAGCTTTCAGTTCACTGACTGCTGGTGTTTTTGACATGCAGTAAAGGCTAGAACAACAATAACAACAACATCGACGACATCGAAACATGTCAGGGCGACACTTTGACCATGTTGCAATTGCCGCTTTGCTGCAGGCAGCAGCATCGATGCAGCAACAACAACAACAACAACAACAGCAACAACGCCAACAACTCAATGTCAAAAGTGCATTGAAGACTAAAGTCAGGGTTAGCAGGTAGTCAAGCTCTCAAGACAGAGAGTCGGCCAGAAAAAAAGTCAGTAAGTCAGACAGTTTGCACAGTTTGTTGTTGTTGTTGTTGTTTTTAGTTTCAGCTGCCTGTTTGTTGTTGCTATTTGTGTTTGCTGTGATATTGTGTGCAAAAGTTCAAGTTGTCTGCCCCAAAGCAGACAACAAACAAAGTGGGCGTGACAGCTGCAGCAGCCAAGTCAAAAGATCGCCTGCACTTTAGCAGATGTTTCTTATTTTACCCACTAAACTTGGCCAACATTTGGGCTTACATGAAAATGCAATTAATATAAATGCGGAAATCACAATTAATTGTTGAATTATACAAGTATTTAAACAACTCGAAATACATCTTTTTACCTAGGCATATATAAACTTAGCTCTGCCTTAACTTATGTAGGATGACATCAACTGTGCGCATCATTTTCTGAGTCATTTTCAAATCAGGATTGTCAGACGAGTTTACTTATAATATATAGCGCATATATTGATTTCTATTGGACAGCAGCTGAGATCATATTAAAATGAATTGGTAATTTGAAAAAATTATTTAAGCGCAGCTAATAAGAGTTTATGAAATGATTTTTAAGAATAATACCAAATTTATATTACAACTGTAGCTAAAAAATTTAATTCTTAAAATATAAAATTATAATTAAATTTTGCCAATATTTAAGTAGTTTATTGGATTTAAAATAAATATGTTATATTTATCTAGATATTCATATATTTCGTACTAGACTTTGTTAACTAATTAAACTAAATTGTAGCTAGTTGAATTGAAGTTAAATATCCATTATTTTATGAAAATCTTTAGCACGCCATTACCAATTTGTAAATAACAACGTATCAACTCCAATATACACAGTCATACATATTGCACTTAACTCTTCTTCGAGTCCCCTGAAGTAAAACACAAACATTGGCACATCTGAATGAAATTGAAATGGAAAACAAGTCTAGTTAGTGCAAATTATGGCGCACTTAAGATGTCATATTTATTTGCCATTTGCTATGAGTGAGCTAAAGTCTAGTCGCGGTGTTTCTCTCAGCTCCCCCGACTCGTAAACTACGGAAATTGTTTTGATTGCGTAGCGCAACTGTCGCCCGATGCATAAATGTTAATTGTGTTTTATGGACTTTGCAGAGTTTTCATCAGCATATTTTAGAGACCCCCCCCCTACAGGCACATATATTCCATTAGACAGCCAAATGGAAAAGATAAAGCATTAAATAAATAGACATCGCTTCCTTATGCCACATTTGTTGGGGCTTCCGCCAGACCATAATAACTAATCGACAGCTCCAATCGAAGTGATCCATCGATACAACGCTCCATCCATGCTTGACCGTCACTCTCTCAACGCTTGATTTGTATTGACTTTCAATTTCACTCCACACACACACACACACACTTACACTCTCTGCTGCAATTGTCATTATATATTCCACTATAATTGTGGAAAATGCTTAACAACTTTTACTTCTTCCGCTTGTCGAGCCTCTGCTGTATATGTAGTGAAGAGTAGAATCAACATTTCAGACCATTGCAAGTGCACTGTGTTGTTGTTGTTGTTATTGTTGTTGTGGCAGTAAATTTGAAAGTGCTAAACGTTGTTCGTTGACAGCTGCGGAAGTTGTTTGGATTTGGGCTTCGCGATAGCCAAAAATGAAAAAAAAAAGAAGTGGCGTATATACTTGGAAAGAAATTTATTGAGCTGAGGCTGCTCATAGTCTTATATTATAGAAAAGTACTTAAGTAGAATTCCATTTCATAGCAAAGTTATATAATAATACAATTGCTTGCAGGCTTCTAGTGTTAATTATTTAACAGTTCAAATGAAAGAACCTTTTAATGCTGCTACTGAGAAGTAAAGCAGTTTTATTTAAGAACACATTAAAATACTCTGCATATAATTTAGAAAAGCTACTTTAAATATGTAGGTGATAATTATAAAATACGTATATAACACATCACAGTTTGTCAACTAAATTTAGAACAAGTTTTGCTTGCACTCCGTTCTTGAGTACCTTCTAATTTTAAGAACACACTGGGGGTCTATAAATAGCAAAAGCGAATTGAAGGCAAATACAAATAATTAAAGTATTTAACTTTAATATTGTTACCATAAATATGCGACTTAGCTGAAAAATTGCAAACTTCAAATAGAACCCAAGATCACATAGATATTTACCTATTTTCAGCTTTCAGCTTGTATCGATTTCGTTAAGTCGGGCAAATCGTTTCCTTATAAGGTGCATTGCCTAGGGCTCGGCTGTTCATCGGATTGACGTATCTCTGCATCTTGGAAGCACGGTAGCAGCCAAGTGCAATCAAATTGCAGCCTTTTAACGGCAGTTGGCAGCTGGCAGCTGGTAAGCTGGTAGCTGCAAAAATTGTCTGTTTATGCAGCGCTTTGGGTCAGTAATTAATTCACATCAGTGGTGCATGGGCTGTTAGATCCAAATGGGCTTTGGGCTCTAGCACTTTTGGCTACACTTGTACAACAATTGGCCAATTCATGCGCTTTAATTACTTCATAAAAGCCCAGACATGGCCAGCCATGGCCCTTAGCTAGCAAAGTTGGCCTAACTGTTCTCCAATTTTTGCGCGCATTTTTATTTTGCAGCCTTTTGTTGTTGTTTCTGGTTGTTTCTGCTGTTGTCTTTTGTTGTTGCTTAATGATAGACCTGAAAGACTTTTTTTTTTACTACCTCTTATTATTCTTATTGTTGTTTTCGAGCTAAAGACATCTCTATTGCTCTCCCTCTCTTGCTCACTCATTTTCTTTCTCCATTAGTGAGTTTTTTTTTATGGCCAACAATTATTTGAGCATTTTCAAGGTTCGATCAACTTTCTGAGATGCTGGCATTCGTCTTCGCTTTGGACTTTCATTGATGGTAACTGGAGTGTAAAGTTTATGTTGTACTATCCTATATGCTATACGGCACGCTTCAATGGCTTTTCTGGGCGTCCATTTCACACCATTAAGCGCGAGCATCTGTTTAAGCTACATAGTTGCCAGCTACTCGTGCTGCTTCTCTACATTTCATTTGTGGGCAGTGTTAATCGCTCGCTTATCAAAAACAACGCCCCGCTAGTGAACATATTGTAAATGAGGAGCGCCGACAACTGAACTACCACCGGGCTTTCTCTGTCCAATGGAATGCTTTTGTTTATTGTTAAACAAAAAGTAAACAACATTACTTTTTCCTGTGCCGAAACATTTTTCTTTACAATCAAATAATGCTGTTGCACAGTTTGGCATGCACTGGGAAGGACCATGAACTTTCTGCGAAAAAGACTTAGGCAACGAACTTTTTTATGCTATGTATTTGGCTCTTTCAGCTAGCAAGACGCAGAAAGCAAGAAGCAATAAATTTGCAGCAGTTTTGCAGTAATTGGAGCTATGAAAAGTAAAAAGCATTGAAATTGCAAAAGAGAGCGAAAGAAATAGAAAGAGAAGAGCTGAGTAGAGCTGAGATGCGATGAATGGCGAGTAGAAATTGCGCAGAAAGCTAAAAAGTCAAGCATAAAACGCCAACTGTCTAGAAAAACAATTTGTAAATTGCTTCCGACAGCAAATTCAATAATAACAACACCAGCTACAACAACAACAACAACAACAACAAGAACAACAACAACAATGAAGGCAACTAATAGTTACTTTCAATCATTCATCATCGATTTCAATAAACAATTTCAATGGGTAGCTGGGCAGGCAGAGACCGCGAAAGATAGACGACGCACAATGGCACTGGCACTGGCACTTGCTACATGTTGAGAGAATGTGCCGCAGCTTCCCTATGCCTCGTCGCTGACTTCTCTACATCGACTTACTATATCTTCCTATCAATAGACTGCCCCGCGCTCTGGCGCATTTTGAACGTGTGAAAGATTTGTTTTTCATTTGCCAAGCTGGTGTTGCTTGTGTGTGCGTGTGTGTACGTGTGTGTATGTCTGTTTGAGGCAGTTGAACTTTTGGTCAATCTGTGCATGACTAGCCGTAGACAGTCAGGCAGCTAGCCAGGCTTTCTGTTATTTGGCTTTAGGCTTCATATTCAATAATAATTAGAAATTCTGTTTATTTGGTTGCAAATTGCTTTTGCTTTTGCTGTTGCTCACTGTTGTTGCTTGGCCAGGCTTTGTCAGAGCCTTGACATTTGATGGCACTAAGAACTACGCAGTAAATATCCATGCCAAATAACCGCAACAAATTATTGTGATATCAATTTTGGATGTATCGAAAACCCGTTTGCGAAAAGCGCGACGCATTTATGTATATTTGTATCGGATTTAACGGTCTGGACGCCAAATGTCAAGAGTTAAACCTGCCTAATGCTAATAACTTAAAATATATTTTTTTTGTCTCCAGTAAGGCGTTGACAACAATAAGTTATCAAAATTAAAAATCAGGTAAGCTGTTGCAAGCTATAAATAACGGCACGCTTGTCAATAGTTTGATGGAAACTGGATTAGTGGCTGTCAAAACCGTAGTTTAAAGTGATAAACTATGTTAGCTAACTACAACTGTGTATATGTATGTATGTATTCTGTGCAGTTGCTCAATTTAAATACAATGGCTGTCAGCCTGTCTAGCACAATGCTTGCCAAACTGTTGCAGTGTGAGCTGCACTGTTATTATGGGGCATTTTAAGGAGCAGCAGCTGCTGGTTCTATTTTTGACACTAGCTGCCAACATTTTTGTCATATGCAAAACAAAAGACTCAAGCAACGAACTTGAACAGACTCTGGCCGCGACTCACATAATTGCTGCATCGAAATTGCTTTTCATTTGCTCAAAATGAAGCAATTGTTGGGGCATGCAGCCAGCAGCAACATGCAACAGGCTGCATGGACCATGCAGCAACAAGCAGCAACAAGTCAGCGATGCGGATGTGAAGCTGCGCATGTGCGGCGCTTCTTTTGTTTTGCCTTTTTGCCACTTTGTGGGCAACACAGCAACAGAGATTCGCAGCTCCAGAGCTCCACAGCTGCTTAACATGCCACACAGTCAGTGGAACTGCAAATGCAGCCGCATGTAAGCAAAATATGTAATTATGTTAGAAGCGAGTGCAACGGCTGATCTGCGGCTGCATCTGCCTTGTTGTCTAGCTGTCACTTGTTTATTGCAATGTTTTGCTTTTTATTCGTATTTATTATGCAAGCTGTTTTTATTTTTTCCGCCGCTTGAGCTATTGATTTGCTATCTGATGGATTTATGTCAGTCGCGTATTGACAAATTGCGATGCTGCGCTTGCCATTTGCTTAGCATCTGCCAATTGCCAGCAGACAGATGGGTAAACAAAAGACTTGGGCTACAAACTGGCTGTGGACGTCGCTACGCGGCACTTGCAAAGCAATTTGTCAAATTTTTCGTTGACGACTTAATAAGCCAAACAAACAGAAATTCGTGACACAATACATGCATAAATACATATTTGTATATACAGCATTACGACAGACATTCAGATAGGCTTACAACATAAACATTCGTGTATTAATTTCTTTGAAGCGAAGGAGTTGGCCTAACTTTAAAATAAGTCAATTTCGCGCGGGGTCGATTTCAAATTTATGAACTTGAAAAGCGACAGCAGCAAACAAAAGACTTGGGCAACAAACAAACTTGACTATGATTTATAGCCAGAAAAGTTAAACGAGACGTTTAAGCAAACAAGCTATGACAGACACTGAGAATTGGGTCAAAATTAGCAAGAGCTTTTCATTAAGTTTACGATGATGTGCTATAATTTTTCGAAACTAGAATATGAACTGAACTGAACTGAAGATGACCTCAACGAGAGGAAATGGGAAAAAAGTTATATGGTTTCTTAATACATTCTAATAAATCTTATTTTTATTTAGCATAAACAAAGTTTAGTTGAGCACGGCCTATTTCAAGTTTCACACACTTTAATTGGCAAATACCCTTTGCTGATTATAGAGATCAAACTTTCGCTGACATCGCTCTAAATATCAACTGAAGAGCGTAAATTGTGTGAAAAAATGTACAACATGAATTTTCTCACAGCATGTATGCATGCACACGCATCGGCCTAAACAATATGAAGATGTTTATAATATTATAATTAATTACGATTTTTTTTTTTTTTTTTGAAAAATAAATAGAAACACTTTCAAAAGCACCAAACTCAAAGTCAAAGCAAAGTTCAATGCCAAAAACAAACAAACAAACGAAAAATAAGCTACAAAAGCAGCAAAGGCATTTATATTGTATGCAGCTCAAAGGTATGCTCCCATCTGCCAACTGTTTTCCATACGCGGCTGATAATGCTTAATTATATATACATAAACCGCAACGAGACAATGCAACAAGGCAACAACAATGCCTTTGATAATGTACAAACGAATTCACACGGCGCTGCCATTCAAGAGAATCCAAAAATAATAATAATAACGAAAACAATCCAAGTGCGCTTTGTTGGGCACTCACTGAGTCTTATGGACAACATTACGATTGAGTGGCCAGCGCACTAGTTCAATTTAATTGTAGTAAAACATTGTGAGCATTGACTTTCGGCCACATAACTCATCCATGGCGTTATAGGTCTACTTAATTAAAGATCGCCCCCCAAATCGCTGTATTGTGCCATAAATTAAATCCGAAATCCAAAAGCAAGTGCTACATTTTGAAGTTCAGCAACAACTCGAAAAAAAATATGAAAAGAAATAAAAATATCCGTAATGAAAATAAAAACTCATTTAACACGGTTTATTTTTAATTTATTTATGCATTAAGCGCCTGTCGCTCAACGCTGGGTGAATGCCAATTGCTTGGCCACAGCAACAACAACAACAACAACAACAACGATGACAGCAACAGCAATGTTATATATATAGAAGCAAATTGACATTAAAAACTGTTGACATCATGAGGAAGTCCAGTACGAGGCAGCCTATGCTAATTATGTTTATGCTTCGCGTTTATGAGGCAATGCTGCCCAAAATAATATCTAAAATTGCATTGCAATTGCAACTACTTATTACAAAATATTTGTTTCATTATTTTTTGTTTGCATGCATGTGAATCGAGGCGGAAATCGAAATTAAAAATATATTTGCATTACAAAATGAATTATTTGCAGCTTAGGGTTTGTTGGGACTCCCCTAAATTCCATGAGTTTTGGTTTATATTATTCCCATATGCTTCCCATATTTATATATATAATATTAGGTGACTCTCCACAGACAAAGCTACAAATATATGTATGTATATGTCTTATCCTAATCGGCTTTGCTGAAAACTAGCTGACAAGACTAGTTGTCGCTTTCAAGCTTATCATAACATCGTTATTTAAGCATTTTTGGGTAAACAATTTGAGTTGCGAATAAACAATTAACTTTGACCAGCGGCCGTTGCGCATCTTGAACTCATTTGCATCTTTTATTGTTGTATTGCGTGAATTCACATATAAAAAAAAATAAATAAAAAATAATAGCATAAAATAAATAAGAAAACCAAATGTATACAAATAAAAGAGAAAAAGTCTCAAAGAAGAAATATATACTTGTATATATGTGGATATTGTTTGATGGACCAAAAGTAGCGCAGCAGCTGTCGAAGATCGATTGCCAGAGCGTCGAGTCGCATAAACAAATTAATTAGCATCTATAAGGTCGACACAGCATTGAAAATTGCATTGGTATATGAAAATAAACAGCACGCTTCGTGGATGCTGTTTAAATTAGTTGTACATCAAATATTCACAATAGCCGCGATCTTTCCAGCTGCAAGAGCTTACCTTGTTGCTAAGTGGGCAATTTTTTATTTCCTTTTTTTTTATTATTTTTTTTTTTTTATTTTGCGTGTGGTCTGTATGGCAAGTTTTTGGGACGATTCGGTGGCCAGTTCGCAGTTGAGTGCGACTCATCTTTTAGCCGGACATTATTATTGGTTGGGTTGTTTGTGAACGCTGTTCACACCCTCAAAGTTTTTGGCAAATAAAAAATAAATCAATTAGCGCAATTCGATGACTAATCCAATTTTCCGCACTCTCCACGCTTTTTCTCGCTTCAGGTACATTACGCCAGCCGCCGCAGCAACAACAACAACATCGGCCGTAAGCACAAACTGCAGCTCAACGGGAGGCACAAGTCTGGCGGTTTATCCAACAGCCACGGCACAGGTGTATCGCTCCAACAACGGACTCGATGTCCTCGACTGCGCCGGCCTGGAGCATCATAGTGGAGGAACAGGAACAGCATCCGGCAGTAATTCTAGTGGCAGCGGCTTTTCCCAGCGACTACGTGAGTTGGCCGCCTCCGCTGGATTGCTGTCACTGAAGCCACGCCAGCCGCTGAAGCCTGTGATTAAGACGCGAGGCTCGCCGGGTCCCGAGTTTCCCAAGAAGGTCACCTTCAGCGCCTTCGCCACGGTGCAGGTGGTGTGACTTTCCAACACTGAACCTGGCAGTTGCGTGTTGGGGACGCAGGCACTCTATAGCTAGGTAAGCACAAATATGAGCTCTAAATAGTAAATATTTTGCTAATAGTTTGTTTATCTCTTAATTGCAGGTGGCGCGTGTCTTGCATTGTTAACCATTATTGTTGTTTTGTTGCTGTTATTAAATGTTTAGCATTACTATGGATCGACATCTGGCAGACTTGGAGATAATATTCCTTAAGTTAGATTTATGTTTGTGCCATGTCTTTGGCTTGAATCTGTTATGAAATATATACCAATATATGTATGCTCCATAGCTGAAAATACCTCAAAGACCCTACAACCATCTTAAATTTGAATATCCAGCACAATCTTGAAATCAATCAACCAAACAATCATCAATTGCACCAACTTCTCCTCTCTTTTAAAGTTTTAAACGCTTTTCCTGGAAGACTGACATTCTTTTCGATTTCACAGTTCCTTTCACTACGTATTTCACTATCCACAACTTTATTTTCCTAAATCCTCAAACAGTATTTTCCTCATCTTTGTACTTCTTGGCAATACTAAATTGTAATCACAATCCCAAATTGATGACTACACACAAAAATTCTAATATTTTCTATCGAATTGTAAATATGTATGAATTTTTGCATAGTCATAAATGTATATGTGGCGTTTATATGTGTAATATGTAAGTCTGCTTGAGTGTATTTGTATATATACCAGAACTTTACATATGTATTGTAGAAAACACGATATAAGAGTAAAATGAAAGATAATTATGCTTATGTATGTAACTGCCTTCTATGAACACGAAATATAAACACAATTGCTGTATATTGTATTCTAAATCTATGATTAAACACATTAATTTAAGCTAATATTATGGATGATCGAATAAAAACGAGAGAACAACAAATCATCAACTTTTATTAAATGAATAGTGGGCCTTTATTTTTCAAACTTTGGCGCGCTGCGTGAGCAGCAGGAATTAGACAAGAAATAGTTCTGTTAACAGACATGTTAGCATCAGTTGATTCTGTTGGGTAGAGATGCAACTGTAAGCAATCAAATACATTGTATTGCTGACAGTTTTAATACATTGTGCGTTATAAAATAAAATATAGATATTCTGAGCAGCTAAAGAAACAAGCGCTGTTTTAAAGAAGTTTGCTGCTAGTAGGGGCATCAAAAGCTAACAGATGTATAGTGATAGCATAATTTGCATAGTTTTCTGTTAGCTAACATGTGGAGCCAGATACTGAGCTTTTTAACAGTAACCACGGCTGTAGTCACAAAGCTCAAAGCTTGAGCCTCAAGCCACGATTGAGCCTTTTAACAGTGTGCTCAAGCCATATGTGGAGCCAATGTTAATGGGTGGAGCAATTCTGTTATGTGTTAATCTAACAATGTGGCAACACTAGCGTTCAAAGAGTTTACATACGCGCTTCAATGTGTACACACTGATGTTTTCCCGCCTTTTGTGAAATAATCACTGGCTGCGCAAATTAAAACATTTAAAGAAACTTACAGGCAGTACTCCAAATGGCAGATTCACCCAGTGAGTAATAAAATAATATTGATCGACATGCTTATAATAAAATTACCCAAACAGCTGCACCGCGTGTCAAACGACAACGCATAGACAAATCCGGTCGATTCGCAGCGTTGGAGCGCCTCAAAGGCTTGAAGGGTACCAAAAACAAATGCCAGGTGGAAGAAAAAGTGGACGATGTGTACGAAGTTGTGGACGAGCGGGAGTATGCGAAGCGAGCAAATGAGAAATACGGTGGCGATTGGATTGAAGACGGTAAGAAGAAGTTCACACTAATGGAAAGCACAAAAACCTATCAGCCAACATGATTTACGTATACAGACGGCACTGGCTACGCAGAGGATGGTCGTGACTTCTTTGAAGATGAGGATGACTACTCGGATGGGGAAGGTCGCGGTCAGAGTGATAACAAGAAAAAGAAAACGGGCAACGCAAAGAAACGGCCACGTGAAGAGACTGGCCCAGCCAAAGGAAAGGCGTCTATTCGAAATCTCTTCAGCAATGCGATACCAAAGAAGGCGGACATCAAAAACAGTGTCAAGGATGACGATATTCTGGCAGACATATTGGGGGAAATTAAGGAGGAGCCTGCCGGCGACTCGTCTGCTTCGCAGCAACAAAAAGTAATTGCGCCAGCCAAAATTGTTGCAGCTGCACGCAAATCCGATGCACTTGCGGCCAAGGAGTATATGAATAGCTTTCTGAGCAACATAAAAATGCAAGAGCAGCAGCGTAAACAAGAAGCCAGCACGGATGACGAAATGCTAGATCGCATACTGCAGCCAAAGGCAACAATGCAGCCTAACAAGAAGGCGACGACAATCTCAGCGTCCGCTCTAGTTAAAGTAAAGCAAGAGGAAACAACTGAGCAGCCCAAGAAGGCAAAGAAAGAAGCTACGCCTGAACCTGACGACAATGACTTGGACTTCAGTTGCTTGGATGACGATGAGAACCAGTTCGAGTTGGCTGCTTCGAAGGTTAAGCCCGCTGTCAAAGCAGAGTCTACGGACATGTCCGCAGCAGTTGCAAATGCCTCTGCCAAACCAGAAGCAGAGGACATGAACAAGCTGCTTAACAATTGGGAGTCGATATGTCAAATGGATGATGATTTCGAGAAATCGGTGTTAGCCAGTGAAGCAGATGCAGCCGCAGGCAGTGATCCAGTTGACGTCGAGCAACTGCGATTTTGGTACTGGGAAGCTTGGGAGGATGCGCAGAAGCTGTCCGGCGAAGTTTTTCTCTTTGGTCGTACAGTTGACGGCAAGTCCATATGTGTGCGTGTTCAGAATATCAATCGTGTGCTCTATCTTCTGCCCAGGCAATATGTGAGTATTAAACTAATGTCGGGGACTGTAAACTATGATTAACGTGTTCCAACTTCAGCTACTAGATCCCATTACAAAGGAGCCCACCAAGCAAAAGGTCACAGCTGCCGACATGTACAAGGAGTTCGATACGGACATTGCCACCGAACTGAAGCTTGATACGTTCCGTTCCCGAAAGGTTAGCAAGAACTTTGCCAACCATGCCATAGGCATCGATGTGCCGCAAACCTGCGACTACCTAGAGGTTCATTACGATGGCAAGAAGCCGGCGCCAAACGTATTAAATAAG
The DNA here is from genome assembly GCA_035045965.1 of Drosophila aldrichi. Lineage (NCBI taxonomy): Eukaryota > Metazoa > Arthropoda > Insecta > Diptera > Drosophilidae > Drosophila > Drosophila aldrichi. The sequence goes on from JAWNOM010000199.1 coordinate 5,396,645, forward strand.
AAATACGACTCTATAGCGCACATATTTGGCGCCAATACCAATGCACTGGAGCGCTTTCTCTTGGAGCGTAAGATCAAAGGTCCATGTTGGCTGCAGATCAGTGGATTCAATATAAATCCTGCGCCCATTAGCTGGTGTAAAACTGATGTGACGATCACTGAGCCGAAGAACGTGGAGCTCGTGCTTGAGCAGGGAAAACCAACACCTCCGCCTCCTATAACTCTGCTCACACTCAACGTGCGCACATCTATGAATCCTAAGACACTCAAGAACGAGATCTGCATGATTTCGATGCTCACTCACAATCGCTTTTATATAGACAAGCCGGCGCCGCAGCCTGCCTTCAATCGCCACATGTGCGGCCTTACCAGACCCGCTGTTTCCACCTGGCCTTTTGATTTTAGTCTGCAGCTAACCAAGTACAAGTCCACAAAGATCTACAAACACGACACTGAGCGTGCGCTGCTCAGCTGGTTTCTGGCGCAGTATCAGCAAATCGACGCAGATCTTATAGTCACATTTGACGCGATGGATTGCCAGTTGAATGTCATAACGGATCAGATTGTGGCCCTGAAGATTTCTCAGTGGTCGCGCATGGGACGTCTGCGTTTCACACAAACCTTCGGTAAACGTCTTCTGGATCACTTTGTGGGTCGCATGGTGTGCGATGTCAAACGTTCGGCGGAGGAGTGCATAAGAGCCAGATCCTACGATCTGCAGACACTGTGCCAGCAGGTACTAAAGCTTCAGGAGTCGGAGCGTATGGAGGTCAATGCGGATGATTTGCTGGAGATGTATGAGAAAGGTAAGTAGAAGTCAATTGTTATTGTCACGAGTATAATTCATACCTTTTATCACTGGCAGGCGAAAACATTACCAAGCTCATCTCGTTAACCATGCAAGACGCATCCTATATGCTGCGCATCATGTGCGAGCTAAATATCATGCCATTGGCACTGCAGATAACCAACATTTGCGGCAACACAATGACGCGCACACTTCAGGGCGGTCGGTCCGAGCGCAATGAGTTTCTGCTGCTTCATGCCTTTCATGAGAAGAACTACATTGTACCCGATAAGCTGCCACAAAGACGAGTCGCCGTAGCCAATAGTCAAACTGATCCCGATGCCTCGACGGGTAATGACACAACGGTAGCTGCGGGCAGTGGAGCAGCTCGTAAGAAGGCTGCGTATGCAGGTGGCTTGGTGCTGGAACCTTTGCGTGGACTATATGAGAAATACGTGTTGCTCATGGATTTCAATTCCCTGTATCCCAGCATCATACAGGAGTATAATATATGCTTCACCACAGTGCAGCAGCCGCACGATGCGGACCAGCTGCCTGTGCTGCCCGACTCCAGTGCAGAGCCAGGCATTTTGCCAATGCAGCTGCGCCGCTTGGTGGAGTCTCGTCGCCAGGTCAAGAAGCTAATGGCTGTGCCAGACCTATCGCCGGAGCTGCACATGCAATATCACATACGACAGATGGCACTCAAGCTGACTGCGAATTCTATGTACGGCTGTCTGGGATTCGCGCATTCGCGTTTCTTTGCACAGCATTTGGCAGCACTAGTGACGCACAAGGGACGAGAGATCCTGGTTAACACGCAGCAATTGGTGCAGAAGCTCAACTATGATGTGGTCTATGGCGACACGGATTCACTGATGATCAATACGAACATAACGGACTACGATCAGGTCTACAAGATCGGACACACCATCAAACAGAGCGTGAACAAGCTGTACAAGCAACTCGAACTGGACATTGATGGTGTCTTTGCCTGTTTGCTGCTACTCAAAAAGAAGAAGTATGCAGCCGTCAAGCTGACTAAGAACGCCAAAGGTGTGCTGATACGTGAGCAGGAGCACAAGGGCTTAGATATAGTGCGTCGCGATTGGTCCCAGCTGGCCGTGATGGTAGGCAAGGCAGTCCTGGATGAAGTGCTCTCCGAAAAGCCTCTGGAGGATAAACTTGATGCGGTGCATGCTCAGCTTGGGCGCATCAAGGACCAAATAGCAGAGTCCGCTGTGCCGCTGCCGCTGTACGTGATCACAAAGCAATTGACACGTGCGCCGCAGGAGTATGCCAACAGCGCCTCACTACCCCACGTTCAGGTGGCGTTGCGTATGAATCGAGAAAGAAATCGACGCTATAAAAAGGGCGACATGGTTGACTATGTGATCTGTTTGGATGGCACTACGAATGCGGCCATGCAGCGTGCCTATCACTTGGACGAGCTGAAAAGCAGCGAAACGCTGAAGCTCGACACGAACTACTATCTGAGCAATCAAATACATCCGGTGGTCACACGCATGGTGGAGGTGCTCGAGGGCACCGATGCAAGCCGCATTGCCGAGTGCCTGGGCATGGATTCTAGTAAATATAAACAGAATGCACAGCGGTAAGTTTAGCTTCCCAACTTGTCTTATTTACTTCACTTACGAGGATCCTCTACCCCCACACAGCGTTCAGCGGGAGCGTGCGGAAGAAGCCGAGGGCGAGTCGCTGCAGAAGACCACATTGCAGCTTTATCGCCTGTGCGAACCCTTTCGCTTTAAATGCGTTAGCTGTAAGACGGAACAGCTTATGGCCAGCGCCTATCGGCCGGGCCCCAACAGCTGCCATGTGCCGGTGCTGCAGCAGTGCGTCAATCCCGAGTGCCAGACATCGCCCATGCAATATTTGGTTAGCATACGCAATCAACTGCAGCTGTGCATGCGAGGCTATGTGCAGCGGTTCTATCGCAATTGGCTGGTCTGCGATCATCCTGATTGCAACTATAATACAAGAACCTATTCGTTGCGGCTCGAACTGCGTCGACCGCTGTGCCTTAAATGCAACAGCGGTGCCATGCTGCGGCAATACTCGGAGCGCGATCTCTACAATCAGCTGTGCTACCTGCGTTTCATATTTGACCTCAGCAAGCAGCAGCTGCATCAGAAACGTGAGTACAACAATGAGGCTCGCTGTCAACTAAGATTAACTGCTGATCCCTTTCTCTCTCTCTCTCTCTCTCTTTATCTTTGCCTGTGTAGCTACTCTAACGCCTGAACTGGAGCAGGCGTATCAATTGCTTTATGACACTGTGGAACAGCAATTCCAATGCTCCAGCTACGTGGTCATCTCGCTCGGCAGCATATTTGCGCGCAGCCTGGCGCTGTCGACGCTGATGCCGCCCAAGAAGGCGCAGCAGGATAATGAAATAGCCAGTAGCTTGGCGGATGTTTAGTTAATGCACAACCTCAACTTTTATTAAATCTACAGCACAAATACATAAATCTTTGATAAATTAGCTTAGAAATTTTTCGAGCGGAAAGTAACGGAAGGATTCATTGAATATATCCGTAAATGCCGTGCTCACCAGCTCATTGATCATTGGCCGAACAAATGGCAGGCCCAGTTGCCACATGCTGTTGATCACCCCGTCGGCCAGCTGATTCAATGGTTGTCCCTGCAACAGATTCCCTATATGCAACTCCATGCGGCCAATGTGATCGACCTCGACATGTACCTTCAGCAGTGAGCCCGGTTCGCCCACGCGTCGTACGCTCGTCGTTTGACTGTGGAATGCAGTGTGGACATGAGATTAGGAAACAAATATATAATTATAATAGAAATGTTAAAACATCGCACCTGTAATCGTAGAGCGTAAGATTCCAATGACCCTGTCGTCGCAGCTCGGTGCCCAGTATCTTGGCGAGGAACTCGTATTCACCCTCGAGACTCTTCTCGGGAAAGTATTGCGCATAGACGATGCGCTGATCTTTGGGATCGCTGTGAAATTTCGTCACCTCGGAGTGCGACCAGCCGTATTCCGAGACGTTGCGCAAAATGAGCTTTAAGCTGCCCGGTCCATGCGGATCGCCCCGACGCAATTCGACAAACGATGAGTGATGCGGATCAAAGGGCTGAATATTGTAACCGGGCACACCTTGTTGCATGGAGAGGGGCACATTTTGTTAATTCCACTTGAACTTTTCATAATGATGGCTCACCTGTTGTAAAATAAGCGCGCAGATCGTTGAACACCTGTTTCATGCAATCGTTATACGCATCCAGATTCGCTTCATCTCTGTGACAGCGGCCGATCAAGTGTTTCAGATCTTCGTCCACGTCTATTTGACTGGATGCGCTGATTTTGCCCGCAAACGTGGCAATAATAACTAACACGAGGAAAGTAGCTGCTAAACAGTGACCGTTACAGTTTGGAAGCAATTGTTGCGACATTGTGTTGTTTGCTTTTCCCCGCGCCCTGTCCAATACCAACGAAAATGATGTATATTTGTAAGTGTGAAATGTTTATATGTTTTGCTTATAGTCTTAAGCAGGTGCGAAGCGCAAACAGAGTTGACATTCAAAATATCTATTATTGAATGCTTAAATATGTTTGGGCTTAATTACAGTTTTAGTTGCACTGAACTATTATTTGTTGGAATTTCAACTGAGCTTCTTTACAACTAGAAAGTTTTTTCAAATTCCGTGGCTTGTTGGCTAAAGTACTGTCTAATATTGAATCAGTTTATAAGCTCGCTTTCGTTTACTGTAGGGTATTTTATATTTATTTATAGAATAGCTTCTGAAAAGTAATTTTCAACTGTTGTGCTGGCTTGAACTGCTTTGACTGTTGCTATTTGGCAATTTGAAGTTCATTTTGTGCTTGAATCTTAAGAGCCGTGCTGCGTCTTAATAGTTGTCTTTTAGAGGTAATTCCCAACATCGTTTACAAAAACCTTGCAGAGCATAATGAAATCTAGTCACGCAGAGCAAGGGCTGTTTCCATGCTGAATTCATTTAATAAATATTTGATTTTAAGTAATTAGGATATCAAAAAATGGCATTTAAAATATTTTTAGAAAACTAAATTGTCTTTGCTGATCACAATATATTTGATTAGAATCCACTCTGTCTGTCAATGGCCTCTGCTTTTTATGCAGCAATATTTACTTAAACTACGTATTTAATTGCGATTTAAACGGCTTTTACTGCTTTACAATTGCTGCGGTCCACAGTTTGAACTGGTTTCTGCTTTTGTATAGATTTCTTATCTGCGGGCCTGTCAATGCTTCACGGAGCTATCACGATTCTCAGGGCCGTGTCGGAGTGCACAAACAGAAACACTTAGTTAACTCAATTTAAGGTACAACTTTTTATTTCAGGTGCTCATCAGGGTTTGGTTTTTTTTTGTTTTTGTTTTTTTTGTGATTGTTTCTTTCTTGTATTATAATTTCCGCTGCACTTGACCTCTTTTTGTTGAAGTGCACATCCACTGCTGTAGTCTTTGCTTTTATTATTGTGTTTTTATGGATTTTACTTTGATTCATTTTAGGTTGTCATTAACGGGCGCTGGAGCGCAGAGAAGCATTTAGTGTAAACAAATGACTTGTACAAGACACAAACTTGCGGGCGTACAGCTCTATGTTTGGCCGTAAGCTAAGCTTTTTGGACCTGGCCACCTCTATTGACATGCAACATCAACTATATATATGTAAAAACAACAACAATAACAGGCGGCAAATTGTGAATTGTGCAGCTTTGGATTGCTGCCGGCTCTGGGCAAGCTACAGCTGACCAAAGCCAGCCAACAGCTGAAAGTTAGTCAGTCAGTTAGTTGTTGCTGTTGTTGTTGGTTTTAGTTGCAAATTGTGTAATTTCTTTTGCCACTTGAAATAGCGCAACTCGTTGAGTGAGGCAAGCCACAGTTTGAGCTTCACCCACCTGCTGCAGCTCCAAAAGATATTTACTTTATGTTGTTTATTGCCCGTTTATTTTGATTTGTGGCGCTTTTTTGTCACATCAACTAGTTGACCACAAATGTGCTTCCTGATATTTGGGTTAGAGTGAAAATCAAAAATTCAACTTTTCGTTCCGTATGCAACGCCCGCACTCAGGTTTACAGTTAACTGTTCCGAATTCGCGATGCCTTTTATATTTTATAAATACATTTGCTTAATGTTTTTCTGTTTTGCGTGTGAATCATGCGAGCGTCAACTGGCAACTGACTTCAAATTTTGCAGGCCAGCCAAATATGTGAGTGTAAGTGCCGCTAAGACTGGGCGACTCGGAGAGCCCGGCCGAATAGGCTGCAAAGCTCATATACGCACACATACTCGCACGCTCTTTGGTAATTGTCATTTAATTTCCTTATTTACTTTGAGGCAAACCCACTTTATGTTCGTAAGCCGTATGTGTGCCCATTTGTCGTGCAGTGGCCGAGCTGAATTTAATTAGGCAACATCGTGCAGCCGTTTGGCATTTATTTCATTATTTATTGTCGCGTACGCAGAGTCAAGTTCATGGCGCTGAATATTTGAGGGCTTCTTTCGTGCGTGTTTCGCAGTCCAAAATGTAATAGGCAAATATTTCAATAGACATTTCGATCCGATCCGATTCGATACGTTGGGAATCTTAGCGAACGAAGGCTGTTGTGCCGTGTTTGCACGTGAATTGAAGCAAGGTTAATTTGAATTTAAACGTACTACATATACTGCCCGCCGATATTTGTGGCGCCATCTGTTGCACAGAGTAGCTTAGCAACGCTTCGTTAAATACTCGTTTCCAGTTGGCAATGCCAACTTGGCATGTCTAGCTGGGAGTTTAAAGTGAATGAGATTTTGTAGCGCCATCTGTGGCACGAGGTTTATAGAGAGAGGTATTTGCTAGGTTAAATATTCGTTAACTTTATATTTGCTAATTGGAATCGAAGTATTGCGCCATCTGTGGGCAGGTGACAACAGCTATTATTGAGAACCAAAATTGCAATATTAATTGAAATTTATAATTATGAAGCCGCAACCGCTTCGTGAAGTTCAAAGCTGATTGAAATTTTAAACTATACGTTTCTGTGGACCTTTGTTGGCGGCAAGTGTAAAAATTCAATTATAAAATATTAGCGTATGTAGACCTTAAATATATATAATAATAATAAAAAAAATGTGGAACGCTTCACGATTTTGCGTGTCATCCTTGCGCAGGGGCCATGCTAATCTTCTCTGTATCGTTCCAATTTTAGTATATGTTCTGCCGAAGCAAGAACGAAGCTCTCCTCAACAAAACTCATATTTATACTGTCACGCAGGCCAACAACCAGTTGGGAATTACAAGCCATTCCTGACATTTAGGTAGCGCACACAACTTTAAGGGTTGCTCAATGGCAAAAAATGGTCTCTTTATTTGCTAAAATTGTTATTTTCGTTTAAATATTTTGAAGGTATGCATTTATGTGTCTAGGTATGTATGTATGTATGTAGTAGGGGTCCGATCCGATTATTCGAGTATTTGGCAATTGATCTTAGAGTCGACGTTCAGTATTCATAATTGGGCTCTATGAGTCGTTTCGAGAAGTTCTGCCAGCGAGCGCGATTGAGCCAAGGCAGGAAACGGGTCGGGATGCGCTTCTTCAGGTTATAGTCCTCACACCTGGCTCTCAGGCACTTCCAGGCGTGGTTGTAGTCGCTGCAGTTCGTGCAACGGTTGCAGATGCACGACAGGGACCTTGCACATCTGGCCTCGCTGTCCTGTGGGTAGCAGTCGTCGTTCACTTTGAGGTAGCACAAAGACTTGATGCAGAGCCCATCCCGCTTGCGATGGTAACTGTCTGGGCAGATATCGGACTCAATGATCGAGGTGCATATGTCCGAATTGGCGTAGCCGCTGTTGGAGGCAGACCAAGTTGGCGTTTACAACAATGCAGTCAGGCGGATAGATCTTGTACTGGTACTTACACGGTGGTACTTTGTTGGCAAATGACAAATATTATGCTCAGGCCAAGCAGCAGACGGAGTCTATCCAGCCCATGGGGAATCAGCTGCGATTGGGGCATTATCAACGCTTTGCCTGGGCCAGGGTATCAGCGACTGCTGGCCAAAGGCTTTGTGGAGTATCCTTTTATATTCGCGCGACTCCCTAATTAGATTCAAATTTATTTGAATAACATTGATTAATTAATGAAATTCGTTCATTAACTGCCCCCATTTCCAATTGAAAATCAATTTGTGCAGCGAGGCATGCGTCCTGATGGTCCAATGCCAATGCCACGGGACGATGATTTCACTTACATTGAATGCTTCATATTCGGAGTGACAGCGCCGCTAATCGGCAGTTCAAGTGCGCAATATAAATAAGTGGGGCTTACGAGTTCTTTAAATCAGAATTATATTTTTATTCCAAATAAATCTGGTCTAGCATACTAACAGATACATAAGATAAGGTAAATGATATGTGTAGGTAAATGTTCACATGCATTGAGTATTCCATTAGCTTTTTTCTCAGGTTCATAAACGAGAAATGGTTAGTTATGGGCTAATCCGTTCAACGCCCTCCGAAGCGCATTTGAGTTTGAATTTCGATAAGTGCATATCGCGGATTTGCCATCCTTTATTAAAGTTAAGATGAATGAAATCTTGGATGGCCACGGAAAATCGGGTAAACTTATTATCCCACTTAATCATCTGGCATCTGGCAAAGAATAAAATATGCAAATATTAGGAATCATCGAAGAGTATTTAACGCCCACACTACCTTTTCGGCATGGATGAGGTGAGCCCAGATCGCTTTATATACTCTCCGAAATAGGGGCAAATTACAAATAAGTCAAATCGAAATCTGCCGTAGAATTGGAAAAAGTCCATTAATTTTTGGCGTACATTATATTCCGTAAGAGGTATTGCGTCTGCCATTTCGTTAGGGCGCAATTCATTGAAATGATAAATGTAAGCTGTAAATGATTAATTAATTCAAGAACTATTTTCAACATTATTAATATTTAGATTGTTGCATACGTCCGCTCCTAGGGTTTAGATCTGCCTGCAATTTATGGATGGATGGAAGGTCCTTCTGAATTTGCAAGTAGAATATGAGCATCAAAAGAAGTATATGGCTACGGAATCGCTCATGCAGGCCATGCATTTTTATCCAACTTCGCAAATAGATGATCATGTAACGGGCTGCAAGCACATATTCATACGTATACAAATAATGGACGACGATTCGACATTACTTACCGATTGGCTGCAATTTGAATAGATATAGGACGATCTTGTTCTGGCTGTAGGCGTAAGACTCACTGAAACTTAAGTCGTACTGTAAGTTCGTGTATTTGTTTTTAATAATCACTAAGGGACATTTTCCGCCGCGATTTTCAATGCAAATCCATTTCGATTGTGAATTAAACACTCTTGAAATCAATCCCTGTCTCTCAATGTCCTGCCAAGTGGGATGATTCTCGTTGTATTCGTAGAAGCTGTCGTCTGAATATATATGAGATGATTAAACTTAATGACAAAGAGTACAAAAATGAAGCTCTTACATAATTAATTATGAATGGAATATCTTTGTGACTAGATACTGATGATATCTAAAACTTCTGACCAACTGTTTAGAGTATCGAAATAACGCCTTACATTTGAAAACAACTGTTAGCTCAATTGTATTTTGTTTCAGATCGTGGAATCCACTCGTAGGTTTTCATGGCTTTAGCTCTTAAACTGATATATGTACGTTAATTCGTAAGCTGTTTTTATATACATATGGATGTTAGTATCTTTTTTCAATTGACATATTCAAAAAATGTTTTATATCGAAGACCTTATTGGTTCCAGTGCTCTGCCTGCCACATAGACGAACTGTTTTAAATATTCTTATCACATTATAGTCAAATTGTAAGCTAGTATTTGTTATCAAGGCATTTTACAATAATTCGCTGAGCAAAACATAAAACTAGAATTCAGATGTTGATGCTAAGCAAGAAATTATGTGAATAAACGTAGAAGCACATCTATTGTCATTTGTATGTATGCTCTCAATATTCAACGAGGAGTTGGCAGCTACATTGACTACCCATACTACTACTGTATGTATGTATGGGTATTCAATACTTACCAAATTCTATGTAAATGTCCAAGTCGGATGTTTCCTGACCAATGCCCAAGACACGCGAGCCAAAGGGATAAACCCGAATTTTCTGCATCAAATTCTCTTGTAAAAATGCTTCCAATTCCGCTGCAATGTCATCTACTTTATTCTGTATTTCATCGGCGATTTGAATTTTTTCCAAAAGCTTCGGCCAAAATTGAGTAAAGGCTTTAGATGGGACAGTAATAAAATAATTAAATGGACAAATTAGTTAATTTTTTATCTTACACATAGACATGTTGATATTCAAGCTCTAAGCACTCTAAAGTTTAGACTCAAAACTTATTTCGGTAGTTTCCCAATGTGAATTGAATGAATTTTTCAAGAATCTGATATTTCTCAGTAGTCTATAATGAAGTGTGACCATGTGAGTAGTACTTTGAAAAAACCAAATGCTTTCAGTGTTGCCAGATTATTGATAATAAATCCATTTAAAATGAGCCGCCAATTGACGCAGACTATGCAGAAGTTTTAGTACGAAAATTATTACATATAATTATTAAAGTTCATAGACTATTTAGCATATCGACATTAAGCCTCATTAAGCATATATGTACATACATAATGAGGTTATCCAATTTCAGTATGTATGTATGGGTGTTTGTTTAACCGTATATGTACATATGTATATATGTATGTATGTGCTTATGGGTATGTATGTACATACATATATGTATGTATCTCTGTTCGTATGTTTGTCTGTATAACTGTCTCTTTAACAGAAGCAAGGAACGAATAAGAACTACAAGAGATCATTTAAGTAGCCTACGAGCGAAGCTCGAATGCTTGAGCAGAGAGTGTTCGTTGCCATTGGTCACTTCAACTCGACTGCAACGACTCCTACCTGGGGCCGGTCTAAGAGCGCGACATAGTGTTTGAGTGAAAGACGCACTATATAAAGCGCAGCAGCTGCAGCATTTATTCAGTCGTACCAGACCTGGTGGGGGTCACTAGTGCAGTGCAGTGAAGTGTGTCTAAATACTTAATAATCGTTCAGCTGAGCTTTAAAGAACATTGCGTATATTTATGGCAGAGCTCTTTTGATAATTTCTAATTTAACAAGAATTATCAAATAATTCTCAAACGACGTTTTGTACTGTTTGTTTACCTGGAGCTAATGGATGTTTGGCGTCAAGTCAGAGCGAGACTAATCTGTAATAATGTACTAACGTATTATTGTTATCAGATTGTGCGGCGAGGGATGGGAGCTGCGGGAGAGTGGAGGTGGAGGTGTGCCGCTGATAGGTAGCACAGCCTAGGTGACTTCGCTTTGTGTTTTCTCGTATTGCACTTGGCAAACGAGCGCTGAGCAGTGTGGACTGTTTCGAAATGGTGGCGGAGAAAGTTATTTTGGCCTATTCGGGTGGCCTGGATACGAGCTGCATACTCAAATGGCTGCTGGAGCAGCACTATGAGGTCATCTGTGTGCTGGCCGATGTTGGCCAGCAGGAGAACTTTGAGGCAGCTCGCCAGAAGGCGCTCAAAATCGGAGCCAAGGAGGTGGGTTAGCGTGCTAATCAGCGTCGATTGCTTCTAATCTCCAGACGACATACAATGTTGCAGGTAATCGTGGCTGATATCAAGCAGCAATTCGCCGAGCAGTACATATGGCCGGCCATCCAAATGGGCCTTATCTACGAAGAGCGTTATCTGCTGGGCACCTCGTTGGCGCGACCTTGCATTAGTGTCGCCCTGATAGAGGCCGCCAGGCGGCATGGCGCCAAGTACTTGGCTCACGGCGCCACCGGCAAGGGCAACGATCAGGTGCGCTTCGAGCTATGCGCATATGCATTGCAGCCTGACTTGAAGGTGACTATGATGTTGTGTGTGTGTGTGTGGGTGAATAGCGACTAACTGATTATGATTTCTTCGATGTAGATCATTGCACCGTGGCGGGATGTGGAGTTCTGTCGCCGGTTTCAGGGCAGGCAGGATCTGATTGCCTATGCCCAGCTCCATGGGATTGAAGTGACAGCAAAGCCGGCGACACCCTGGAGCACGGATGCGAACATGCTGCACATTAGCTACGAGTCGGGCGTGCTCGAGGATCCTAACACGGTGGCACCCAGCAGCCTGTATGAGCTGACTCGCGATCCCTTCACGCAGGCACCAAAGACGCCTCATCGTGTCTGCGTCCACTTTGAGCATGGACTACCCACAAGCGTCGAGGATCTGGCCACTAGTCGAGTGTACAGCACGCCTCTGGAGATGCTCAGGTATTTGAATGAGCTGGGCGGCAGCTATGGCATTGGACGCATTGACATTGTGGAGAATCGTTATGTGGGGCTCAAGTCCCGCGGCGTCTATGAGACCCCGGCCGGCACCATACTCTACGCAGCCCATCAGGACTTGGAGGTGTTCGCCCTGGACCGCGAAGTGCTGCGCACCAAGCAACTGTTGCGCGATCGCATGTCTGACTATGTGTACAATGGCTATTGGTTCAGCCCTGAGGCGCTCTACGTGCGACGCTGCATTCAGCTGGCCCAGCACCGGGTCAATGGGCAAGTGACCATGGAGCTGGCGCCGGGCTACTGTCGTGCCATTGCCCGCAAGGCGGCCGATGCAGTAGCTACACTCTACAACCAGCAGCTCGTCTCAATGGATGTCCACGGCGGCTATGTGCCACAAGATGCGGGCGGCTTCATTGCGATCAATGCGGTGCGCGTACGAGAGCACGTACGTGCCTTCGGTCCCTACCAGACTGACAAGAATTAGCCGATCAACCATATGAAAGCAATAAAGCAGATTAATAAATGAATGCATTAACTAGAAAGTGCATAATTATCAATTAATACTTAAATATTTATCCGACTGCGTCATCTCCGGAAGAGGTTCATGTATATACATATATACATACATATGTACATATACCCTTAGCGTCGCAGAAACCAATATGCTCTTTTCGAATAGCAAATTACAGAGTTAGACTTTTGCATTTCAGAATTATTGTAGAATTATTTCCTGCTTCTGTCTCCATATACATATGTATATACGATGTAGATATTATAAATCTATGTATCTCGACTCCACGCAGTTGACGCGAGTCAGTCACTGCCCGCACTGGATGAATAAACACTATAAACAGCGACGGCTGACTTAACAGAACTAAAACTGATGTAAACAAATCAAATAAGCTTTGTTTATAATACTCATGCAGGGAGCCTCTCTCTGAGAGAGTCGTTGCTTATCTGGCAGAGTTTTCGTTCTGCGCGTAGAAACCGTTGCACGTCTCTATAAAAATAAGGAAATATAAATAAATGAAAGAATGTGCAATGAGTCTAAAAAATACTAAAAGAGTTCAACTCTTTTTTTCCTTTTATTATAAAGTTGATTACAAATATACAAAAACGTAAGTTTAATTCGATTATAGATTCGAAATATTTATGGCCATAAAACTATCGATGACAATAATCGGTTACTGTTTGCGGAGCATATTTAGTATATTTTTATTAATTTGAATTGGGTACACTTGTGTATATGGAGAAGAATTTGATTTTTCCACAATATAGTGACAATTAAATTTATTTAAAAAATTCATGCTCGCTGCACACTTTGCAGTTATTTATTATAAATATCAATATAAATATAAATAAATAAATAAATATGCACACACAAATACATAAATAGATTGGGGCCAATCATTCCATTGTTGATTTAATATATTTTCGACGCAAATCAAACACAATCCAATATAAATTAACACACACGCACACACAACTATGTATGTATGTATTTATATTTGTATGTATATTACGTACGTTTTTCCCAATTGCATTAATCTTGTTTCCGCAGCTGAGGAACGTACAGTCTGGGCAGGATGCTGGAGTCAGGCCTGAGGACGAGCTTATTGCACACATTCAACAAAAGACTTTCTTTGCTGTGGGCGTGGGGTAGGCGTGGCATATTGCTTATTTGCACTAGCAAATAAAAGCATAAACTAATATTATGACTGCAAATAGAGCCAGAAGAAACGAACGCACGGACAGCCATGTAGATATATGTATGTATGGGTGCTGGTGATGATATATGTATGTATGTATGTAAATATGTACATATGTACATACGTTTGCTCAACAACAATTGCCGCTCAGACAGTTGGCAAGCCAGATGTATGTATGATATAAGTCGAATGGCAAACAAGCTAGTTATGCATACCCATTGCACACATGTTAAGCAGAGGGTATATTAACGCTAGGTAAGCTTAGGTGTGCTTGTGATAGACAGCAGTTCCCCTGGCTACAGGGTATTTCGTTGGGCATGCAATAAACTTTGAGTGCCACAACTAACGTCTCGATGTCCTTAGAGATATATTAAGCAAATACTTCAATATGTTTTATGCTAACTCTGAGTTTTATACGTGTTCAGATAAATATTACATATTTATTTCGGATGAGCATTAAGAGCAGAGCCAGCTAAGATTATCGCCAAAATTCAATTAAATCTGATTGTTTAGTACATAGTAGAAATATATATGTATATACATATTCTTTAACACATATTTATCTACATTTTTGTTATCCATCTATATATTTTAATTAATAGCTGATATTCTCTGTTTTAACAACTTGTCAATATTGTGCTCTAAACTAATTGTGGTAAGCTGAAACTTCGTTTAGAGTCCTTTGACTTGTTTGTATGCAAAATGTTGGCAGACAGCTGTTCAATGTTGTTAACATACTTTTCATTTGTACGCCAGCGTGCGAGTGTGTAGGTGTGTGTGTGTGTTTGGGTGTATGTGTACAAAGTTTCAGTTTCAGTTTTAGTTTTAGTTGCAGTCAAAAGCCCAGCCTCAGCGGCTATCTCAGTTGGCAGAAAGAGCCAATACAAACAGTTTGCATACTCGACCAACCAGGCAGCCATTCACCCATTCATCCTACTATCCATCCGGTCATCCATCCATCACTTTCATGACAGCATCTACAGCTTGTTGTTGTTGTTATTGCTTTTGCTTCGGGTGAGGCACACGATCAGACATCGTTGACATTTTAACTTTGTGTTAAATGGCAAAAACATTGTGAAAAAAATGTCTTTTTGATAGAAATAAACATGAGTATGCGGAGGGGTGGGGGCGGGTGTGTGAGGCTGATGCCCAGCATAAATGTTGGGGGAAAAAGTTAAGCGCTTGGTTTTGCGGGATTATTTGCGTGCTGTAAAGGATGTTGCTAGACTTTCGTCCTGCAACTCTTTCTCCCTCCCTTTCTCTCTCTCTCTCTCTCTCTCTCTCTGTCTGTCTAGATATTAATACTAGTTTTTTTTTTTCAGATTTCTTTCTTTATGGCTAGAGCAGCTCTTTTATATATGCAAGCCCAACTTTTATTGAGTTGGCTAAATTGAATGAAAGGTTAACCCCATCAAAGTGTTTTCTAATTATGGCGCATTACTGCAGCAAACTGTGACGAGTAATGCGATTTTCTAGCTAGCTGACAAAATCAGTTACAGATGTGGTCTTAATTACGTTAAGCATTGCTAAGGCACTTTTTCGTTTTTAGATGAACTACATAACGTAATGTGTGCTGGCACTTGATGAATTTCATTTGAGGGTATTCTTGGGCTTGTACCATTAAGACTTTCTACAGGAAATGCCAAAAGATCCGAGTTAAGAGAGCATTGGATAACAATTTCGTAATTTCCGGCGCTTGGGAAACTTGGAATGATAACGGTCTTGGCATCTAGGGGTAATTGCAGAAACGTGTTATTCGCTGCTTTTGGTAACGCACCAGGATGTCAGGGCTGCCAACTGGCAACAATTCACGCTCAGCTGGAGCTGCAGCAGAATCGAGCTGCTGCAACGCCCGATACTTCAGTAAACATAAATTTATTTATGAGCATGTGGCTGTGTTACTCCCCCACGCCCATACGCCCGACGCTCCCCCTTGCTCTTATTCATCTGGCACGCGTGTGGCATTCGAGTCGGGCTGGCAGTCCCGGCTGTTGGTCGTCTCCCAGCTACTTCCGCCGCGCTTACAAATTGTTTGAGGGCGAATTTTAATTATTCTTCATTGTTTTGATAGCGACGCGTGCTGTTCTCTCTCACACTCGAGCTCCTGCTCCTTCTCTTCCAGCTATATATTTGGCACTATTTTGCAAACGCCTGCAGCTAAAAAAAAAAAAACAAAAAAAAAAAAACGACAACAACAACAAAAGCAACTGCCGCATTGTGACCTCAGCGCGACCCGAGTGCTTGTTCATTTAGATTTGCCCCGACCCGCCAGCCCCCTGGCTCTCTCCTAATGCGCTGACAACTCGAGCTTTGAGGTGGCAACGAATCGGCGTGGGCTCCACTGCTGACCTAGTGGCAAAAACAATTATTCTTTTGTCTTTTTGTCCTTTTACCCAGCGCTCATCCTTGCCACAGTTTTGCTGAGGCAGCTCCATCTGAAGATCCGGTTAGCAGCAACTGACTTCAATTCCCTTTTCCTTGGTTGTGATTTGAGTAGGGCATAGTATATTACCTAATTTAAGCTGAAATTGGCATTGGTTTTAATATCTTGACTAAGAATTTATTTGAGTACACAATTGACATAGTTGTATTCAATGGATTATTGGGAGTTTTGCTTAATTTGAAAATGGAACTGAATTATAGCAGAGTATTTAATCTGATAATCTAGTAGAGAAAGTATTTTTCAAAGATTTCTATATATGTATATATGTGTTAAAGTTAAAAGAATTTATAGAATACTTGCATGCAATTTATTCAATTTTATAGCCTTAGCAATCTTTGGAAAGTATTTGAACCAAGTCGTTGGCTCCACCTAAAGATCCTCACGGGCAACTTTGCTGCGTGCCTAGGCAATTATATATATATAGGACGCCGTCCCAGCTGCACTCATCGAGCTCTGAGGATAGTTTTAGTTGACATTTTGCGCTGTCTTTTCCCTACTTTGCTGGCGTCAAAGCTGAACGAGAACTCCTTCACATTGAGCAGTTCAGAGGTGATGAGAGCGAGGGAGGGACGGAGGTAGTTGGGCGTACGACTGAGTTTTATTATTGAAATTTGTTTGTGTTGACTTTGTAGTTGGCGCTGCTTTTGGCAGCGCATCCCTTTTTGTAATTAAATGCAGATGAAACTTGAAATCAGGTCACTCATACGCCTCGCTCCCTCGCTCTCGCTCTTCTGCCTCCTGCAACAAACTTAACTTTCAAATTAATTTTTATTTTTATAAATAGCTTTTAAAATTATTACACTGACTGCCTGGAAGTGTTTGGCCTGGTCGCAGATGCAGCTAACGCCAGTTGCCAAGTGCTCCAGTTGCTGGCATTGATTGGCGCTCTTGCCCAATTTTAATTAATTTGTCAACTCTCAGAATGAGAAATAAACTTAAGGTGGCCAATTCTCGCTAAATGATTGAGTATATAGATTCCACAGTTCTCTCATGCTTTTGCTTCAAATGAATCAACATTGTATGCATGTGTGCTTAATTTATTAGAGCTTATGCAAAAAGTTTTGATTTAAATACCTGACAGGTAGTTGAAAGTTGTGGGCGTTCATTGCATTATTGGTAAGTTAATAAGTCTGATTGCACATAAACTAAGAGTAAACAAGGTAAATATTTCGTTGTGTTGGGGAAATTATTTTTAGCTCTTAAAAAATGATTGGATTGATGCTTGATCAAAGCAGGTTTAACTTCTGCTTGACTTTTCCAATTAAAATACTTATGAGTGTTTTAAAAATAAGCTAATTTGTGGTTGGGCATGAACTTTTCTTTCACTTGTAGTGGTAGGTGCAACATTTCAAAATAATAATATGAATAATAAAATGGATAAATAAATTTTCAAACACAATTTCCGAACTAGACGACGGGCAGCTGGCAACGGCTCCTAGTTGTTGCTGAGGCGACTCTGGAACGTGGCAGATTATGCTGTATTATCACCTGTAATTCCTTATTGGCAATCAAAACTTTGCCGCTTGCAGCACGTCCTGGGCGCAGCCGTCCACGGCGTCATCGCGGCCTGCCTGCCGCACTCTTATCGGATTTTCTAGTTTCAATAAAAAGCGAAATCTGCGCATGCAGCCGAACTTTTAATTTTATTGGTAAACTTGCGGCGACTCCCCAGGTACTCTGAGTGGACACGGCAGCGGGGCCCTTCAATTGGCGGCCAACGTTTCGCAGTCTTTATATGGCGCACATGCCAGCTGTGAAAGTGGGCGAAAACTTTGAAGTTTCTTCCCTTGCTTCAAGGGAAATTACATGTTTAAAACTTAACAAATTGAAACAATTATATATATGTAATAGAGAATTAATATTTAATATTTTTTTAACATGATATTTCATCATAATTACAATTAAATTATTAAAAAGTGTCGAGTTTTAACCAAGAACTGAAATATTCCAAGCTTTAAATATTAATCATTAATAAATATTAATAATTAATAAATAAATATTTGTAAACTATTGAAAAATTTCTTTTTTTTTTTTTATAATAATATTTAAGTAACTAAACAGAAACTAATCTGATCTGCAGATTATATGATAATTTTTATATTTTCATGATAAACTAGACTGCAATTTATATATCAAAATATTTATTTATTATTCTATTTATTTATTTATGAATTTTTTCTTTAATTAATTTTTACAGTTCAAATAGATTTTTTAAAATGAAATTAGAGCATTTTATTTATTTTATTTATTATTATTTTTTATCTTCAGCAATTTATTTGCACAGCAGGTAGCATCTACATGACATATATTCCTATTATTACCATAGAAAATTGTTTGTGTTGTTTTCCGTATGTAGTTCAAGCTTGATTGAAAAATACTTAACAAACCGCAGCGCCACAAATAACTTTGATTGCACTTTCTTAATAATCTCTCACGTAGCTGGACTTGGACTGCAACCAGCCAGCTCTTTACACTAATTAAGTATAAAAAAAAAAAACATATACATATATATATATATATATCTATATATAAGAAAAAATAGGGTAGAAAGTAGAGCAATGAAAAATAAATAAGAAAAACTTTGTACAAATGGCTCAACAATGCTGGACTATTCATGATAGTTCAGGCTCGTTGCGAGCAGCAAGGGGCAAGCGGCAAGCGGCAAGCAG
Organism: Drosophila aldrichi; assembly: GCA_035045965.1. Taxonomy (NCBI): domain Eukaryota; kingdom Metazoa; phylum Arthropoda; class Insecta; order Diptera; family Drosophilidae; genus Drosophila; species Drosophila aldrichi. Next base: position 5,415,606 of record JAWNOM010000199.1, read on the forward strand.
CAGCTCCTTATGCTTTCAGTTGCCTTTGTTTTGTGCAGCTGGAATTAAAACTAAGCACTTCACAGCACACAACGCGCATAAGGAGCAGGCAATGGTAGAGAGTGGGAGAGTGGGAGGGGGGAGTGAGACTACATAGCTTGGTGTTGTTTTGGCCAAACCAGAAATGTACTTCAAAAATCGTAAAATTGAAATTATAATTGCAACTGCAACTGATTCGAAACGCTCTTTGTTCTTCCGCCATTGTTGCAAGCAGGCGCATGGGTGGAGGGGGGCGGAGGAGTCGGTTGGTTGTGGCAAACTAGGGAGTCTTTATATAAGTGGCTGTTACTTCCACGTTGCCTGGGCCAACGACTGAAATCGACGCTCCACGTCCGCTGTCTGCGAAAAAAGGATGGTTCTAATTATGGTCTTAACTTGCTGCATACTTAAAATGCTTGTCAAATAATAATTACTCGGAAAGCGTTCGCCAGTTATGAAAATGAAATACGTCTTCAAGAGTGCTTTCTTTATACATATATATTTTCTTTTTCTTTTTTTTATACCCTGAACCCATTTTCAATGGTAAATCAGGGTATAATGGTTTTGTTGAAATGTATGTAACAGGCAGAAGGAGGCGTGGCACAAAGTGTATATGTTCTTGATCAGGGTGACGAGCTGAGTCGATTTAGCACTATTCGTCTGTCTATTTCCTCTAAGTATTCCCTTTACGTATTTCGTCCAAGTGTTTCCGCTAAATATTTCCGCTAAGTATTGCCTTTACGTAATTCCACTACGTAGTTCCTCTACGTCTTTAATGCTCAGCTAATCGATCACACACTGTACTTCACTTTATTACGCTGACCCCCAGCAGGCCTGGACGACTGAAGACTGACTGAAGAAATGCTGCAGCTGCTGCCCTTTATATAGGGCAACTTTTACTCAAGCACTGTCTCTCTCAAATGTTGAGCCTGACGGCAGGTAGAATTCGTTACAGTCGAGCTTCAAGTGACCAATGGGAACGCGCTCTGCTGCTGTGAGCACTCTAGCTTTGCTTATACACATACACATAGACAACTTTGATGATCTTCTGCACTTTTTCTCTCCTTGCTTTTACTTTTACTCAAGTACTGTCTCTCTCAAATGCTGAGCCCGTGCCTGTTTATGCGTGCGTTCTTATGTGTGTCTATGTATGGGTGTTTGCGTGTGTTTGTAAGCAGAAAGACGTGACGAATTATTGAAATATCAGTTCTCCGAAGGGTTCAGGGGATTTATTAGTCGAGCAGTCTCGACTAGAGCTTTCTTACTTGTTTTTTTTTTTTTGTTTTGTTCTAAATTTAAATTGCAGACGTTCTTTGTTAGCTCAGTTAGCCAGCGCTGTTGGCTGCATATTTCTGGGCACTCAGTTCATGTTCCGATTAACATCCGCACTGAACATGAACTGTGACGCCACAGCAGGTTTTCACTCTCTCTCTCTCTGTCTCTCTCTCTGTCTCTGTCTCTCTCCCTTCTTGTCTATATCTCTTTGTGTGTGTGCGTCCTTAAGCCTGAATCTTTGCCAAGTGCATGTGGCATGCCGGATGTTGTGACATTTTGGTAAGCGCACAAAAATTTCGACATTTTCACAAAAGCGAACATCGGGAATGCGCGCCGATAGCATTTTGCGTGTGTGTGTGTGTGTGTGTGCGTGCGTCCTACATTTGCTGTGACTCTTCTACATTTCTTTTTTTTGTAACACTCTTCTATATTTTGTGCTACATATATTTTACCTAAATATTCAAAAACTTTGCCCGTTGCCAGTTCTCTTTTATGGCATTGAATTTGACAATCTATGGGCAACCGTTTATTCGGGCTCTCTACTGGCTTTATCCAGCCATCTGAGTAGACATACCGGAAGTGGTTGTTGGTTTATTTTACTGATTTCTTGAATGTACAAAATGGAGTTTATTTTAACCTACTTTCTGCAGCAGCTTCGAATGCTTTTTATTAAATTAATTAAAATGTCGCTCTTTAGTTATCTATATTTAATAATTAATATAATTAATATTTGTGTGTGTATTGGGTTTTTTAATAATAATCAGAAATAATATTTTTTAGTGAATATTCGATCAATTGATATAATTTATTTTTCTTTTATTAGGCTTAAGCTCTATTGAATGTTATATTATTTGAAAGAGTAATTTACAAATTAATTAAATAATATATTTATGTTTTGATAGGCATTGTCATACAATGTAAAAAATACTGTGATTTATCTTGGAATAATTAATATGTTGCCACAAAAGCAAGTTAATTTAAGAGTGAAACAGAAAAGCTTTCAAATAACTCTGTCATTGTGCTAGGCTCGTCTTACGCCCCGCAGAGCTTCGTTGTTCTTTAATTATTTCTCTCCCTCTCTCTGTGTCTCTCAATCTTTATTGTCTGATAATTGCATATGCGAAATTATTTTTAAGCACGAGGTAGCTGTAAATTGCAGCAAAGCCAATTGCGTATGGCTGAAAATTGTTTTGTGTACGCAAGAGCAGACAAGATTGGAATATGCAATGCACTGAGTGCAGGGGAAATCGGGATGGAGCGTACATATACCAATATACAGAGAGCAGACGGCTACAGAGACAGTAAAATATACTTAGGATGTGGCCTCTCGTTGCACTGGCACAAGTCGCTTCTTATGCAAGCAGCAGCAGCAGTTGCAGAGAGACATGACAACAGCAACGGATTTCGATTACTTGCATGTGTGTGTGTGTGTGTTAAAGGCACACACACGCACACACACATACGTTTTCTCTGTGGTTTAGAGGAAGCAGCAGCAAACGTGTTTGTTGTATGCAACTGATTGCAAAGGATTTTATGGCTGCCATTGGTATTGTTGCTGCTGCTGCTGCTGCTGTTGCTGTTGTTGTCGCTGACGATGACGACAATGCAAAAATACACAACAGCAACAACAGCAGCAGCAGCAGCAACTGATCGCACTAGGCAAAAGGGGCATCTGATGCAACGCTCTAAGTGCAGTCAGTTGGCAGACAAGCCGTGCTAGGGGCAGCTGGTGTGCATTCGGGGGACACTGCCTTGTTGCCACATAAGGTGTCGCTGCAGCATACAGGACATGAGCCCATGACAACACCAGCAGCAGCAACAGCAGCAGCAGCATTCGAAGTAGCCGTAAAATGCCAACATCAGCATTACATGCGGCAATTGCTGCTGCGGATTTGCAGTTTAATGTCGATGCTATCGAAATGGAATCCTGAAAAGTAGACGCAAGCCAGAGAGACATAGATGTAGAACAATGTTTGTGTGTTGTTGTTGTTGTTGCTGTTGTTGTTGCTGTTTCTGTGCCACAGCTCTGATTAGCTTAGGCCAATTGCCAAGGCGTTTGCATAAGGGCGCTCCTCCCAAATGAAGCGTTCTATAGAAGATGGCTTTAAATGTTCCGGAAATATTCATGCAATTTGCATTTAAAGAGGAGAGACTAATTACCTGTGTGCTAATGCAATAGAAAATGTATTTATTAAATCGAACAAGTCTTCACTCTACTTTAATGTTTATCTACCGCCCACCCCATAGTAGATAACAAATCCTCTACATTCAGCTTATCCAGAGAGCTGTGCGTGCTATCTGCATTATTCAGCTGAAGTGTGCAACTTGTAGTCTCACATGTTAACAAAAAGTAGCGGAAAATCAAAAGGCTTCACGTGCCACAAATGAATTCCGTTTCCCACTCATCGCTTGCACATATCCTCGCACACTTCGCTTTTGTTGTGGACCGACAGGCGGAGACAGCCCCGATGTTGTTTTTGCTATCAAACGCATTGATTTGATTTCAAAGCTCGCCAAGCATTTACATTTGCCCGCACAGACACAGACACAGCTCTACTTGGGTGTGCTCGTTAACAAAAGATACTTACATATGTATGCATTGTATCTTACAGATACTTGCTGGCAGTTGCCTTTGTCTGTTTTGGTGGGGCCTGCGCCACGTTATTCTGTTTCTTTTCAGACTCCTTTTGCTTGGTTAGATTTAAATGCCGAAATTTCAATGCTGCACACATCACGACACGGGCAGCTCTGCCCCGCCTTTGAAGACATATGCACAGTGTCCTATGGCTCCCCTCCCGGGGGTATATCTAAATCCATGGATGTGCACGTGTGTCTGTCTCTGTGTGTGTGTGTGTGTGAGTAGTCAACTCAGATGCGGGCATACGTGAAAGTGTAATCACTTGTACTTAATATGCAGATGATGACAATGTGACAATCAAAATGGTTCCAGGTCGCTTACCTTACCCCGTCTGCCAGACACTTTTGCTTTCTCTCCGCCTTCCGCTCACTCCGTTCATCTCGTTCATTCTCTATGTATTCGTGCAGGATGACGTTATGGCAATCTGATTATTATTATCATCGTTAGAAGTAATGCCTCCACTCTGCGCATGCAAATCGGATTTCCCTTCGCTGATTTCCTACAGGCATCAACACATTAGGCCACTCCCTCAAAGCACTTTGAATTCTAAAAAGGCAATTTGTTTTTATTTTATGGTTTGAATTGTTTGCTTATGCAATATATCGATTTCTGAGCAGAGCTGAGTATTCAATGTGATAATTAACATTCACTTATAATTGGATGGCAAAAGGAAATTAACAGATTTAATATGATAATAGATTACGTAATAAATATGCCAAGTCTTCAACTAGGTCAAACGGGAAGTAGTTAAAGGAATACAGATGAAAATTCGTATTAATCTCTGCTTAAATTTATTAACGCACACTCCATAATAATCATGAAGTGATAAACTGCAGCAAAGGAAAAGTTTTTCATCAAAAATGAACAGCTTGGAGCGCGAGTGCGTATGTGCCAAGAATACAAATGTGAGGAAAAGAGTTTTTTGTTTTAAATTTTATTTTCTGCACACACATAAGCGAGGCACAAGTCCGAAAAAACTGTTGGTGGAACTGCACAGACATGCGCCACGACCTGGTCAGTGGCTGCAGTGCAACAGGAGGTGGCGTGTTAATGCAGAAGGGGCAACAGCTACAACAACAACAACAACAACAATGACCCTCGACGGCAAGTGCCAAACTCGTGATGAACTGAAACTGAGGCTGGGTCCACTCTAGTGGTCCTCGAACTCGTGGCCTCGCAATCATCACGTCAAGATTCACAGACGGCCGCACGTCGCGTCGTGGGCGCATTTCATGTGCTCCTTTGAGCCTTTGCCTCTTGCCTCTTGCCCCTTGCCTTTGGCCTTTTGCCTTTGGTCTTTTATGAGCCGACAGCAACAAGAATACGAGGTACGCCCTGTGTTCTTCTTTTAACGTCACTCTTAGCCTCAGCCGTTGCCATAATGGGCCAAGTCGTTGACTGTGCCCTGTCACGCCCCCATTCAATGGGCGGTACTAGCGCTTTTACTTTCTCTTTTACAGCTTGACCATCATTTTAAAGCGAGTCAAGTTGCTCAAGCTCTGATAAGCCTCACACATCCATATTCTCCTCTTCATTCGTTAAAAATATTTGATTTTTTTGTTATTTTGCCTTTGGGTTCTTGCATTTAATTAAACAAATTTTTTTTTGTAGCTGTCTTACGTTACGGTTGCAGTAAGTTTTCGGTCATGGTTTTTTTTATGGGTAACGCCCACATGTGTTGCCACGTTTAATTGTTTTATAAAGCCGCAAAGCAAATGCTACCCGCGCATTGCCGAGAGACAAACACAGACAAAGAAATAAGCCCACAGACTCATTATGGTATTTAGCAAAAGAGTTGAACATGAGCGCGGCAACAAGGCTACACAAAAACAGCTGCACACACACACACACACACACGCACAAAAGGAAAATCCAACAACAAACGCACTCAGAGAAACAAGAATGAAGACAACAGCGCGAAAGGCAATTTTAACTTTTGTGTATACCTCATGGAAAAGTACTTTACATTGTTGTTCTGCTTTAGATACTTTCTGGGAAGCTCATTTAAAACACTTGTGTCCTTTCTGCAGTAGATTACGAATAGATTGCGCATATGTTGCTCTGCGGTTCTCTCATTAGCGAAAAAAAATAAAAAATCCCAAAACATCGAGAATTACAATTTTTAAAGACCTATTTAAATATTTACTCTTTTTTTTTATTTCTTTGACATTCATTACTAATTTTTACAATATATCAAATTTAAAATTGACAATCATCACACACCAGCTTAAGTTCTTCATTTTTTGTTTATCTAACATTCTCTATCCTAGTAAGGACAATTTTAGTCTCTGTTGATTCCTAAGAGTTGCCCGATTCTTTAGGATCGACATTGGCTACATCTATGTGCTAGCTAGAGATTAGGTAGTACGATTAGGGAGTAGCTATGTGGAGCAACTAGAAACATACCAGATGCATGGAAGTACATTAAAATTTGAGAAATTAAGATAAGTTAATTATGATAATTAGTCTTCTTCGGGAAAGAGCGTGGACATGTTAGTGCAATATGCAATAGCAGTCATGTCGGACAGGTCTGGAAAAATCTGTCCGAGAAACTCCAAGAGAACCGGCTGATTACACACAATCTCATAATACTCCTCATATGAGATAACACCGTCCTTGTCCACATCAAACTTGTTGAATATATACTCGAGCATATCCTGCAAGGCATTCGGCCATATAGTATATTCTACTTGTTCAGATCTTACGTTTTCTACGTACCGCCTGCAATTCCTTGACTTCATCGTCATCATCGCCTACAAAGAAATTTTCGATTGCCATGCCGACAGTTTCACGATTCAGTACGCCAGACGTGGAGGTAGTATAGACCTGACTCATCAAATAAACAATATAATACTAGATATAAGAAGCATTTATATAGCACACCTTGTATGCAAACTGAATGCGTTCATCCAAGTTCTTGCTTAGGAACACGGAAAACAACTTCATCCAGGCTTCTGGACTAATGTACACTACATCAGCTGTTATATTTAACAGAATGCGCTCTATAATCGTCATATCGTAGATGCGAAAGAGCACAAGAAATAAATTGTACATCTGCTTCTTTTTCATCTGCTTGGCGGCTGGCCCATTGACCTGCACGAATTTGTAATAGATTATTAGAAGACACACAACTTCGGTGTTGGTAAACTCCGTTGTCGCGGTAAACTGTTTGATCAGAGTGCTGTAGACCGTCAGGAACTTGGTGTTGGCCATGTCATCCATGGTAGTGTCGATGCGGTTCATCTTGGAGTGTTTTGTGTGGTTCTGTTGGTCTGCCCTCAACTATATGTGAAATATCTGTTTTTTGGTGTATTGTGTGATTAGTCTGTATATGTGTAAGTGTGTACTACTACTATGAGAGTATCCAAAGCTGAATCAATATTATTAAACATAGGCCTACTTAAAATACATCATTTTACATCTTCCAACATATAGCTATGATGTAAGACAGACAGGTGCTTTACAAATTTTTCCTGCCTATAGTTCAGTATATATGAATGCCACAATATGATCATTATGTGAGTTCATGATAACAAATTGTATTCTTTTATGACAGATTGAAGGACATAATTTTGTAGACCTTTACCGTAGGCGGTCGAAACGAATTAAAATATTCACTTGATGAAATGTGATGTAAAGCCAGATTTGATGTTTATCTGGAGGCCGTGAATTCGCAATTCTATAAATGATGTGAAGTAATCCAGCTTCTGCTGTAGGTTTTGTTGTCAGCTTACAAGTATTTTGTGGGAACTGAGTGGCAAGGGCGTGGCTGTCGTCCTAAAACAGAAAGGGAATGTAACGAGCACAATTTAAAGGCAATAAAAACGAAGCAGAGACATAAAAAATACATCAGAGTCCTCACACTTTGTTCTATGTCTGTGTGTGTGCTGCCATTTCTGTTTTTGTTTTTGAAATAAATATTTCAATGGAGGAATGTTTAAAGCCGTGCGCATGAGAAATGCGAATATAATAATCCATGCCACGCATCAGCCGCAAGGATGCGAAGTCTGCAAAGGACTTCAACTGGAAATCGGCGGAAATGGTCGTGCAGCCATTTTGTTTTTTTTCTCGGTTTTTTTTTTTTTCGTTTTGGAGTAACAAATGTTGCCAGCCTTTTGGGGCCCGACTCTTGTAATTGTATGCCACACATGCTGTCATACATGCGGCTTTACAACGCTTGCCTCTCCCTCTCTTCCGCTCTGCCACTGCCCTGGCCTCCCTGGCCCCCCCTCTACGACACGGCAGCATAACAATAAAAAAAAAGATTCACGCGCCTTAATGTCGGCAAGTTGACAACACGGAGTGTTAGCGGATTTACAACACAACCACAACACACACACACGCACATACAATCCATTACACAAGCAGACACTCACACACACAGAGGCATACATACATATATGTATGTATATATTAAAGCCAAAGGATTTTTATTGTGCTTCGCAAACAGTTTTGATTGATACATTTTGCATTTGGCACTCTTAAAGAGCTTACATCGCAGCCTCTTAAGCATGACAAATTATTTAGATGTGTCGCTTTAAAACTTTAATAAGCTGCCATTTGATTTAGATATCCACATAAATGAATTGATTCCGAATTGATTCCGAATTGATTTTCCTGCCATGCGATGCTACGTTTGGGCTTGCCACAAAAGCCGAGTAACTCGGGTAATTATACTGTTAGTGGCCAACATATTGCACTCAACCTAATTACTCAAGCTGCTCATCATATATACATATATACATATGCATATATGTATATATGGCAATTTATATATGTAGAGCTTGTGGATTCATTCATTGCATAAATACGAATATATTAACAAAGCTGACGCCAGACTTGCGGTAAAATCGGTTAAGTAGCTCATTAACTTCATCAATTCATTCAATCATTTGATTCAAATGCATCCACTCAAAATGTGCAGCGAATATTCATGTCAAGGCTGTTGAGTATTTAAAATATTATTTAAGCACGGATCGATGTTAAAGCTAGCTTAATGTGAAAGCCTGGATTGACTGGATGAATGCAAAATTAATCAGTTTTTGTTAACTCTCATTTATATTATAAAATATATATATTTTTATATGTATCAATGCAGTTTCGATGATAAATACCTTATACTTATATATTTTAATTGAAATAAAGAAACAATTTTCTGATTAATCGATAATTGATCATCATTAAATATGCTTTAAGCTGTGTTTGCTCAATAATCGCTTTAATTGAAGTGTGCAGATGGTTAGATTCGAGTTCTTTGCACGATTGCCGCACTTAAATGTACAATGTTTAATTAATCCCCTTGAGTCGGAGAGAAGCCCCTGCTTAGGAAGTAGTTCGGTAGCGACTATCAATGGCCAGTTGAGTTTGAAAAGCAAACAAGCAATTTGGCTCGAGATACAATGCAAACTGTGCGGAAAAGTCAAACTCAACTTTGGTGAACAGCAATTTTCGATTAAAATTCCAGTTGGCGATTCAATTAAACACTAATTAAAAGACATTTTTCCACCGCTCGCAGCTGGCAGAGTTAACAGCCTTTTGATATGTCCCCTTTACCAGTCGCCGAGCTCTGTTGCCAGCACGCAGCTCGCAGCTCGCAGCTTCGCAGTTCGCAGCTTCGCACTTCGCAGAGCCCTCGTTGCCTATTGGACAGCTGAGCTGACAGCTTGGCAAAGGACTCGGTGACTCGGTGCTCTGAAAGGACTGCCAACAGGATAAGGCGACTCGACAAATGTGAAGCCCCAGTGATAGATGTGGGTGTGGCAGGAGGCGAGGCTGCAATGAATGTCATAATGGAAGCAAAGAGAAAAAGAAGAACCAAAATCAAAGGCAAACTTTTTGCTGCATTTGACTTGCCTTTGTCGCTCATGCCTTGATTTTCTACTCTCTTTTTTTTTTTTACCCCACTGGCACTGCGAATGGGTTAATTTCTAGCACCCGGTACGCTTTTCCATTTACCTTATCACGCTCAAAGTAAATGCTGAAGCATTTCTCTTAAATGAAAATCCAAACAGGAGCCGTAGTTTGATATAAAAATTGGAAATTCACTGCAGTGAGTGCTTAGTGCTGATAGGATCTGAGATATATAGACAAGTTATTCATGATATTTACTGAATGTAGGCAAATGAAAAGACCTACTTCTGACTGTAAAATAGGGAAGTCTAAGTGAACTATAAAGGCAATAAATATGTTAGATAGACAAGTATTTAACAGCTTTATGCAGTTTTGCCATAGTTTATTGCCTTTCGCTAAAATGATCTGCACAATCCGGTGCACAAGCTGCTGCAGTCTCTGCCAATCACCTGTTCGGCGCTCGAAGCATGTCAAAGGCATTGGCTAATTATAAATGTTTTATAAGTAATTTAGCCAAGCGCGCTATTTTATACGGTCGCCACATTGAATGATGCCTGACGCTGGCAGGAAGACGGCACAATTTTCCGGTTGCTTGGATGCATTAAGGCGCTGTCGCCGTGACAGCGTTGTCATGGCCAGCCGGGTACAAAATATCGAATGATGTGCTGTCGGTAAACTAGTTAATTGCATATCCGTCTAATTAGCAAAGTTTTTAGCGACGTCGTAAATAATTCCGAGCGGTTACTGCTGCGCTTGTGTCCAACGGTTCCTGCTGCTGCTCCTCCTCCTCCTCCTGCTGCTGCTGCTGCTGCTGCTGCAGTGGCTACGGCTCTGGTTTCCTTTGACTCTGACATCGGTTTGCATATCATTTATCGCTATGTTAACAGTGGCTGCGATTGAAATTTATAATCGGCCGCCTTCAAACTTTTAAGCTTGAGTGAAAAATTTGGGCCAATGCGTACTCGGCAAAAGTTGCTGCTGGCTAATGCCATAATCGGCTTTGCGATTGAAAATTCATAGAATTAATTTTTATTGTAAAAAAAAAGCAAACAAAACTGAAGTGAAGTGAAAGTGGGGCAAAGCAAGGGCACAAATAATAATGGCCCAAAAACGCAAACGTGATCGAAGCTAAAATCGGATGCGGCCAAAAGGCCGAGCCCCAATTCGAATCCGGGCTCAATTCGCATAAATTTCAACTAATTACAATTTCAGTGTCCGGTGCACACAATCAATGGAAAACCCATAACAATTACAAATACAAATAAAGGAAAGCTGAATCCAACCTAAAATAAAAAAAAAGAAGAAGAGCATATCGAGGCACACAGATGACGGTTATGGCCAGTGCGCTTAATGGCTGGACGTGAGTGTAGGGCCAAGAGTGTGCTGGCCAGAGCATGTTCTATATGGCCATTTTGTGGTCATGACCGGGCCAATTGCCCGGCACAACAGCCATGCTGTGGGGCTGGCTGCATTGGTGCGTCTTTTGTATTTGTGTTTGTACTTTTGGCTTTGTGCGGTTAAGCCCGGTTGGACGGCGCGACCACAGTGAAAACTCATTAATTTATTCTTCTCGTTCGTTTGTTGAACTTAAAATAACAGCGTTAATCCGCTTAGCGCCGCCATTGACTAAAACAACAACAACAACAATGGAGCTGAGACTAAAGCAGGGACTCCTGCTGCTGCTGTGGTTAGCTGCCATGATATTTTCAACTGAATCGTGAATGCCGACAATGACTATGACGAGGCGCTGCAAACGAAATGAATTAAGGCAACCGCAATGACATAGTTACAGTGGCACAAAACATCATCCACCAGACATACACACACACACACAGACAGACATGCATGCATATACATACTTACATTATGTACTTGGTTACATAGATATCCGTTTATGTGTCGTCGGTTGGTTGAACGACTTGCACTTGGCCATAAAATCGCAGCACAAAAGGCAGAGTCTTGGCTAAAATAGAATTTGGGCCACATAAAGTGCAGACATACACATTGATACATACATAGATACTTATGTATGTGTGTAATCCCTTTCTGGATCATTCCCCATGCAAAAAGTTGAAAACTCAACTAGAACTTGTGGGTCAAGACTTGGCGCCCATAAAGTCAATTGCTGACCTTTACAACAAACTTGCACAGTCAGAGGGTCCTTTACGATTCTACAGAAATGTCTTTCATGTGTGGGGAAATAATTAGCTAACTAGCTGAGAGGCAGATACAAGCAAGGGCAAATTGCTTTTACTTAAATGAATATCGTTTAAATTTAAGCAATAGTGCTCGGGTTTCATTTGTTATGCAATTTACCTCAATAATATGGGCAATTGAGCAGCGAGCATAGACTGGCGCTAGTAATTCCCCCCAACTAGTCAGCTAACGGGTCATGAAAACAGAAGACTTTAATTTACACTTTTCACAATAAATATGCGCACAATGCAAAACAAATATATGAATGCTATATTTATTTTCTAATGAATAATACATTAATAACAATTAATTACAAATTCTCTTTTGCTATGATATATGATTGTTTTTTGTATATTTAAAGATCTATAAAACAAGGGATTTCGGGTAAAGACTAACTCATAGACTGAAGATCTAGAGCAAACAGCTTTCCATATAAATTAAATTAAATTTTAATTTGCGCACTTGATATATAGATATATATTTACATACATATTAATATATATGTATTTGAGTAATAATTAATATATTATTAAATAATTTTTTTGTTATTTACAAATACATACTTATATTCATACATATTTATTTTATTTAATATATATATGTATTTATTTATAATTATCATTCAAGTACTTAGCATAATGAAAGAAAACTATTTCAGAGCAAAATTAGTATATACACTCATATACATATGTATATATATGTACATATATGTATGTATGTGTGTGCATACATTATTCAATAAGCAGTTCCGATAAACGATTAAAGCTTATCGCGTCTATCCGCGCTTTTTGTTGCGCGAGTTGGCAGCGCTGCTTCACTTGCAGATATTAAAGATGAGTCTTTCGAAAACGTCCAGTAAGTGTTTCTTAATATAGAGCAAAACGTGTACTCAATTAACACAACTCTCCGTTGAATCAACAGAAAGGATCGCCAAGAAGCAGAGTTCGAGTACCTCTGCAATAGCTGCAGTCGCGGAGTTGACTCAGCAGGAGATCGCCAAGAAGCAAAGGTCGAGTACCTCTGCAAAACATGCAGTCGCGGAGTTGACTCAGCAGGAGATCGCCAAGAAGCAAAGGTCGAGTACCTCTGCAAAAGCTGCGTTTGCGGAGTTGACTCAGCAGAAGATCGCCAAGAAGCAAAGTTCGAGTACCTCTGCAAAGGCTGCAGTCGCGGAGTTGACTCAGCAGGAGATCGCCAAGAAGCAAAGGTCGAGTACCTCTGCAAAAGCTGCAGTCGCGGAGCAGAAGATCACCAAGAAGCAAAGTTCGAGTACCTCTGCAAAAGCTGCAGTCGCGGAGTTTACTCAGCAGGAGCAGCCGACACTCAGCCAGACTTTTGCCACTCTGCGCATCTGCCTGAGATATGGAGAGAGCACTGCGAGTATCTTCAGTCGACTGATCAAAGTGCTCGAGGCCACGAACTTCGTGTGCATCCTGAGGGCGCTGCCCAACGATGAACTGGAGCGTCTGTTGCCCATGTTAGGGGAGCGTCTGACCCGTCTGCGCCTGGAGATGGCCGAGATACCGGTGCTGGTCAGCATCAGCAACAAGATGGGCGTGAAGGAGCTGCGGCAAGTGCGGTACTGCGAAGTGACGCCTGACAAGACGAGGCAGCGTTTCAACAACTCCAGCGCTAATATGCAGCTCCTGGGCGAGCTGCTGCCCAGCCTGGAAATTCTGAATGTGCATGCAGCTATTGTGGCGCCGTTTTCAAACAGCTTTCGAAATCTGCAGACGCTGATGCTGCGGCAGGGCATACACCAGCTGGTGCTGGACCAGATCTGTATTTACTGTCCGCAGCTGCAGCGGCTGCTCCTGCGCAACGAGTCCTCGCAGTCACTGGATGCGAAGAACATTTTGAAGTGCTCTCAGCTGAAGGAGCTGCAGATGCCGCTGATGATGCGCTCGCCGCAGGCCGTCTGCTATTTGCAACACCTGCAGCACCTGTCGCTGCAGCGCCTGCAGCTCTGGCCGGGCATGGACTGGGTGCTGAATGTCCAGCAGATTATAAAAGCCAAGCACAGCCAGCTGCGCGTTCTAAGCTTCGATGGCAGCTGGCTGGGGACACCGCTCGATCTGTCAGTGCTGAAGCTGGGCAATTGCTGGGCCTTGCAGGAGCTGCTGCTGAGCAACTGCAAGCTGGCGGATATGACGTCGCAGCTGGAGCTGCCACTCAGCTGTCGCCGATTGGGGCTGCGCGGCTGCAAGCTCCACCGGCCGCTGGGCTACCTGAAGAACATCGCACAGCTGCAGCTGCTAGAGCTCCACGACTGCCAGCTGGTCTCTAATGGAGGTCCGTTTCTGAAGCACCTGCTCCAGCAGCGCCAGCGCCAGCCTGCCTTTGCGCCACTCCTGCTGCGCTTCAGCCAGTCGACCCCACTGCGTGTGGAGGTAGGCGGCTGGACAGACAGAATTCGCCAGCAAAACGGTGCATGGCTGAAGGTGGTCGAGCTGGAGGAGGATTCGCGCACCTGGCAGCAGCCCATTGGCACGATTACCATGACATTTGGCAGGCCAATTAATCATACGCCAAACTTGAATCTAGACGTCTCTGACCTGAAAATTTTATTATAAGAAGAAAGTATTTTTTGATAAATAACATAAATAAAAGAAATATATATTTTGAATTAATTATAATTATCATTAGGGCTATTGGGAGATTTATAATTCTAAAAGGGAAAATCGATCAAGTTAAAGCACTTACACTTACACCACTTTTCCTTAAGCATGTTTAATCTTAAAACATGCAAATCCGCTAAAGTTTTCACTTCGTATGAAATCTAAAAATATTGTTAAATGAAATTTGTGAGGAATTCCATAAGAGGCCGTTCCACTGGCACAGCGAGCGTAATATTGTTTGTTGTTCAGTGGTCCAAGCTGAGGCGTGAAACGCCACACCCTTTGGGGCAAATAAGGCAATCGAAACTCGATAATATTGAACGAGAGAGAAGCGACAAACCTAACCAGGCCGCAGGCAGCGCAGTCAGCGCAGGATTGGGTCAACAAAGAAGTCACACAAAACCCGGACAAATCAACTCGGAGGGCTTTCAGCTTTTGAAATCCGATGACAGACTGGATGGGTAAATGGGAAAAGCATACATACATATATATGTATGTATGTATGTATGTATGTATATCTAAAGGAAAATTGCGCAAAAAAAGGCAAATAAAAAACAATGAAAATGCCCCGAATGCATGCTAAATAGAGGATTTAGGTAAATGGATTTCTAGGCATTTTCGCATTTGCTCCGGAAATTGAATATAAACTGTGTGTCAGTGTGTGTGTGTCCCTTTTGTCTTCTGTGATGACTATGTGTGTGCTTTTATTGGTGCTTTATATGTGTATGTGGGTGTGTGTGCGTGTTTGTTTTTGGCCAACCAACGTTAATAGCCAAAAGTTTAGGCAAAGATTTCATTTTATTATGTGGAAATTTATTAAAGCCTTTGGGCCAGGACGAGGGATTTTAATCGCTTTGCGTTTTGCTCACGCCACTTACGCCCATTGCCTGTGCCGCTATAGCTTTGGGCTGAGTGTTTAGTGCTGTTTGCGGTGTTGCCACTGTTGCCACTGTTGCTATGCTGGCTGCCATCAGTTCACAGTGTCCTTAAGCCCTGGCAATGGAATAATTGGATATTCTTGTTACATATTTGTGCAACTGCTGCTATCGCTCGATTCTCGGAAGCTCCGCCAGCTCCGCCAGCTCTGACAGCACCGGCTGCGGGTCCAGCTGCTGTCGGTGACGTTGATGCTGCTGCTGATGCTGCTGATGTTGATGTTGATGTTGTTAGCTTTTCAAAATGCTTTAAGTACGTTTAATGGCTTGCTAAGCTGCCTTATGCAGCAGCTACAAAGAAAGCATTAAAGTGTCTAGCCCAACAAGAAACTCGAGCTAACCCAAAAGGAAAGCGAATAAAAACATAAATAATGGAACACAATTGCTTTGACTCTGCATTCAAAATGGATCACGTTTCGCTTTATGAATAAAATTAAATAATTGTCTCTTTGTATAATAATCCAATTTATGCATTAATGTTTATTTAACTCGGGTTGATTTATCTGAATTTATTGCAATCCAATCACAATCTCTGTTAATTAACTAGAATTATAAAATTAAATTTCCTTTGATATGCTATATTCAATTTCATTAAAAAATGTCTTTATAAATAAAATAATTTGTAGTTTTTTTTTTTTTTTTTAACTTTAATGCATTAAAAATTATTTGTAGGGTGTAAATAAATGTTTTGATTTCTGAATAAAATAAAATTAAAATAAACAAATATTTTTTGCACTTATTAAATATTTTTTTTATTGTTAATAAATATTTTTTGCACTTATTAAATTCTTCTTTTTATTATAATTTAATTTCTTAAATAAAATAAAATTAAAATTAATAATTATTTACACTTATTATGTATGTGATCTACATTTCTTGAACAATCAAAACGGACACAAAAAACCAATTAGTCGATCAAGTCCAATTCCAATTGATTTAGAGAGATTAGGGTATCCATGGCAAAGCAAAATACTTTTAAACTTTTGATTGTGGTGTTTGTATATTGCTCTAACTGGGCAATGGCAATGCACTAAGCGTATTCTGATGAGAGAAAGGAAAAGATAGAGAAAATAGTGACAGAGAGAGAGAGAGAGGGGGGGCTAAAATTGACACAGTTGAGAACAACAAGCAACAAATTTGAGATATTTTTCTTTTGCTCACTTTCCTTGGCTTCCTTGTTTAGTTGTTTTAGCTTCCGTTTTTGCTGCTGGCACTTCTTAGTTCTCATTTCGCTTGCTCACAGCTTTTTCTTTTATTATTTTTGTTCTTTTTTGTTTAACATGCGCTTTTGCAGTTAACCCAACGTTGCTTTGTCCACTGCACCACTGCGCCACGTCCCTGGGTTGGCGCCAACATTGTTGGTGACAGTTACCATTGGGAATTAGCGTGGTCTGTAATAAGGATCGTCATCGCCCCCATAATCATTGGCCAGTGTAAACCTGCACTTACTGTGGTCATTTCGCTTGCAGTCGACCCCCAGCAGCAGCAGCAGCAGCGGAAGAAGAGAAGGCGAGCTGGAGCCGCGAGAGACACGCCCTCTCATGCACGGCATGTCCGGGCAGTCGCCCGGGGACTGGGCGCGGACGGATGAGCTGCGAGGCGATGTAGTACATGCCACTGGCTGAAATACTCCTGGGCGCAAATGGTAGCGCGCTTTGTGCAGCTTCCGCCTCGTCAGCTAATACCCAAATGGATGTTTAGTGTAAGTCGGCGGCATTGCTGCTCCTCTGGGTGCGCCAGGGCGGTCCTTCGGTGTGGACATCGCTGCTCGCTGCTCGGCTGCTGTATTTTCATTTTCTCACATCCTCTTTGCTTTAGCCGGCTTTTGCGGGCCCCGATTCGGGTGCGCGCAACGGGTCCACGGGTCCGGCAAAGCAATTACGTAGCCTGTTATTGTTGATGGAGTCCAAGTTGTTGCTCATTTCTGTTTCTGCTTAAAACTTAATGACACTTTTAGTTAATTATCGCGGTGGATTTGCAAAATTAAGCGATTTGGGTATAATTACCAGGGATTACTCCACTCAACCCAGTGCAGCTTCTTTTCTTCTTTTTTTTTCCCCCTTTTTTATTTATTTTTTATTGGGGTTTGCTTCTTTCTTCTTCCGCGCGAACCGCTGCTGCGATTGCCAGGTTGCGGTTAACAAATCAGTTTTTGGAATTAGTATACCAAGTGCTTGGGGCAAAGTAAGTGGAAAATTGATGTAATTTTAAATGTTTGCCAGTCCTTAAAAGTAACTTGACAATGACAGCTTTTGTTGGTCTTTCATTATTTACGAATTCACTTAGTCAAAATATGTAAATAAAATGCGTGCTTAATTTAAGATTTTTAAAAGATATTCAGCACCAGATAATTACATATATCATAACAGAAATTACCTATCGGTATAGTAACACATTTATACATATATATCTGAGCTCTGTTTCGAGTACAAACTAATTTCTCGATAGTTGGGCAAACTTTTAATACAAAGAAGTTAAAACAAGTTTTCCAAATGGGAAAATATTCATAGCAGCTGCAGGCGAGCCGGCAATTAGCCTTCAATTAATTTAGAATTTGAAGTAAGCTGCATGCGAGAATAAATTTTCGATAGTTTTTGTTATTTTATTTTATATTTTTATATTAATATTAATGCGCAGTTGCTGGTGCTCAGGTGCCTTTAATATGTTAGACTCTGAGAGTAACGTTTGCAAATAATTTGTGCGTTGAACTAAACGCAAAACCGAAAAGCAACCACACAAAAAGTTTTTAGACAACAGTTTTCAAAGTTTTACAAGTGGCGCAGAAAAACACGGAATGCAAGAGAGCATTCAGCGCTGTGAGATAGAGTATGGAGAGAGAAGGTGGGTGAGGGGACTGTCGATGGAGCTGAGATGAGGCTGGCTGCAGAGGCAGAGGTAGCTTGTATTTGCCCACTTATATGGCGAACGAGTTAAAATTTATTGGTATTTCGGCTAAAATCTCGCAAAGTATAAACCACTTAGGTGCAACGCCTAGGGGCGTATAGCGGCAGGGGCGTGGCCATGGCAAACACTTTCGCATTTTGTCTTGGCTGCACTTTTCTATATATATATATGTATATATAGAGAGTTTTTTTTTTGTATGCCCTCAATTGTTGTTGCTGCACTTTTAAGGCATAAATCAGCCATGAGCAGCAGCAAATGCCAAAACTAAACCTCCTCGTAGACACACACACACACATGCACAGACTAACGTGTGTGCGCGTTTCGTTTTAAAATCAGCAAAAGGTAAAGCCATAGCAACAACAACAACAACAACAATAACAACAACAAATGGCCATATTACTTGCAACAATTGCAAGTGTTGTGAACCCAGATATAGCATTGCTCCCCTCTCTCTCTCTCTCTCTCTCTCTCTCTCTCTCTCTCTTTATATACATATGTATATGTATATGTGTATATTTGTATATATTCCTTTAGGTACCCTCTGTTGCAGCGTACTTGGCGCGCATAAAGTTTCATTCAGCAGCAAAGTTTGTTTATATTTTATTATATTTCTCCCACGGCTTTTAAACGTTTTCAGATCGTAAAAAGCAGATTGTATCGCTGCACAGATACCCTGTAGACTAAGTCTTAGCTTAAGCAGGAGATCTAAATGAGATACCTATAAATTATAAGGCTATTTTAATGAGGAAAAGCTTCGTAGTAAATATATAATTCTATTGAAATATATATTTGTTTGATAAACAAACCTTTTGAATAGTTCATTTCACATATTCATTTCATATTTAAATAAATATTGTTTATGGAGTCAATTTTTGTTTTTTTATAAATCCCCATTTCAATTGATAGGGTATAACCCTTATTCAACTTCATTGGCTGGAAAGCCCTTCACGTTTCAGCACGGCAAAAAAGGAAAAGGAGAAAAAAAAGATTTCATTTAATTTCCGTGGTCATCCACATGAAGTAGTCTGCCTCGCATTTCGACTGCACAAGAGGCGTAAAAAAAGAACGGATGGAAAAAGGAAAAAAACCGGAGTATCAAAAGGAAAATGGACTCTGCACTGAAAGGGGGCACGTGGCACGTGGCAAGTGGCAGCCTATTAGCGAGTGGCTACAACTCGACCCTGAATTTGCATGGCTTGCAAAAAGAGATATTATTTGTTAAGTTGCTGTCAGTGTCGTAAAAGCCCTCTCGGAGAGCGAGCCACTTGGCAACACTGAAGATCGCTGGGCAGTGCTTGGGGGCAGTTCGTGGGGCAGTTCAGGGAGTAAAGTTGTGTGTTTTATACATCATTCACTGCTGGCTGGGAGAGCAGCATGAACGAGTTATGCTTTAATAGTCTCTGGCCTAAAGCATCGTCACACACTTCTATGTAATCAAAGCTCATGTGCCTTTATTAGGGTTTCTGGTCAGGTCTTGGAGCTGCTATCTGAAATTAGCATTTTAATTAAATCAACTGCAAGCTTCAATACCATTGGGCTCTGTAGCATCATGCTGCACGTTCTGCACGTGAACAGACCGGAAATTACATAGGTCTTCAAGTTTTCTTTTTCTCTTATATATATATATTTTCGGATTTTGGCTTTGACGTAGCTTTTGGATTTTAGATTTTGCAGCTTAGTGTACACTGACCATCTTGAATGCCGGCAACAGATTCCTTTGAGGTCTCTATACTCAACGGACATCTGGTGATGATTTAATAATTTAATTTTTTTGCTCGCAGCTTGGTTTTTGGTGCTCGGCCAGGCCGGGCTTTGGCTGCTACGTCCGCTCGGCCTTACTCCGGGTGTTTGGTCAAACGCACGCGACTGGGGCCAGTGCGTCGCCGGTGTCCTTTTTGGTGGGGCAGCGCGGCTCGGTGCGGCTCGGTGGCTCAGTGTCTCTGGTGTCAGCATTGAAATCCAACGAAGCAGAAACTTGGCAAAGCAGCCGGATACGTGGGTGGCTGGGCCGTGCCACCAAGGAGCAGGCCGTAGCCGAGGCTCTGAGTGCGCTCTAAGGAGGATGCCTTCAAGTTTAAGTTAGCGGAAATTGTCTGTTGTAGCGATATCCTGCTGCGTTTTACAGTCGCGTTATGAACTCCCGCTCTCTCACTCTCTCTCTCTATCTCTCTCTCTCTCTTACTGGACGCAGATGGATTAATGACAGCCACGTCTGGCACACACTTTTGGCCCGCAGTCCTCGCAGCTGGTAACTGTCTCAATTTAGCTTTAGCACCTTCTTCCCCATTCTCTCGCTTGCATCATCATCATAATCAACTTTCTTTTTATTTTTATTTTACTTATTTTTTATTGTTTTATTTTTTGCTTCTTTTTTTTGGTTGGCTTGTGTCTCTGTTCGTCTTTGTTTTGCGCTTTGGCTAAAACTTTTAATTAATTTTTCATATTTTATGCTGCAGCTCACCTGTGCTGGGTCGCCTTTGCTGCGGCTAAGGCCAGCAGCGCAGCTCAGCTGCTCGACGGCTGCTGAACTTCATAATGTGTTGCTAATTTGTAGGGATTGCTTTTGATTTATATTACACAAGTTATGTTATGCGAACTATATATATTATATCCTAAGCTATTCAATTAGCAAACATCAGAAATGATGTCACGTCTGCTCTCGCATTCCCTTTCCCTATGGCATTTATTATTTACGATATCTCAGCTGCATTATGCTTCAATCAACAATGGGCAGGCAGCTCATCTAATGCTTATTTTCGAGGCACCTTAAAGACAATTTGCATATCTACAGCTTTTATGGCATAAAGTATGTATTTAGGGAGTTGCGATGAGTACTCCACTGGCACATATAAATTTACTTATACATGTAGTATATGAATGTATCTGTGTGGAAATGCAACTGGTGCATTAATGAATATTTATAATGTACGCAGCTCCTCACTTCGCTCTTTCACTCTCGTTCCTCACTCTGGTCAAAGGAACTGGTTTTAATTTATTCGTTCGCACGACTTTCATTTGTTTCGACATGGAATTTTTAAGCGTAGTAAACTTCGTGAGAGTCGACATTCAAAGACACATACACACCATTGTTAGAGTGCTCTTACACACACACACACACGCACATTGGCATAGCAATCAACTGGCAGGGAGAAAAGAGGAAACAGAGTGGAAAACAACACAATTTCACTACTGCAGCAATCATTTTGTTGGGCATTTGCCAGCAAGACAGACAACGAACGGCAGGCAAAGTGCTTCAAAAACTGAAGCTTAGTCAAGATTTTTCAACAATTTTCCAACAGCTATATTTCAATTTTTTACTCGCCATCTTCTTCTTCTTGCATTCCAAGATTGACATGTGAAGAGCTCTCCCTCTCTCAGTTATTATGAATAGCAGCAGCACACTTGGTCTCTGTTGCATGTTTGCCATTCGTAATTGGGCGGGTGTGAGCAGGGATTGGCAGCTGCTCCTGCATGCAACGCATTTGCAATAGACTTGACTCGAATTAATTTAAGCACACATTCTATTTCAGCCTTGTTGCATATTTCGATTTCTTAACACTTATTTAAAGTGCTTAGCTTCATTAAATGATGGTCAACATTTTCAACACAATTAAGTTCCATTGTCAATCAAAATATTTCTATCACGCACTTGACTGCCGTTTGTTTGATTTTCGTCTCGCCAATATAAGTTCTTTTTGTTTGTTTTCTATTTCATATCGTTTTCATAGAATTCAATTATATGGGATTAAAATCTGTGTTTATGCATTTAACTCAATTTCATTTTTTTTTGCTCTCCCTTTCTCGTTGATTATATTTATTATTTGATTTTGCTTAAACGAGCTTCGCACAATTCCCAACTCACAATTTAATTGGAATTTAATTCCCAACAAAGAAATGCACGTTCCGGCTTGTGTGTTTTTATTTCAATTAAATATTGTTTAAGAAAATGTGGTACGCAGCTCATATTTGGGTCTTAGAATTCAATTTCAGGAGCTGTGTGGAAAACACAAGAGCTGCTATAAACATTGTCTAGGATTTGTCATCAGCTTGTATGTATATGTGGTTGTAGATATATTTTATTTTAAATAATAATACATCTATTATCATATAAGAATAATAGTGGAAATTCTTAATATGATATAAGTAAATAATAATAAATAATAAATTCTTAATGCATTATGTTTCTCCTTCTATTAAATATAATACACCTTCTCAATGTTTCCACCTTAGCTTTCGCCCTATAAATAATATAGCTGAAATCAGAGTTAGTTTCGCCTAGAACTGTTTTCACATTCAACTTTCTATTTCAGCCTGGTGTCAGTTGTACGTAAGCGTGACCTAAATAACTGTTTATCTCTATAATGATTGTCAGGCCGCAAGGATTGTGGGGTCGGTGGTGTTGGGGGAGCTGTTGTGATTTCTGGCGCGGTTATTGTTAAGTGCTGAATAAATAAATGTAAATTTTTCAAGATTATAAATCGTATGCAGTTGTAAACAGTTTGCAGACAAGGAAAAGCAGCTGTAGCGGGAAATTGAAAGAAGGGCGAGGTCTAAGAGAGGATGCTGGGCAGCAAAAGCAGCTGAAAGCAGAGAGCTGAGAGCTGGGAGATGGGAGCTGAGAGCTGGTGGTTGGGATGTGCCACAGTTGCATAAAATTACATACGGAAAACTGTGGGACCACAATTTCTGGGGCAACAGCATCGATGTCGATGGTGGCTCTGTGTGTGTGTGTGTGTGTGTGTGTGTGTGTGTGGAGGCGCTACCATGTGCATCCTTCGAGGACATTTCGGTTGCGAGGCACGTTTTAAAGGCTTGATTTATGCGCACTAACTTGGATTTTACAGCGCGCTCGGCACTCGTTTCATCTGGCTCCGGCTATGGCTCTAGCAACCGCGTCGTCTCTTCAGCTCCATCTCTTCAGCCATGATTTTGTTGTTTTTTCTGTGTGTGTGTGTGTGTGTGTGTTTTTTGGAGTTCAGCTGGTCGCCGGCGCTGGCAGTAGAGCTGTCAGTGTCGTATGGAAAGGATTATTTAGCGTCAGCAGCGGCTTGCAAGCGTCTCAGCGATAAGAGCGCAGGACTAACGGCAATGGAGGCGATGCGTCGGAGGTCTGCAACCGCTGATGACGACGAAAAGCGTTCCGATCAGCCGCGTTGAGCCTGGCCAGGGTCACTGCGTGGGAGGCAAGGCTGTACAGTGAAGCCAGGCGGCGCGGAAACTGTGTGTCAGCTGTGCAGCTTCCACCAAAATATCAGCCACTTTAGCCGCAGATAAAGCTGTCGTACTTTGTAGTGCCCGAGCGGGTCTGTGTGTGTGTATGTGCGTTGGTGTGATGTGTGTGCGTGTGTGTGGAGGGCATTCAGCTGTGCGGGCATAAACTGCGCCTCGGCGAACCGAGATACACAAAGATTTGGCAGGCAGTGCGTAGTTCTTATAAATTTCCTCTTAGCTTAATGTGCGCAGTCACATATTACAAATGCATAATAAATAGAGAAATTAAGTCATGTACTGCATTGATATATTAATGAGTTTATATTGCCTATATGAATCAAGACTTAATTAAGGCAAAGGTTTCAGTCAGGTGTAGCTGAAAGCTGAATCTTAAAAGATTTCGATTGTTAGTTAGTTTGGTATATAAGTAAAATGAAAATATTTTTATAAATACAAGGTTTAATGAAGACGGTGCTATAGAGCCTAAGACAAGAACCCGCCATAAAGAATTCTTAAAAAAATAAAATAAATAAAATATTCTACAAGAGTTGGAGTCTTGCAATTCCCTAAAAGTCAACTTGACAAAACCTCGAGGGATCTTCAGATCATAAGTTGGCCGTGTATGACAGCGTCAGCTGTTGGAATATACATAATTGTATACCCATACATACATACATATATACATACATGTATATCAAACGAAATAATGCTTGACTTGCAATCGAAGTTGAACCAAATATTTGCGTCTGTCATTACAAGAACCAATGGCCGATGGTAGCGAATCCTCAATTGGGTGGGTTATGGAGGGCTTTATGAAATCATAAAAGTAATTAATTGATGTGTGTATGTGTGCAGGCAGAGCGTAATTGCCGGCCGGCCCGGGCAAATATGCCGTGCACGGCCGTACACAATATCTGCAATTTTTCAGCTTTTGCTGTTGACCAAAGAGGCCCCGAGAACCGCGACCCTGCGACCACGAGACCCCGAGTTACCGACCCGCCGCGCTGTGCAACCGTAATGAAACTTAACAATTACATGCTGCAAGGCCTGAATTAAATTTTGAGTTGTGGCCGGTTTTATTGCAGATGATAATTGCTATGTAATGACATTGCCCATATCGATTGGCCACTATCCGGGCTCTCAGCAGCGCTCCGCATGACTACGCTTTGCGCTCTCCCGTATACGTGCGTTACGCATTTTAATTATCCCATTGTGCGTCGCCGTAGCATATTGAATCGAATTCGTCGCGATGTTGCAAACAAATCTCTGGCTCATTAAAGAAACGTAAAGACCTCAGCGTAAATGAAAAGTTAAGCCTTTATCGAAGTATGCAAATGACGGAAATAATTATTAAATTGTGCGTGCGTAATTATTAAATTGTAAATAGAAATTCAGGAAAGTCGACTACCATATGAAATACTAGTTATTTTCCCTTACAAACTCTTGGAAATATAGGATCATTTTGCCTTTGATGATGGGAAAGTTTCAATCCTAAAAACTATATTATTACATAATTTTCTTTTTTCCTTTTTATTTGCATTCTGTCTTATACTAAACAATATTATTAGAAATTTAAATTTGTTGTATCATTTTTCTTGCTTGTCCTATTTGCGTTATCTATAAACAAACACTGATTATCTGTTATGCGACAAGTGATCTATTTATATCATTTATATTCAGTCACTTCTATGCATATTGCGTGAAGTGGTTTAGCAAAAATACAAACATAAACACAACCCTCTTATACGGTATTTTATACTTTATTATTATAATGTACTCATGCGTCTCATATTACGCATTGTAGATAAACAATAATTACGCACATTCAAGCACATGTAAATTAACTTTGTGTGTGTGTGTGTGGTCTGTTGGTGTCCATGGAAGCATCAGCATTTGAATGCGTGTGCTCATACATATCTGGCTGAGTTGGTGGGGGAATGCAGACGGGGTGGGTGGGTCATTACAGATTTATCGCAACGAAATGTAGGTGTACACGATTTATGCACAGTTTGCTGAGAGCGACAACAGTAACGATGCCAACAAATCACTGCACAAAACAACAACAATGAAGATTATATGGCATTGGCATCAAGAGGCGCAACAGCATCAACAGCAGCAACAACAACAACAACCACTGTTGGCCGCTGGCAATCGCAACAATGCCGTGCAGGGACTCAACGGGTGCGTGTGTGTGTGTGCGTGTGTGTGTGCTGATTGCCCGACCATAATGTGCGGCTACCCCAAAGGGCAGCCCAGGCCTCTGACTGCTCACAATTCCCACAGCCACTCCGACAACTCGACTCCACCGACTCTACCCCCCTCTCTGCAGCATGTGCTGGCTGCATGAATGTAGCGTATCACTTAATGTGTGGCCAGCTTCAAGCGGAAACGGAAACGCCCCACAAATCGTGGCCTAATGATCAGCTCTCATTTAATTAATTGTTGATAACAGTTGCATGTGGCACCACCAAGCAGCAGCAGCAACGGCAGCAGCAACGGCAGCAGTCCACGTCCAGCGGCACCTGCTATGCGGCACTGCGTCGCAGGCTGTGCCAACCACAATGTTAGCCAAAATTCAATCTCCATGATTAAGTGACTGTGGCCACGGCTCCTAATCATATTGTAATTACCCACGAGATAAGCTAAATTTCATATTCACTTAACACATGATATAAACAGATTGCAAATAGATAGAGAGAATTGTTTAACATATTTATTCACTTTTTTATTGATTTATTTTTGTGGTTTATTTTCCTTGAATATTATTAATTTTTAAGAAATTACATGAATCTATTTTTTTTTTAGCAAGCATAATATTAATAGTAATACTTGGTAACAATAAATAAATAAACAAATAAAATGATATAACATTCGTATTATAATAAATAATTTTAAAGTGATAAATATTTGTATAATGAAACGTAATATTTAATAAATGTTTATTTAATTTTAATATAAATAATTATTTTCAGTTTCCATTTAACCCAACATTAAATTTCTTTCATAATTGGAAAAGTAAAAAAAAAAAAATAAATAAAAAAAAAAAAAAAAAATAAATAAATACAAAAAAAAAATGTATATATACATACATATAAATAAACAAATGCTCCTAAGTAAACTCTTCATTTATTATGTTTGATGTGAATGAGGGTATGTTTGTGTGTGCTTGGGTTGGCTCGCACGTAAGTTGGGGCTGTTAAAAGATCATTAAGTGGGGCAGGCGGGGCTGGTGAGGGGTCGCACAAATTGCAACCATTTGGGAGCAGCTCGCGCCACATGCACATCAATTGCAACAACTTTTATAAACTGTTTCAACTCAAATTATATTTACGAGAGACCGCAGAAAAATTGACAAGGCGCTGGCTGCTAGCTGCTGGCTGCTGCCTGGTGGATGCAACATTTACGAAATGTGCCAGACAGATATGCCAAGAAGCCAAGGCAACAACACAGCAACAAATTTGTGGCGCTGCATATGAGGGGTTGCTTCAAGCTGCCAGTGGCACAAAGCAGAACTCCGAGTCGTGAGTTGCGAGTCGCGAGCTCTGTATTGGTGCGATTGCGGCATGTGGCATGCGGCATGTGGCATGCGGCATCATTAAGCGCATCATTTTTGGTACTTAAAACTTCAGCAACGTTTCGCTGTAACAACAGCAACGGCAGCAACAAACGTTGCCGCTGAAAGAGACGTAATTTTTAATAGTTTTCGCAATTAAATCGTAAAATTTAACAACTTTGCGCAGTTCTTAACGAAATTGCATTGGGCGCAAGTCGCCAAAATCTGACACTGATGCATTTCCGGTTCTCTCTAGTCTAACTTTGCCCCCTTCTCCCTCTCTCTATCCCTCTTTATCTGCCGGCGTCGTCTGCGCGAATATCGCAAAGTTTGCTTATTTTCTGTGGCTGTGCTCCATTTGGATATTAACTTAATGTTTTCTTTCATGCAGATCTTAAAATTAAATGCACTTATAAAGTGTTTATAGCTGGCGCTAAATATTATAGCGCGACTTTCATAATAATATTTAGTATAGATATAAAACTGATTGGTTCCCTTCGATAGAATATTTTTCACTTTGCAAATAACTAAAAAAATAGATTAAATTGGTTTTTAATTTGTATTTAATTTCTGTTATTATTCAAATTTGTGTCAGCAAACAAAATTGAGCCGCAGATTGTAAATCCTGCGACCACAAATGCCTGTGCCAAGAAAAGGCTGCGACTCGCATTAGGCCACAATTTATATGCGCAATGCCAGAGCCAAGAAGTAAGCGCAGCAGACACAAACACACACACATACATACATATATTGATGCTCTTCTATCCGGTTCGCAATTCAAATAGCCAGCTGTGCATGGCTGTTGCTGCTGCTGCTGCTGCCTCTGCTGCGCTCTGCAGCAGGAAGGTGCAATTGATAGGAATTCCATCAATTCTGGAACCATGCTCTGTTCCAATTTCAAATTGAAGGCATCCAACTGTGCTGTTTGACCCGCACCGTATGGCAATAGAAAGCAGGCAGCGGACAGCGCTTTGTCGCTGTTCGACAAGTCACCCGCAGCAGCGCCCCCTGACCTGACCTCGCCTGGCCTGGCTTGGCTTGGCCTGGACTGGTCAAGTCCAACCGCTCATCATAAATACAAAGCAGGCAGCGCTTTGTCAGCTGGCCCGCTCTGACACTTTTATTGGCTCTTGTGTCGCTGAAAGGTGCTCAGCAGCGATATGCCAGCAGCATCCTGCAGCATCCTGTGCTCAGTGCTCAGTGCTCTGTGCCGAGCCACGCCTCTAGCCCAGTCTATCGCTTTGTTGGCCAACGCAGCGCAACGCACGTCTTTGTGCAACGCAAATGAAATTGAAAATTTTTATGATGCCAATGTAGGGGCGCACCCCCAGCAGAGAGGTGCCACTCGGTGGCCCAGTTGCCCCCACTGCTGGCGCTGTAGGAATTTTGTGAATTTAAGAAGCTGTATAAAGTTAGTTAATCTGCTGCTGATTAAGATGCCCCAACTTCTTGGCATTTACGGCATCGAGGGCCAGGCCCGTATAATTTTAATAGTCTCCAATGGGCGACACGCGCTGCTCCGATTTCAGCAGCATCGTCAGCCCCGTCGTCGTCAGCTTCAGCTCCAATGTTTATGAGCGTTTGCTCCTTCTTAACCGAAACTACAGCTTAAATATTTTGCGCCAACTGAAGCCCAGCCGAGCGCATTTCCACGCGCTAAAAGTAGCTGGCAAGTAACAAGCTTAACCGCAAAACTTTTAAATAAACTTTTGTTGCTCGTCGTGCCGTTGTTGTTGTTGTTGTTGTTGTTGTTGTTGCCTGCAAAATAATTCAGAGTGCGCCCGCGCGAGCGGCATAACTATAACTTCCGATTCCGTTGCCAGCCAAGGGGCCGTTGGCGGGGGTCGGGCAAGAGTTACTGCTGCGGGTGCGCCATGTAATACAGTTAAATATAAATTCAAAAAATATATAGAGTTTGTGCAACTTTTCACGCCACTCCGCACTTGCCTTCTCCCTCCTTGCTTGCTGGCTTGCGCTTTTCTAGCTAGCTGTTCTCTTTTTTCTTCTTCTTCTTCTTGCTTTATTTTATTTTCTTACTCGTGCAATTTGCATGAGCGGCAAACACCCACGAACAACTAACAAGTCCTGCGAACAACAACAACAACAACAATGGGAGTGGCAAGCAAACTTCCGGCTGATGAATAAGTGTCTGCATGGTCATATGACTGCGAGGGGGTGTGGCCGAGGGGCGTTGCTACTATTGCCATAGCTGCTTGTTTGCTGTGTGTGCGTGTTTAGTTTGTTTGACTGTAAAAAATAAAACAAAATAATAATAAAAACAACTTCCTAATTGCGAAAATAAAAATCAACAACTGCCGCAGCAGCAGTTACAAAAAAAAAAATAACAATAACAACAATAACAACAATTTAGTGGCAACAATGGGCAAGAATCGAGCTGATAAAACTGAAAACTTTCATTCAAAATTTCTGTGTGTGTGTGTGTGTAAAAATGCGTCAGCTATGTTAACAACAGCAACAACTGCGCTAGCTCTGTTACAGGTACAGCATGGCTTTACAGAACTTGCCTATGTTAACTTACAGATGATCTGCAGAGAATGGCCTGCTGTCTCTGTCTAGCAGCGTTGCCAGATCGCAATTTTAAGAACTTTCGCTTCGCACTCGCAGCGAAATTGTAATTAATTAATAATTGTAGCTGTTTTTCTTTTTTTGAATGCAAATTAATTTGATTCAAAATCAGAATACAAAGCCCATTGTGACGCTTGGGTGGCATTGGCGTAGAATCGCAGTTGGGCATAAATTTAACGCCGAACAACTCGGACTTCCGCTCTGACCGAGCGCCATGTTGTTATGCAGACTGTGCGGACGTTGCTGGGCCGCAATACTCCCTCAGTCCCTTATTCTGTCTGTGTGAGAGAGAGAGAGAGAGAGAGAGTGTGTGTGTTTGTGTGTGTCTGCGCGTGTGTACGAATACGGTTTAACAAAAAGTAAATGGGCCCAGGGCTCACAGCAGCAGTGCCGGCAAACAAACAAACCAAATGAAGTTATACAAACTCTGATAGCGGCAGCAGCAACAACAAATAAGCAACGCAGCTAGTCCTGAGGCTTGAAAAAATGTCGGCTCATATTAATTTGTGCTATCTCAGTGACGTTTTACATGCGTATTATTGTTGTTGTTGCTGCTGTTGTTGCTGCTGCTGTTGCTGTTCGTTCGCGTGCGCAGTTCTAGCAATAAATTTGATTTGTTTAGCAATTTGTTGCATATCGCACTGCGCATACGCCCCGTGCATTCATCTACACACAGTCACGTCTGTCGTCATTGCTGCTGCTGTTGTTGCTGTTGCTGTTGCTGTTGCTGTTGCTGCTGCTGTTGATGCAATGTCTAGTGCCGTTCTATCCAGCGTTTGTGCAGTTGCTTTAACGATGAATAACGTGTTTTGTCTCTGTTGTTTTTTCACTTTTCGCTAGCAACTGCCAACTTTATGCGACAGTTTATGCACTACAACTGGCAATAATTTATGGTGAAATATGTTTCTATATACATAAACTGATGCGCATCACTGTCTATCTGTGTGTTAGCTTAATTATTCCATACCATTGGACCAACTTACAATTTACAATTTTGATAGTAATAGAATTATTTTTAGGTCTTCCCGTTCACTGTTGCATAAAATGCATTGAACTCAGTTGATTCGCGCTGTGGATGTCAATGTCGATGCCTTTCTCGTTTGTATAATTAATAATCATTTGGCATGTACTTCATTTTAATTATTACTCAATTAGGTCAAAGCCGTTACAATGTAAGTACCGAGCTGGGCCAGCGATGCTCGTAATTAAGAGCGCGTGTTATTAAACAATTTTCGCAGGCCAGAGACGGAACATAGGAGGCTAAAGTGTGTGGCGGGTGGGCTCGGTGGGTAGTGGAAACTGCGCTTCAGTTCTTGTCGCCAGCCGCGTCATTAGGGACGCTTTGTGTGCAAATTTGATTTCATAACATTTTGTCAGTGCCTTCGCCTCGATTTGGCGCCTTTACGATGCACATAAATTTGATGACCAAGTTGAACTTATAAATACTTGACGAACTGCCGCGCAACTGTGTCCCCACAGCCAAGATGAACTGACGATGACGTTGACAAATCTGATCAGCATGTAGAGGACAGCGGGAATGGAGATGGGGAAAGCAATCCTTCCTTGCCAAGGGATGCCCGCCAACGAAATGAATTTGGTAGACAAGTTAGTTACACTCGATCAAAGTTTGAATATGAAATTGACTTTACATTAACTGCTCAGGCTGCTCCATGCTGAATTTGAGCTATCAAATATAAAGCAAATATAAATAAATTCTTCGCTCTGCTTTAATCGCAAATTACATTTCCACTAAAGCTTAAGCAATTCGAATGTCATTAGGCACTGCGCAGCAGCAAAAGGCAAAAGCAAATCACATATCACACCCCTGTAAAAACAAATATAAATATCTAGATGTGTATATGTTCGCAACAGCAAATGCAAATGGTGAACAAAAAAGAGTCTGCCCGAGGTGAAAAAGGAAAAAAAATAAAAAATAAATAAAACTTCATATCTGATTGAATAATAATGTGTGTTTAAGGACTTAATGTGCTGCTGCCAGCAGCTGGTTCCAGGTCTCAGGCGTCTAGCCAGCCTCTTGTAGTATTCCCTTTCTTTTTTTTTTTTTTATACCCTGAACCCATTGGTTATCAGGGTATAATGGTTTTGTTGAAATGTATGTAACGGACAAAAGGAGGCGTGGCAGGCCCCACAAAGTGTATATATGTATTTGATCAGGGTGACAAGCTGAGTCGATTTAGCACTATTCGTCTGTCTATTTCTATTCCCTCTACGTATTTCCTTTACGTATTTCCTCTACGTCATTCCTATACGTCTTTAATGCTTAGCTGATCGATCACACACTCTACTTCACTTTATTGCGCTGACCTCCACCAGGCCTGGACCACTGAAGACTGACTGAAGAAATGCTGCAGCTGCAGCCCTTTATATAGGGCCACTTTAACTCAAGCACTGTCTCTCCCAAATGTTGAGCCCGACGGCAGAGCTTGTTGCAGTCGAGCTTCAAGTGAGCAATGGGAACGCTCTCTGCTGCTGTGAGCATTCTAGCTTCGTTTTACACACGTATAAATACGAAATAAATGCTGCTGCTTGCATATAAAAAACTTGAGTGATCTTCTGCAGCTCTTCTTCGTCTCTTTACTTTTCCCTTAAGTATTTCCTCTTTTTCTAAGTATTTGCTCGACTTATTTCCTCTACGTAGTTCCTCTTCGTCTTTAATGCTTAGCTGATCGATCACACACTCTACTTCACTTTATTGCGCTGACTTCCACCAGGCCTGGACCACTGAAGACTGACTGAAGAAATGCTGCAGCTGCTGCCCTTTATATAGGGCCACTTTTACACACGTACTGTCTCTCTCAAATGTTGAGCCCTACGGCAGGTAGAGCTCTTTGCAGTCGAGCTTCAAGTGAGCAATGGGAACGCTCTCTGCTGCTGTGAGCATTCTAGCTTCGTTTTACCTAAATACAAATACCAAATGAGAACTGCTGCATACACATAGACAACTTTAATGATCTTCTGTCATTCTTTTCTCCTTGCTTTTACTTTTACTCAAGTACTGTCTCTCTCAAATGTTGAGCCCATGCCTGTTTATGTGCGTGTGCCTATGTGTGTCTTTGTATGTTTGTTTGCGTGTGTGTGTGTTTCTTTTGTAAGCAGAAAGACGCGAAGAATTCTTGAAATATCAGTTCTCCGAAGGGTTCAGGGGATTTTCTAGTCGAGCAGTCTGGACTAGAGCTTTCTTACTTGTTTTTTTTTTTTTTTTTTATCTACCTTCTGTCTCTTTGCTGTAAATAGCACTTGTTTTGCAAAGTACAGCAACAACAATGACAACAAACAACATTGTAAGGTTAAGGCTCTGCGTCCAACGGGGAATTCGTTGTTTACCTGCAGCTGATTGCTAAAAAGTGTGAAAAGCCATGTTAAAGCCAGCTCAAGCGAACTACTTGTAAATAAGCACACGCACACATATGCATGCATTACAATACATTGACAGCACAACAGAAGGTGAAGGAAAAAATTGAATTCTCTTATCGCACGTTTTCAAATTAACCCAAAGCACCAACCCCACAGGGATGTGTGTCAAGCTTATTTAAATTTGCTCCATCCCAACAGCCCCTTTTGCACCCCTCGCACTTTGCTAGCTATCATCATTAGCAGCACATTTGGATAGATACCTACATGCGAGATCTTTTGGTATTTACCGGCAAGCAAAGAACATAGTGAAAGAAATAAAAATAAATAAATGAGAAACCGAAGAAGGGTATATACATATAGCTCGTAAGAGTATTAAACGACCCTGTTCTAAATTGAAGACATTGCTGAAATGTAATGGCAATGTTAACTTGTTCTGCTTCCTTCTCTCTCTCTCTCACGCACACACACACACACTCTCTTTCTCTCTCTCTATATACATATATATATAATCTATCTCTTCTGCATCACCTTGTTCTGTTTCATTCTCTCTCTCTCGCGATCCCTCTTAGTCTTTATATATAATTTATCTGTTGAGATCGTTAATGGAGACTCCAGGTCAAGCAAATCAGGGAACTTTCTTATGGGAAACTTCGAATTTAATTTTAAGCACTCAAAAGTACATTTTAACGCCCAAACATAAAATGATAAACGATGAATATGAGCTCCAGAGCAGTCGATATGCATTGTAAAGTGAATCGGCTGCACTATGACGGTACCTGATAATGATATTAGTAAATATTAGATCTTTTGCAAATTAAAGCCTTTAGCAAAAAACTTACTGATATGGTGGAATATTTTCCTTGAATTTTCCTTGAATATTTCCAGGTGGTCTATATCTTGCGACAACAATAAATCGTTCTCCTCTGAAATAAATTTGTTAGGTTTGACATGATTTTTTTTTAAGAAAATTTCGTAGTTACTTTGGATACATGCCAATACCAAGCGTCGTTGTATTTTTCCAAATCATTTGCGTAAAGCATCTGTAATCTTCGGAAAATTCAGGCTTTATGGACCGATATAAAACTCGCTCTGCGTTAAAGACTTTAGCAATTTTTCTGTAGTCACGTGTTTCCATTATACTTTCTCCATATTTTCCGTTAGATTCCGAGTACTCTATTTTTTGTTTCCTTACAACTTCCTGCAATCATCGCATATCGTTAAACAAATAAATGATCAGTGTAGGGAATTCAATAAATTGTTTTACTTTGGCATATTTCGCACATTCTCGGCATAGAGCTCGATCTAAGACTAGAGGGCCACACCCATGACGCTCGCGGTGCTTGTTATGGTCTTCTAAAAGGTCTATTTCCATATCGCCTGAGACACACTGGAGTACAAAGAAAACAAAGGACGCAAACTTTGTCATCTGCAGCGTAATTAAGCTTACCGGGAAGAAAAAAGCTGATATCCACAGCCATAGAAGCAGTACAACCCTTAACATCGGTTAAAAAAGAATCAAAAATTTTTAAAATAGAATTTTGTTTCAGAAGTTACAAATCAGTGTAAGCAAAAATGATTGCTTACTCAGGCTTGTTCCAAAGTGAAGTTGTATTGTTCTAGCTCCTCCGAGTGGGTCTGTCCGCCTGCAGCTGCATTCGAAATATCTATTATTCTAGTTACTTATGCAACACGGAAACATTGAGGCAATATTTTTACGTTTATTTCAAGTTTAACGGTAATCAAATCCACTCTAAGAAAATCCTCCTCATTTGCTTTTACATGTAAGCATATATATTTAATAGTCTCCCTGTTCCCTTCCGCTTAAATGTAATAATACCAGCGCTAAAAACAATGTCAAGTGGCTTATACTAGGGCAGCTGGCAAGCTGTCTCTTCCTGGTTATTATTATACAGAATGTAAAATATATATTGAGTCAATGAAATATCAATACTTACGGTATGTTTTCTTCATATTGACCACGGATATTGCCTTTAGGCGTATATCTTGCAACAACGTAATAAAAATTATCATGCCTGTAATATTGCCTTATATGACATTCATAGCTTAGAAAAGATAATTTTTATTTACCTCTTAGCGGCACCAATCCCAAATTTTTTGGTGCTCTTCCAAAGCATTTGATAAAAAATATCTCTTTCTTTGGGATATAGAACTAATGTTTTTTTGAAAAACTTCTTACGTAGTTTGGTCCATTCGAGAGAGCAGTGCTCTGGAAACAAGCTTTCTAGCACGGTTTGACCGTAGATGGTGGAATTATAAGGTATATATTTGTTACCAGCATCAATAATCTTCTACAAATTCTCAAATATGTTATGGGAAGTCTGGTGGATATTTAAAGAACTCTACGTACTTTGGCATGCACTGCACATTCTTCGGAAAGAGAGCGATCCAGTATGAGCTCTGGGCCACCATATTCTTTGCGTATGTAGTTGTGCCAAAATAACTGTTCAGTTTCAAAGTCCTCAAAATCTGCAGCAATTACTATTGTTGGGTTCTCTTCTACACGCTTTCGTCGTGGTCGACCATAATAACGCCATCCATTCTATCCAACAATAATTAAAACAATAACCAATATAAGCTATATAGCTTAAATGAGTCTTACGGCTAAAACAGGCATCATTAGCAATAGGTAAAGAAGAAATTCGGAAGATCTCATTGCAAAATTTTGAAAACGAAAATTTCTGTCAGATGAAAATTTGAAGTATGTATATGTTACAAAATGTGAAGGGTTGTTTTTATATTTTGTTCTCGATTTAATTGATATACATATATTAGTTTTTATTTATGTTTTTTTTTTTTTTTTTTTTTTTTTTTGTATATTCTCGAAATATCGCCCCGGAATATTACTCTTCTGCTTATATCTTGCAACAACGTAATAAAAATTGTCATCCAGCCTAGCAGCGCCATTCCCAAAAGTTTTTGCTTTTTTCTAAATCATTCGAGAAAAAATCAGTTCATATTTATGATGCAACCTATATCTAAAAATATTGTGGACCATAAGTATACCATTTACCATTCTATCGAACGACAACTCAAATAATAATCAATGTAGCTTACATAAATAAAACATACGATCTTGTTTTGAAAACAATAATTCCGTTAACCCATCAATAACTGTTGGCTGTTTTTATACCCTGAACCCATTGAAAATGGGAAATCAGGGTATAATGGTTTTGTTAAAATGTATGTAACAGGCAGAAGGAGGCGTGGCAGACCCCACAAAGTATATATATTCTTGATCAGGGCGACGAGAAAAGTTGATTTAGCCCTGTCCGTCTGTCTGTCCGTCCGTCTGTCCGTCTGTCCGTCCGTCCGTCTGTCCGTATGTTTGAACGCGTCGATTTCCGAAGATACAATAGCTAGAGACTTCAACTTTTTTTTAAAATGTCCGTATATAGCACGCGCATATCGAGTTTATCACATAATTTCGATAACTTGTCCGATTATTTTTTTATCGATGAAAAACCTTATCGAATGTCAATTACTAAATTATATCTCCTACATCTTTTGAGCTAGAGTCTCCAAATTTGAAATGTAGACTCATATGTTGATTATAGAATTTCGGTTTTTTTTATAATTCACCCCCACCCCTATATCCACCCCCTCACCCTCACCTTTGTAAAAGGCGTATTTCAAATACTAGAGACTTGAGCTTCGGCATATACACGCATAGTAATGATATAATCATAATCTAAAAGTTTCATGAAGAACGTACGTCCACAAAAAAAGTTATTAAACAATTAAGTTTCCATGAGAAGCCCACACTGCAGCCCATGCGTGTTTATGCGTGCGTGCCTATATGTGCCTATGTATGTGTGTGTGTGTTTCTTTTGTAAGCAAAAAGACGCGGAGAATTATTGAAATATCAGTTCAACGAAGGGTTCAGGGGATTTCCTAGTCGGGCAGTCTCGACTAGAGCTTTCTTACTTGTTATACCCTGAACCCATTGAAAATGGGAAATCAGGGTATAATGGTTTTGTTAAAAGTATGTAACAGGGAGAAGGAGGCGTGGCAGACCCCATAAAGTATATATATTCTTGATCAGGGCGACGAACTGAGTCGATATAGCCATGTCCGTCTGTCCGTCTGTCCGTCTGTCCGTCTGTCCGTCTGTCCGTATGTTTGAACGCGTCGATTTCCGAAGCTACGATAGCTAGAGACTTCAACTTTTTTTTAAAATGTCCGTATATAGCACGCGCATATCGAGTTTATCATATTTTTTCGATAACTCGTCCGATTATTTTTTTATCGATAAAAAACCTTATCGAAAGCCAGTTATAAAATTATATCTCCTACATCTTTTGAGCTAGAGTCTCCAAATTTTAAACGTAGACTCATATATACTTTCTAGAATTTCGGTTTTTGTTATAATTCACCCCCCACCCCTATATCCACCCCCTCACCCTCACCTTTGTAAAATGCGTATTTCAAATACTAGAGACTTGAGATTCGGCACATACACGCATAGTAATGATATAATTACAATCTGAAAGTTTCATGAAGAACGTACGTCCACAAAAAAAGTTATTAAATAATTAAGTTTCAATGAGAAGCCCACACTGCAGCCCATGCGTGCGTGCCTATATGTGCCTATGTATGTGTGTGTGTGTTTCTTTTGTAAGCAAAAAGACGGGTTCAGGGGATTTCGTAGTCGAGCAGTCTCGACTAGAGCATTCTTACTTGTTATTAGTTAAGAATAGATACTTTAACAGTTAGTATAATTATCAGTGGAATGGCTGCGATAATACTGTTGGGCATCAGAATTGAACATTGGCTGAGGATTTAAAATTGTGATCAAAAATATACTTGGTGAACAGGGTAAACAGATCAAACATACTTGATTGGCTGTCCAATATTTTCCATAAATAGTCCAACCCCATTGCCAGGAGGGAACATTTTGGCAACTACGTAATATTCGTCATCCATACTGAAATGAGAGCTTAATATGTGCTTCACAGATACAGTTAACTATCATACGTACTCTGAGCAAAACCCAATGCCAATGTACTTTGACGCTTTCCAAATCATAAGAGTGAAGTGCGATGGTGTGCCATGATGGTAGTCGTAAGTGGATCCTTCGTTGTACCATTCGTGTATACATTTCAGGGGTTTCAGTGCATGGCATGTGAGATTTGAAAATGATTGAGGTTCTTCGAAAGGTATTGAACGTGCCTCTTTCGGCTGGCATAGGCGCTGAAAATATATCGTCGATATATCAAAAGTTATAAGCAACAAAAATGAACATACAACAGCTTCTTTCTGAGCTAATTTGGAGATTTTCTCATCAAGAAGGAGACGTGGACTGCCGTGTAAAGCACGGTAAGAATTAATTGATTCCAGGAAAGCGAATGTGAATTGATCGGTAGATTGGACACCCAACTGTAAGAAATTGCTGGCTCAGAAATGCCATTTAAATTAAATTAGCAATTCAAGTTGCATGCTACAATACCAACGAAATCAGTAAGACAATATGAAATAACCAAACCTTCCCAAAATTCATGGTGGGATGGAGCCCAATTTTTCATAGTTTAATTTGTTTTGACAACAGTATATATTTAGTGTTCTATGTGATTACTTTGTTCTAAACTTCGATACAATTTTACGGACAAGATATACATCTTTTTACCCGATTCGGAATACCTTATTACCATATTAGAACCAAATAATAATGCAAACCCGAGAGAACAAGAATAAATTTATAGTTTTTTGAGGAATCTGTGTTGAAAATTTGTTGTAAAATAATAGCGAATATTATAAAAATTAATCAAGTAATAAGAAAATAAACTATAATCTTTTTTGATTTAAAGTTCAGTACTTACACCAGTTTTATAATTTATAAGGTGAATGAACTTTCGCAATCTATTACAATATATTACAATTTTGTTTTTGTTTTTTTTACTAAGACAAGTTCTATTCTATTTTATTTTATTTTTATTTATTTTTAAAATTAAACTGTCATTATGATTGCATGCTTTATTTACTAAATATCTTAAATTTTCTGTAAATTATTCTTGAATCTTTTCAAACGGGCCACGAATATTTGTTTCCCTTCCATGGACACATTACGTGTAATGCATTTTTGCATTAAGGTTCTTAAATGCTCATCGCGTTGCCATCCGGCGTTTGACTAGCTGACGGATTACCCCAAAGCGCTGCCAGTGGGTCGTCACAAAGGGTCGTTAAGATGGCACCCAGTAGTTTGGTGGAGGATTTCAATTATTATGGCCGGAGCAGAGGATAATGCGATGCTTTCTATAG
Organism: Drosophila aldrichi; assembly: GCA_035045965.1. Lineage (NCBI taxonomy): Eukaryota > Metazoa > Arthropoda > Insecta > Diptera > Drosophilidae > Drosophila > Drosophila aldrichi. The sequence goes on from JAWNOM010000199.1 coordinate 5,455,041, forward strand.
TCAACGACAGCAGGATAACTCTATTACTGTCACACACATACAGACACACACAAACAGAGATGCACACACGCACATGCTGCATGATATTAAATTTTTTTGCTAGTGTTGAGGAGTTTTGCCAATAAATGATGGCGAACAGCCCAACGAGCATCAGTGCTCCATATCCAGTGTCCTGGGATTGACAGTTTCCATGTGCACTTGCGTGTGTGTCTGTGTGTGTGTTAGTGTGTGTGTGTAAGGAAGAGTGCTGTACGATGGATGAGTTGTTGCCGCAACGCATGTGGCTGATGCTTTGGCCCATCATTGTTGACAACAATATCAGTGACAGCCACTGCAACAACAACTGCAACAACAACAATAACAACAACAACATCAACAACAGTTGGCTAAAACGCGATTGTCAGTTACTCTGTCCTCTATTGGTCTGCGCTGTAAAATGTCAATTTGGGGACCGTGACGAAGATTTATTGTGTGCCGTGCCTCATTCTGATGGGCGTGCTTAAGTATCCCAAACGAATATATGTTTTTAGACGTACAGGCACACCGTACATATTCCTCTATTTCTCTTTGTATATTTATACACTTAATATACTGAGCTGTATAGTATATATCAGGCGCGTATACATAGACGTCCTAGCCTTATAATTTACTATGAATGTGTGCTCAATTCTTCCAATGAATGTTGCAAAAATAAAACTTGAAACTTGAGTTAAGGCAGCTGCCTGACAAAAGCTGACTGCTACAAGACTCGATGTAAGGAACATCTATGCCAAAGACATCTTTGAAACTGCTGGAAGTATTTATCTTATTTGCTCGCTAAATAGACGTCCTAGCCTTATAATTGACTATGAATGTGTGCTCAATTCTTCCAATGAATGTTGCAAAAATAAAACTTGAAACTTGAGTTAAGGCAGCTGCCTGACAAAAGCTGACTGCTACAAGACTCGATGTAAGGAACATCTATGCTAAGGACATCTTTGAAACTTCTGGAAGTATTTATCTTAATTGCTCGCTAAATAGACGTCCTAGCCTTATAATTGACTATGAATGTGTGTTCAATTCTTCCAATGAATGTTGCAAAAATAAAACTTGAAACTTGAGTTAAGGCAGCTGCCTGACAAAAGCTGACTGCTACAAGACTCGATGTAAGGAACATCTATGCCAAAGACATCTTTGAAACTGCTGGAAGTATTTATCTTATTTGCTCGCTAAATAGACGTCCTAGCCTTATAATTGACTATGAATGTGTGCTCAATTCTTCCAATGAATGTTGCAAAAATAAAACTTGAAATTTGAGTTAAGGCAGCTGCCTGACAAAAGCTGACTGCTACAAGACTCGATGTAAGGAACATCTATGCCAAAGACATCTTTGAAACTGCTGGAAGTATTTATCTTATTTGCTCGCTAAATAGACGTCCTAGCCTTATAATTGACTATGAATGTGTGCTCAATTCTTCCAATGAATGTTGCAAAAATAAAACTTGAAACTTGAGTTAAGGCAGCTGCCTGACAAAAGCTGACTGCTACAAGACTCGATGTAAGGAACATCTATGCCAAAGACATCTTTGAAACTGCTGGAAGTATTTATCGTATTTGCTCGCTAAATAGACGTCCTAGCCTTATAATTGACTATGAATGTGTGCTCAATTCTTCCAATGAATGTTGCAAAAATAAAACTTGAAACTTGAGTTAAGGCAGCTGCCTGACAAAAGCTGACTGCTACAAGACTCGATGTAAGGAACATCTATGCCAAAGACATCTTTGAAACTGCTGGAAGTATTTATCTTATTTGCTCGCTAAATAGACGTCCTAGCCTTATAATTGACTATGAATGTGTGCTCAATTCTTCCAATGAATGTTGCAAAAATAAAACTTGAAATTTGAGTTAAGGCAGCTGCCTGACAAAAGCTGACTGCTACAAGACTCGATGTAAGGAACATCTATGCCAAAGACATCTTTGAAACTGCTGGAAGTATTTATCTTATTTGCTCGCTAAATAGACGTCCTAGCCTTATAATTGACTATGAATGTGTGCTCAATTCTTCCAATGAATGTTGCAAAAATATAACTTGAAACTTGAGTTAAGGCAGCTGCCTGACAAAAGCTGACTGCTACAAGACTCGATGTAAGGAACATCTATGCCAAAGACATCTTTGAAACTGCTGGAAGTATTTATCGTATTTGCTCGCTAAATAGACGTCCTAGCCTTATAATTGACTATGAATGTGTGCTCAATTCTTCCAATGAATGTTGCAAAAATAAAACTTGAAACTTGAGTTAAGGCAGCTGCCTGACAAAAGCTGACTGCTACAAGACTCGATGTAAGGAACATCTATGCCAAAGACATCTTTGAAACTGCTGGAAGTATTTATCTTATTTGCTCGCTAAATAGACGTCCTAGCCTTATAATTGACTATGAATGTGTGCTCAATTCTTCCAATGAATGTTGCAAAAATAAAACTTGAAACTTGAGTTAAGGCAGCTGCCTGACAAAAGCTGACTGCTACAAGACTCGATGTAAGGAACATCTATGCCAAAGACATCTTTGAAACTGCTGGAAGTATTTATCTTATTTGCTCGCTAAATAGACGTCCTAGCCTTATAATTGACTATGAATGTGTGCTCAATTCTTCCAATGAATGTTGCAAAAATAAAACTTGAAACTTGAGTTAAGGCAGCTGCCTGACAAAAGCTGACTGCTACAAGACTCGATGTAAGGAACATCTATGCCAAAGACATCTTTGAAACTGCTGGAAGTATTTATCTTATTTGCTCGCTAAATAGACGTCCTAGCCTTATAATTGACTATGAATGTGTGCTCAATTGTTCCAATGAATGTTGCAAAAATAAAACTTGAAACTTGAGTTAAGGCAGCTGCCTGACAAAAGCTGACTGCTACAAGACTCGATGTAAGGAACATCTATGCCAAAGACATCTTTGAAACTGCTGGAAGTATTTATCTTATTTGCTCGCTAAATAGACGTCCTAGCCTTATAATTGACTATGAATGTGTGCTCAATTCTTCCAATGAATGTTGCAAAAATAAAACTTGAAACTTGAGTTAAGGCAGCTGCCTGACAAAAGCTGACTGCTACAAGACTCGATGTAAGGAACATCTATGCCAAAGACATCTTTGAAACTGCTGGAAGTATTTATCTTATTTGCTCGCTAAATAGACGTCCTAGCCTTATAATTGACTATGAATGTGTGCTCAATTCTTCCAATGCATGTTGCAAAAATAAAACTTGAAACTTGAGTTAAGGCAGCTGCCTGACAAAAGCTGACTGCTACAAGACTCGATGTAAGGAACATCTATGCCAAAGACATCTTTGAAACTGCTGGAAGTATTTATCTTATTTGCTCGCTAAATAGACGTCCTAGCCTTATAATTGACTATGAATGTGTGCTCAATTCTTCCAATGAATGTTGCAAAAATAAAACTTGAAATTTGAGTTAAGGCAGCTGCCTGACAAAAGCTGACTGCTACAAGACTCGATGTAAGGAACATCTATGCCAAAGACATCTTTGAAACTGCTGGAAGTATTTATCTTATTTGCTCGCTAAATAGACGTCCTAGCCTTATAATTGACTATGAATGTGTGCTCAATTCTTCCAATGAATGTTGCAAAAATAAAACTTGAAACTTGAGTTAAGGCAGCTGCCTGACAAAAGCTGACTGCTACAAGACTCGATGTAAGGAACATCTATGCCAAAGACATCTTTGAAACTGCTGGAAGTATTTATCGTATTTGCTCGCTAAATAGACGTCCTAGCCTTATAATTGACTATGAATGTGTGCTCAATTCTTCCAATGAATGTTGCAAAAGTAAAACTTGAAACTTGAGTTAAGGCAGCTGCCTGACAAAAGCTGACTGCTACAAGACTCGATGTAAGGAACATCTATGCCAAAGACATCTTTGAAACTGCTGGAAGTATTTATCTTATTTGCTCGCTAAATAGACGTCCTAGCCTTATAATTGACTATGAATGTGTGCTCAATTCTTCCAATGAATGTTGCAAAAATAAAACTTGAAATTTGAGTTAAGGCAGCTGCCTGACAAAAGCTGACTGCTACAAGACTCGATGTAAGGAACATCTATGCCAAAGACATCTTTGAAACTGCTGGAAGTATTTATCTTATTTGCTCGCTAAATAGACGTCCTAGCCTTATAATTGACTATGAATGTGTGCTCAATTCTTCCAATGAATGTTGCAAAAATAAAACTTGAAATTTGAGTTAAGGCAGCTGCCTGACAAAAGCTGACTGCTACAAGACTCGATGTAAGGAACATCTATGCCAAAGACATCTTTGAAACTGCTGGAAGTATTTATCTTATTTGCTCGCTAAATAGACGTCCTAGCCTTATAATTGACTATGAATGTGTGCTCAATTCTTCCAATGAATGTTGCAAAAATATAACTTGAAACTTGAGTTAAGGCAGCTGCCTGACAAAAGCTGACTGCTACAAGACTCGATGTAAGGAACATCTATGCCAAAGACATCTTTGAAACTGCTGGAAGTATTTATCGTATTTGCTCGCTAAATAGACGTCCTAGCCTTATAATTGACTATGAATGTGTGCTCAATTCTTCCAATGAATGTTGCAAAAATAAAACTTGAAACTTGAGTTAAGGCAGCTGCCTGACAAAAGCTGACTGCTACAAGACTCGATGTAAGGAACATCTATGCCAAAGACATCTTTGAAACTGCTGGAAGTATTTATCTTATTTGCTCGCTAAATAGACGTCCTAGCCTTATAATTGACTATGAATGTGTGCTCAATTCTTCCAATGAATGTTGCAAAAATAAAACTTGAAACTTGAGTTAAGGCAGCTGCCTGACAAAAGCTGACTGCTACAATACTCGATGTAAGGAACATCTATGCTAAGGACATCTTTGAAACTTCTGGAAGTATTTATCTTATTTGCTCGCTAAATAGACGTCCTAGCCTTATAATTGACTATGAATGTGTGCTCAATTCTTCCAATGAATGTTGCAAAAATAAAACTTGAAACTTGAGTTAAGGCAGCTGCCTGACAAAAGCTGACTGCTACAAGACTCGATGTAAGGAACATCTATGCCAAAGACATCTTTGAAACTGCTGGAAGTATTTATCTTATTTGCTCGCTAAATAGACGTCCTAGCCTTATAATTGACTATGAATGTGTGCTCAATTCTTCCAATGAATGTTGCAAAAATAAAACTTGAAACTTGAGTTAAGGTAGCTGCCTGACAAAAGCTGACTGCTACAAGACTCGATGTAAGGAACATCTATGCCAAAGACATCTTTGAAACTGCTGGAAGTATTTATCTTATTTGCTCGCTAAATAGACGTCCTAGCCTTATAATTGACTATGAATGTGTGCTCAATTCTTCCAATGAATGTTGCAAAAATAAAACTTGAAACTTGAGTTAAGGCAGCTGCCTGACAAAAGCTGACTGCTACAAGACTCGATGTAAGGAACATCTATGCCAAAGACATCTTTGAAACTGCTGGAAGTATTTATCTTATTTGCTCGCTAAATAGACGTCCTAGCCTTATAATTGACTATGAATGTGTGCTCAATTCTTCCAATGCATGTTGCAAAAATAAAACTTGAAACTTGAGTTAAGGCAGCTGCCTGACAAAAGCTGACTGCTACAAGACTCGATGTAAGGAACATCTATGCCAAAGACATCTTTGAAACTGCTGGAAGTATTTATCTTATTTGCTCGCTAAATAGACGTCCTAGCCTTATAATTGACTATGAATGTGTGCTCAATTCTTCCAATGAATGTTGCAAAAATAAAACTTGAAATTTGAGTTAAGGCAGCTGCCTGACAAAAGCTGACTGCTACAAGACTCGATGTAAGGAACATCTATGCCAAAGACATCTTTGAAACTGCTGGAAGTATTTATCTTATTTGCTCGCTAAATAGACGTCCTAGCCTTATAATTGACTATGAATGTGTGCTCAATTCTTCCAATGAATGTTGCAAAAATAAAACTTGAAACTTGAGTTAAGGCAGCTGCCTGACAAAAGCTGACTGCTACAAGACTCGATGTAAGGAACATCTATGCCAAAGACATCTTTGAAACTGCTGGAAGTATTTATCTTATTTGCTCGCTAAATAGACGTCCTAGCCTTATAATTGACTATGAATGTGTGCTCAATTCTTCCAATGAATGTTGCAAAAATAAAACTTGAAATTTGAGTTAAGGCAGCTGCCTGACAAAAGCTGACTGCTACAAGACTCGATGTAAGGAACATCTATGCCAAAGACATCTTTGAAACTGCTGGAAGTATTTATCTTATTTGCTCGCTAAATAGACGTCCTAGCCTTATAATTGACTATGAATGTGTGCTCAATTCTTCCAATGAATGTTGCAAAAATAAAACTTGAAATTTGAGTTAAGGCAGCTGCCTGACAAAAGCTGACTGCTACAAGACTCGATGTAAGGAACATCTATGCCAAAGACATCTTTGAAACTGCTGGAAGTATTTATCTTATTTGCTCGCTAAATAGACGTCCTAGCCTTATAATTGACTATGAATGTGTGCTCAATTCTTCCAATGAATGTTGCAAAAATATAGCTTGAAACTTGAGTTAAGGCAGCTGCCTGACAAAAGCTGACTGCTACAAGACTCGATGTAAGGAACATCTATGCCAAAGACATCTTTGAAACTGCTGGAAGTATTTATCGTATTTGCTCGCTAAATAGACGTCCTAGCCTTATAATTGACTATGAATGTGTGCTCAATTCTTCCAATGAATGTTGCAAAAATAAAACTTGAAACTTGAGTTAAGGCAGCTGCCTGACAAAAGCTGACTGCTACAAGACTCGATGTAAGGAACATCTATGCCAAAGACATCTTTGAAACTGCTGGAAGTATTTATCGTATTTGCTCGCTAAATAGACGTCCTAGCCTTATAATTGACTATGAATGTGTGCTCAATTCTTCCAATGAATGTTGCAAAAATAAAACTTGAAACTTGAGTTAAGGCAGCTGCCTGACAAAAGCTGACTGCTACAATACTCGATGTAAGGAACATCTATGCTAAGGACATCTTTGAAACTGCTGGAAGTATTTATCGTATTTGCTCGCTAAATAGACGTCCTAGCCTTATAATTGACTATGAATGTGTGCTCAATTCTTCCAATGCATGTTGCAAAAATAAAACTTGAAACTTGAGTTAAGGCAGCTGCCTGACAAAAGCTGACTGCTACAAGACTCGATGTAAGGAACATCTATGCCAAAGACATCTTTGAAACTGCTGGAAGTATTTATCTTATTTGCTCGCTAAATAGACGTCCTAGCCTTATAATTGACTATGAATGTGTGCTCAATTCTTCCAATGAATGTTGCAAAAATAAAACTTGAAACTTGAGTTAAGGCAGCTGCCTGACAAAAGCTGACTGCTACAAGACTCGATGTAAGGAACATCTATGCCAAAGACATCTTTGAAACTGCTGGAAGTATTTATCTTATTTGCTCGCTAAATAGACGTCCTAGCCTTATAATTGACTATGAATGTGTGCTCAATTCTTCCAATGCATGTTGCAAAAATAAAACTTGAAACTTGAGTTAAGGCAGCTGCCTGACAAAAGCTGACTGCTACAAGACTCGATGTAAGGAACATCTATGCCAAAGACATCTTTGAAACTGCTGGAAGTATTTATCTTATTTGCTCGCTAAATAGACGTCCTAGCCTTATAATTGACTATGAATGTGTGCTCAATTCTTCCAATGAATGTTGCAAAAATAAAACTTGAAATTTGAGTTAAGGCAGCTGCCTGACAAAAGCTGACTGCTACAAGACTCGATGTAAGGAACATCTATGCCAAAGACATCTTTGAAACTGCTGGAAGTATTTATCTTATTTGCTCGCTAAATAGACGTCCTAGCCTTATAATTGACTATGAATGTGTGCTCAATTCTTCCAATGAATGTTGCAAAAATAAAACTTGAAATTTGAGTTAAGGCAGCTGCCTGACAAAAGCTGACTGCTACAAGACTCGATGTAAGGAACATCTATGCCAAAGACATCTTTGAAACTGCTGGAAGTATTTATCTTATTTGCTCGCTAAATAGACGTCCTAGCCTCATAATTGACTATGAATGTGTGCTCAATTCTTCCAATGAATGTTGCAAAAATAAAACTTGAAATTTGAGTTAAGGCAGCTGCCTGACAAAAGCTGACTGCTACAAGACTCGATGTAAGGAACATCTATGCCAAAGACATCTTTGAAACTGCTGGAAGTATTTATCTTATTTGCTCGCTAAATAGACGTCCTAGCCTTATAATTGACTATGAATGTGTGCTCAATTCTTCCAATGAATGTTGCAAAAATAAAACTTGAAACTTGAGTTAAGGTAGCTGCCTGACAAAAGCTGACTGCTACAAGACTCGATGTAAGGAACATCTATGCCAAAGACATCTTTGAAACTGCTGGAAGTATTTATTCTATTTGCTCGCTAAATAGACGTCCTAGCCTTATAATTGACTATGAATGTGTGCTCAATTCTTCCAATGAATGTTGCAAAAATAAAACTTGAAACTTGAGTTAAGGTAGCTGCCTGACAAAAGCTGACTGCTACAAGACTCGATGTAAGGAACATCTATGCCAAAGACATCTTTGAAACTGCTGGAAGTATTTATTCTATTTGCTCGCTAAATAGACGTCCTAGCCTTATAATTGACTATGAATGTGTGCTCAATTCTTCCAATGAATGTTGCAAAAATAAAACTTGAAACTTGAATTAAGGCAGCTGCCTGACAAAAGCTGACTGCTACAAGACTCGATGTAAGGAACATCTATGCCAAAGACATCTTTGAAACTGTTGGAAGTATTTATCTTATTTGCTCGCTAAATAGACGTCCTAGCCTTATAATTGACTATGAATGTGTGCTCAATTCTTCCAATGAATGTTGCAAAAATAAAACTTGAAACTTGAGTTAAGGCAGCTGCCTGACAAAAGCTGACTGCTACAATACTCGATGTAAGGAACATCTATGCCAAAGACATCTTTGAAACTGCTGGAAGTATTTATCTTATTTGCTCGCTAAATAGTCGTCCTAGCCTTAGAATTGACTATGAATGTGTGCTCAATTCTGCCAATGAATGTTGCAAAAATAAAACTTGAAACTTGAGTTAAGGCAGCTGCCTGACAAAAGCTGACTGCTACAAGACTCGATGTAAGGAACATCTATGCCAAAGACATCTTTGAAACTGCTGGAAGTATTTATCGTATTTGCTCGCTAAATAGACGTCCTAACCTTATAATTGACTATGAATGTGTGCTCAATTCTTCCAATGAATGTTGCAAAAATAAAACTTGAAACTTGAGTTAAGGCAGCTGCCTGACAAAAGCTGACTGCTACAAGACTCGATGTAAGGAACATCTATGCCAAAGACATCTTTGAAACTGCTGGAAGTATTTATCTTATTTGCTCGCTAAATAGACGTCCTAGCCTTATAATTGACTATGAATGTGTGCTCAATTCTTCCAATGAATGTTGCAAAAATAAAACTTGAAATTTGAGTTAAGGCAGCTGCCTGACAAAAGCTGACTGCTACAAGACTCGATGTAAGGAACATCTATGCCAAAGACATCTTTGAAACTGCTGGAAGTATTTATCTTATTTGCTCGCTAAATAGACGTCCTAGCCTCATAATTGACTATGAATGTGTGCTCAATTCTTCCAATGAATGTTGCAAAAATAAAACTTGAAATTTGAGTTAAGGCAGCTGCCTGACAAAAGCTGACTGCTACAAGACTCGATGTAAGGAACATCTATGCCAAAGACATCTTTGAAACTGCTGGAAGTATTTATCTTATTTGCTCGCTAAATAGACGTCCTAGCCTTATAATTGACTATGAATGTGTGCTCAATTCTTCCAATGAATGTTGCAAAAATAAAACTTGAAACTTGAGTTAAGGCAACTGCCTGACAAAAGCTGACTGCTGCAAGACTCGATGTAAGGAACAACTATGCCAAAGACATCTTTGAAACTGCTGGAAGTATTTATCTTATTTGCTCGCTAAATAGACGTCCTAGCCTTATAATTGACTATGAATGTGTGCTCAATTCTTCCAATGAATGTTGCAAAAATAAAACTTGAAACTTGAGTTAAGGCAGCTGCCTGACAAAAGCTGACTGCTACAATACTCGATGTAAGGAACATCTATGCCAAAGACATCTTTGAAACTGCTGGAAGTATTTATCTTATTTGCTCGCTAAATAGACGTCCTAGCCTTATAATTGACTATGAATGTGTGCTCAATTCTGCCAATGAATGTTGCAAAAATAAAACTTGAAGCTTGAGTTAAGGCAGCTGCCTGACAAAAGCTGACTGCTACAAGACTCGACGTAAGGAACATCTATGCCAAAGACATCTTTGAAACTGCTGGAAGTATTTATCTTATTTGCTCGCTAAATAGACGTCCTAGCCTTATAATTGACTATGAATGTGTGCTCAATTCTTCCAATGAATGTTGCAAAAATAAAACTTGAAACTTGAGTTAAGGCAGCTGCCTGACAAAAGCTGACTGCTACAAGACTCGATGTAAGGAACATCTATGCCAAAGACATCTTTGAAAGTGCTGGAAGTATTTATCTTATTTGCTCGCTAAATAGACGTCCTAGCCTTATAATTGACTATGAATGTGTGCTCAATTCTTCCAATGAATGTTGCAAAAATAAAACTTGAAATTTGAGTTAAGGCAGCTGCCTGACAAAAGCTGACTGCTACAAGACTCGATGTAAGGAACATCTATGCCAAAGACATCTTTGAAACTGCTGGAAGTATTTATCTTATTTGCTCGCTAAATAGACGTCCTAGCCTCATAATTGACTATGAATGTGTGCTCAATTCTTCCAATGAATGTTGCAAAAATAAAACTTGAAATTTGAGTTAAGGCAGCTGCCTGACAAAAGCTGACTGCTACAAGACTCGATGTAAGGAACATCTATGCCAAAGACATCTTTGAAACTGCTGGAAGTATTTATCTTATTTGCTCGCTAAATAGACGTCCTAGCCTTATAATTGACTATGAATGTGTGCTCAATTCTTCCAATGAATGTTGCAAAAATAAAACTTGAAACTTGAGTTAAGGCAGCTGCCTGACAAAAGCTGACTGCTACAAGACTCGATGTAAGGAACATCTATGCCAAAGACATCTTTGAAACTGCTGGAAGTATTTATCTTATTTGCTCGCTAAATAGACGTCCTAGCCTTATAATTGACTATGAATGTGTGCTCAATTCTTCCAATGAATGTTGCAAAAATAAAACTTGAAACTTGAGTTAAGGCAGCTGCCTGACAAAAGCTGACTGCTACAAGACTCGATGTAAGGAACATCTATGCCAAAGACATCTTTGAAACTGCTGGAAGTATTTATCTTATTTGCTCGCTAAATAGACGTCCTAGCCTTATAATTGACTATGAATGTGTGCTCAATTCTTCCAATGCATGTTGCAAAAATAAAACTTGAAACTTGAGTTAAGGTAGCTGCCTGACAAAAGCTGACTGCTACAAGACTCGATGTAAGGAACATCTATGCCAAAGACATCTTTGAAATTGCTGGAAGTATTTATCTTATTTGCTCGCTAAATAGACGTCCTAGCCTTATAATTGACTATGAATGTGTGCTCAATTCTTCCAATGAATGTTGCAAAAATAAAACTTGAAACTTGAGTTAAGGCAGCTGCCTGAAAAAAGCTGACTGCTACAAGACTCGATGTAAGGAACATCTATGCCAAAGACATCTTTGAAACTGCTGGAAGTATTTATCTTATTTGCTCGCTAAATAGACGTTCTAGCCTTATAATTGACTATGAATGTGTGCTCAATTCTTCCAATGCATGTTGCAAAAATAAAACTTGAAACTTGAGTTAAGGTAGCTGCCTGACAAAAGCTGACTGCTACAAGACTCGATGTAAGGAACATCTATGCCAAAGACATCTTTGAAATTGCTGGAAGTATTTATCTTATTTGCTCGCTAAATAGACGTCCTAGCCTTATAATTGACTATGAATGTGTGCTCAATTCTTCCAATGAATGTTGCAAAAATAAAACTTGAAACTTGAGTTAAGGCAGCTGCCTGAAAAAAGCTGACTGCTACAAGACTCGATGTAAGGAACATCTATGCCAAAGACATCTTTGAAACTGCTGGAAGTATTTATCTTATTTGCTCGCTAAATAGACGTCCTAGCCTTATAATTGACTATGAATGTGTGCTCAATTCTTCCAATGAATGTTGCAAAAATAAAACTTGAAACTTGAGTTAAGGCAGCTGCCTGACAAAAGCTGACTGCTACAAGACTCGATGTAAGGAACATCTATGCCAAAGACATCTTTGAAACTGCTGGAAGTATTTATCTTATTTGCTCGCTAAATAGACGTCCTAGCCTTATAATTGACTATGAATGTGTGTTCAATTCTTCCAATGAATGTTGCAAAAATAAAACTTGAAACTTGAGTTAAGGCAGCTGCCTGACAAAAGCTGACTGCTACAAGACTCGATGTAAGGAACATCTATGCCAAAGACATCTTTGAAACTGCTGGAAGTATTTATCTTATTTGCTCGCTAAATAGACGTCCTAGCCTTATAATTGACTATGAATGTGTGCTCAATTCTTCCAATGAATGTTGCAAAAATAAAACTTGAAACTTGAGTTAAGGCAGCTGCCTGACAAAAGCTGACTGCTACAAGACTCGATGTAAGGAACATCTATGCCAAAGACATCTTTGAAACTGCTGGAAGTATTAATCTTATTTGCTCGCTAAATAGACGTCCTAGCCTTATAATTGACTATGAATGTGTGCTCAATTCTTCCAATGAATGTTGCAAAAATAAAACTTGAAACTTGAGTTAAGGCAGCTGCCTGACAAAAGCTGACTGCTACAAGACTCGATGTAAGGAACATCTATGCCAAAGACATCTTTGAAACTGCTGGAAGTATTTATCTTATTTGCTCGCTAAATAGACGTCCTAGCCTTATAATTGACTATGAATGTGTGCTCAATTCTTCCAATGAATGTTGCAAAAATAAAACTTGAAACTTGAGTTAAGGCAGCTGCCTGACAAAAGCTGACTGCTACAAGACTCGATGTAAGGAACATCGGGGGTTCATCCCGAAATTTTTATATTATTAAGTACGAATATGTGTATTTAATATTTGCTGAAAACCCCCCCCGAAAAAAATTTCTGGCTACGCGCCTGGTATATATACATAAATACTTTTATGCTTTACTTGAGATGCAGTATTTTTCCCCTGGGCGGGGAAATCCCCTGGGAGGGGATGTACCCATTGAGTGATGTAGCATTCAGCTTTTGTCAGGCAGCTGCCTAGGGGAAATCCCTTGGGATAATGGATAAATTGATTTTGTTTTTTCAGCCTAAGTTGAACACTATTATATATAGAGACATCAGATTTACTGTGTATATGCCATTTACGAATATACACATTTTGTAATTTACAGATTTCGAATACCACGCGCTTTCGCCACCAATTTGAAGAAAAACCCAGTATCAATTGCTACAGACTTGTGCTTTGGAGTGTACACACATTTACACATTATTATTACATTCTGAAAGTTTCATTAAGATTGTACGTCTACAAACGAAATTATATAATATTTATTATTGAGTGATATAGCATTCAGCTTTTGTCAGGCAGCTGCCTAGGGGAAATCCCTTGGGCGGGGAAATCCCTTGGGCGGGGAAATCCCTTGGGTGGGGAAATCCCCTGGGCGGGGAAATCCCCTGGAAGGAAATGTATCCATTGAGTGATGTAGCATTCAGCTTTTGTCAGGCAGCTGCCTAGGGGAAATCCCTTGGGCGGGGAAATCCCTTGGGCGGGGAAATCCCTTGGGTGGGGAAATCCCCTGGGCGGGGAAATCCCCTGGAAGGAAATGTATCCATTGAGTGATGTAGCATTCAGCTTTTGTCAGGCAGCTGCCCAGAAAGACAGGAAGCTAATGAGAATCTAAGTATCTCCAGGGCCTGAATAAACCATTGGCATCCTACGGCTTAAACACTTTTTCTACTCGAATATCATCCAAATTATTACAGTGTCAATCAATTATACCCCTTTGTGGCTTCCCTTCAGTGTAATTCAAATTATAGTTGGTAACTTACAAAAATATTTAGAGTTTACCTCCTATCCACTCCAACTCCAACTCCACTTGCTGCGATTGAGGGTAAGAAAAAATTGTTTATTTATTGAAATGAAATTTTCTGTGTATTTTGATGCCGTGAATGAAATGAATACTATGTGAATGCATATGTAATTCATAAATTTCTGTGTCGACATATTTTATTTTTACATAACAGCACAAAATCTAGCTATGGATATTTACAGAACCTAAACTAATTTCATTCGCATCGAGTCAGTCGAACTGCACAGCCTCACACAAACACACACACACACACACACAGCGACAACATGCTGTGGATATTTTTCGCATATATTGCGTTCTTCCACAGCGCTTTCCACATGTATCCAGGGCGTTTAGAACTTTACACCGTTGCACCGTCTGCGTAGCCTCTAAGCTCGCCCGCTGCTGGGCTGAGTGGGCTGAGTGGCTCCAGCTCCATCACCCCCGCTTTCCGGCCACATCCACACCCATGGCTGGCATGGCTGGCGGAGAGACGGTGCCCAAGAGGCAGCCGTGACCGACATTCGATGAATTGACCAATGCAACTTGTTATTTTTGTGTGCAACAGCGCGTTTCATTTGCCGCTCAGGTAGGGAGGGGGCAGGGTGAATGGGAAACGGGGAGGCGGGGCGTGGGTAAGGTCAGGTTAGGCTGCCCAGCAGGGTAGACAAGTTGCCTTTGAAAGTTTTTCGTTTCTCGTTTTTCGCTTTTAGGTAGTTTTTCTGCGAATCGACAGACCACGTCTGTTTCACCTGTTTCACCTATTTCACCTGTTTGTCTGTGTTGCAGTTGTTGTTTGTTTGCGTATTATTGCCCCTAGATGGGAAATTGTGTTTATTTGTGTTTGTGCGTTGGCGTGCACAGGTGTTTGCATTCGTGTGCGCAGCTGAGCGTGAGCTTAACGCTGACAATTGTGATTTCGGCGTGGTTATGCGAGTGGGTGCGCAATCACAGCATTTAATTAGATTCATTTTTTATCGATTTCAGCTGAATACCTTATCCCTAGCCATTGATTATGGCTCTCATATAAATTCCTTCAAGTCAAGTGCAGTTCAAGCGTTTGTCTTTTACGCTCTCTGCATTTTTTGCTTATTTAATTAATTATCATAAAAGCCCATCAGCATTTGTTGTCATGTCAAGTTTAGTGAGGTCCTTTTAAATTCGCATTAAGCTTGTTTGTTGCTCGCATTGGCGTTCATTATGAAGATGAATTGTTGGCACTGCAACTGGGTCGCCATCTGGAACTGGAAATAAAACTGAAGCTCTGTCTAGGGCCAGGCGTAGCACACATGCCCACGTGTTTGCCCTGCCATGCTGTACCCATCTCTGTCCCCTGCTGCGTGCTCAGGTGCTCGTGTGTGTGTGTGTGTGTTTGCGTTTGCATTGGTTAGTTACGTCTGGGTTAAGTGCTCCTTAAGCGCTTTTGCAAATGCCATTCATTGTGCATAGAACAGAGAGCCGGCGGCCTTAGCAGCCCCAGCTGTTGGACAGCTCTTCAATACATTGCGCATAACCTAATCAAAATTAATGAGTAGAGCTGCTCTAGAGGTAGGAGTCGTAATTGCTATAAGAGCTAAAGCAAGAATACCTTCAATTAAATTTTGAGCATTTTCTAATGCCTTAAATTGCAGTAAATTAACTTCCCAGACTTGTTCTCAAATGTCTCATATCGAAAACTTCCAGCTGAAGACATCGATTGAATAAATTCTACAGTGAGATTGACACACTTTGCTTTAGAGTTCAACAATTGGAAATTTCGTAATCTACCCACATTAGTTTTCATTTGGAACAGCATTAGTTTATTTTTGATTTTCCAACAAAATAGTCTATATTAAATTTGCAATCAACAATTGTTTAACACGTTTCTTGTTCTTTTTTTTCAATCGCAATGGAAACGACAACAGAATCGTTGCCCACTTGCAGGGCGCCCGGACTGCCCATCTGTGAGCCGGAGGATATCCACTATTCCGTCGTAGAGCAAGTGTCCTTTAAATTGAGAATTGAGCCACCAATACCACCAAAGGTCCTACATTGCGACAGCATTGACAGGGTTGATGAACTGGAGAATGCTGACGATGAGGGTGAGGAGGAGGGGGAGGAGGAGGCAAGTGCTGGCCAGTCAACCAAGCCCGAGGAGCTGGTGCAGCTCGAGCAAATAGAAGCCGAGCTACAGGAGAAAAAGAACGCCGTTGATCTCATCGGCGAGGCAATCGCATTGGACATGCCAGAATGTCCGTCGGACGACTCCTGCGTCAACTTGGAGCTGGAGCTGCAGCGGGGCAAAGTGCATCCCCACATACACAAGCTGCAGCAGGAGAACCACCAGCTGCGCCAGCAGCTCAGCAAGGCACAGCTCAGCTGCAAGGCGATCGACCTGTCGCTGAAATACCTGCGCAACAGCCTGTGCCGGGACCTGAAGGCCGCAGCGATCTTGCAGCGCCGCCTGGACGAGCTGAACTCGTTCAAGCTCAATGTGCAGCACGAGCAGGCATTGTGCGGGCAGCGCTATCGTCATCTGCAGCAGATCAAGTACGACTGGGTCGACTGCAAGGCCTACCTGAACGAGAGCGCCGCCCACACCGAGCGGGAGATCAAGAAGTTTGTGATGCGAGCGGAGTATGTTCAGCCCAAGTGGGACGCCCTCAAGCTGCTCAAGGGCGCCAAGCGCAAGGCCATGGATGTGCACAACTATCTGACCAACAGGATGAGCAGCCTGGGCCAGCGGATCGGCTCGGCAGCTGGCTCGCGCGAGTCCAAGACTAACCGCCGCTTAAACTCTGACATAAACATGTTCATTCAACGCAACGAGCACCTCCTGGCCAAAGAAAAGCATTAAAACAAAATCTGTGCGAAATGGGCTCGCTGTGGCTGGGCGGGTGGGTGTGGCCGACGACGCAGAGACGATCTAGCGTTAAGCCGCTGTTCATTTGCATTTGTCGCTGTGAGGGAAGACTGGGCAACGCCTTGATTATGTTATTCTTCCAGTCAGGGGCGTGTGCTTGACCATTTGCAACCACGTGACGCCAGCTGCTCCAAATGGCGCCATTTTTGTTTTGGGTTTCTCTTGCTGTTTCTCTTGCTGTTTTTGGGGCCTGACAGCAAAATGTATTTAGCATAAAAATTTACGATAATGATGCCAACAACATGGCCAACAACCTCAAAGGCCGACTGTCCACTGCCACCTGCTCCCTGTTCCCCCTCTCTATAATAGACAAGCATTTGGCGTCAAAAAGGACAACAACAATCGACACACGAAGAAGAAAAAAAAAATCATCATCAAAGAGGGCTTAGGAGAGGGGCGGCAGCAGCTTGTTGGGGCGCCTTGCGGTTGGTTGGGGCAAATGTCATTGCTCTGTTAACGCAAAAAGTTAAATTAATATTTTTCACACTGACGCAAACTTTGCGCAGATATTTTTTCCATTTAAATTGACGAATTTTGCGGGTTTTAACCGCCGCGTCAAAGTCAACTGTTGTCACATTCCTCCTCGCCGCAGCCAGTTCCCTGCCATTCTCTACAATTTTCATATCTCACATTTGAGAATTCATATTTCATATTTCATGTTGCTTGTTGCTTGTTGCTGGGATTTTTAAAGCAGATTAGCAAAGTTTTCGGCAGTCATTTATTTAAACTTTCCTTTGACGACACCGCAAACTCCACTAACGGGAAAATTGAGAAGTGCTTGGATATGCTGGGGATGGGGTCGTTGTATTAAAACAGATTTCTTTTTTGATATCAAAATAATCAAACAAGTCTGCGAATTATCCATTGAGATGAGCTATAAATATTTTGCCAGCTTCAAACAATTTCGAGAGATGAACTTTTCATATAAGAAGCATACGAAAATAAATAAGTAAATCTTTTTATAACTTTTGGCACAAACTTTGCGAATAGTCGGAAGACGGAAAACGGAAAACGGAAGACGGAAGCAGCACAACATGCTCTGTCAAAATGTTCATTGGAAAATCGTTTTAATTGACAACACTTGAGAATTTGATGCCATTAGGAGTCAGGGCTAAGCTGAGTAAACTTTTCACATGCCATGGAAGAGGCGAAAGTAAAGTTTTGCCGGTAGCGAGTGGGCTCTCTATATAAGGTTAGTTTCCTCTCCATGTATCTCTTACATGACAGCAATTTGACATGTGTCGTTGATGATTTACATTATGGGTATGTTTGGGCCAAGTTTTCGAGCCTAGTTAGCCCAGAGTTGTTGTTTTATGAATGAAAAGTATGTTTTAAGAGCAAGTTAAGTGAGAGAGTGGAAAGATTAAGGAATTTGCCTTAAGGCATGAAAATATTATTGCCAAGACTATAAAAACATGTTGAAGGCTTGGTTTGTATTAGATTAGATTTTTATATATTTTAAATATATTTTTAAGCCTTGAACTTGGAATTCTATATAATGCAGACTGTTTTGCTAGCTTAGACAGCCGAATAATATATGTATGTATATTTGTTTTCATTTTGTGCATGTATTTGTTGTTTATCCTGGATTGACTGACTAGATCATATTGTACGTACTGCTGAAAGTCTATTTATTATGCATGAATATGTACATATATGAAATTGTTTAGACTATTTTGGTATGAAAGTACGGTGAATCCTCCGCCAGACGAAATAACAGAACAGAGCACACTGAATCAGTGAATTCGAATAAATTTATAATATGTGTGCATCATGCATATATATATTCATATATGTCTGCCTGCATGTGCAAATATGTGTGAGTGTGTGCGTCGAATTACCTATAGTGTGCATACCTTGTAGTTGAAAAAGCCGGCGTAAGTGGGTCTTGGCTGAGGGAGTTGTGATAAAGATAAAAAATATAAATAAATGCTGCAGAGTCCATGCATTTTGGTATTTTATTTTGCCATACAAAAACACAAACACACACACATACGCAACTGCAACTGCTAGGGTCTAGGAGCTAGTTGTTCATGCATGCCTGCATATTCTGTGTATGTGTGTTTGTACGAGTGTATGCGTGGCATTAGAGGACATTTTTTTCATTCAATTTCGAGTCAGTGGCTGCAGTCGGCTTACGCGACATGTGTGTGTACCCTACCCTAGCCTTATCCGCTCACATGCGTGCCCCTGCAGCCGTGCTCCGCAAATGCGTCTATAAATTATTCATTTCGTTTGAGATGTTTGATGTGGCATTGCCTGAGACTTCTTTAAGGATGCGCCACACACATCCTGGCGTCGACCGCTGTGGGCCACGACTTCAGTTGGGTGCAAACGGGCACCTTTACCCGCATTTCATTGAATTCATTCATTTTTTAGCAGCAGCTCTTCCGAGCGACGGATGCTGCCAAGCCACTTGGCATTCTCTCTCTCACTCTCTCTCACTTTCTTTGCCCTGCAATTGTTGCTGCTGCTGCTTGCCACAGCTTTGCATAAATAAGATAAACACGAGTATGCGCAAGACACACACACATAAACACACATACACTCACACTCACACACACACATTCGCCCTTTGCATCTTCGAGCATCTTGCAAGTCGGACTCGACTGATGTGATTTATTTTGCACTCACTGTTTGCCAAAGTAAAATTGATTGAAGCGTTTGTTGGCGCGCCAATTGATTTTCACTATTGCATTTGCCCGCACTTACAACCTAAAAATTCTACGTCCAGACCTGGCCCCCTTAACCCACCCTTCCCCTTGCCCACCCTTGCCGAGCCTTGTCCCATTTACTTTGGTTAAATTAACTTTGGTCAATTTGACTTCGACTGGTCGAGCATTGCATTGAGCCAGCTTTCGCTCCACTTGCAGCTTACTTACAGGAGTAAGTACATATATGTATATATATATGTATGTATATTGAGTGTACAATAGAATAATAGCAGTGCTCGATGAAGAAAAAAGTAAAAGTATTGTTGGGAGTGTTGAAGAAAAAAGACAGAAAAGAATTATTTATTTCTACATTTTCTATAAATTATAATTTAAAATAGAGATTTAATTTAAATAAAATTATTCAATTAACATATATAAATATATCTATTAATTATTGTTGTTAATAAGATATCTTCTTTCACATCTGAAGCTGGCTTGCCTCAAATAGAACTAGCTCAGATAACTAATGACAGCAGCCAACGTAGCAGAAGTCTTAAGCCAATTAAACTCAGCTAATTAGCACTCAATTGGCCACTTCATTATTAAATTGAACAATTAAGAATGATTTGTGTGTGTGTATGTGTGTTGTTTATTTGTTTATTTTATTTCATTGGCTGTCAATGGGCTTGGATGCGATTTAATTGCTGTCGAGCGCTTGTTAAATGCTTTTGCACTTGAAAGCGCTGACGTCAGCTGCAGAAATGGCAACAATTCATCACACGGCGTGCTGTATGTGATTTTATTAAGTGACGCTGATGGTGATTGAAGCACAGCTGGCACATCAACACCTGGCACGGGTACAGCTACAGTTACAGGAGTTGGCGCCATATGACCTAGGCTGCAGGCCGCATAAATCTTGCCTGTCAACTGCACAGCAGCCCAAAGAGACGCGAGCGTTCCGCCAGACATAGATAAAACAAATAATTATGCAGTATATATTATATCAGAGTCTCATTTTGTAAGTATATATAAGAAGAAGAAGAGGAAGAAGCAGCCGTGACACGCAACTGCAATGCCATTCCATTTTATGAATGGGCATTTATCATAATTAAAAATGCTGCCTTTTGCCGGCAAACAACGATTGCCGCAGTCTCTGCCTCTGCCTCAGCTAGCGTCGCAGTGGCAGTGGCAGCCACGACGACATTTCTGACCTAAGACATGCCACAACGAGTGCGTCACGAGTGCGACGACAAGGACGAGGACGTGGCTGACTGGCGTGCATTAACGTTTAGCCCCATTGCTCCATTGGCTTCGTTTCAGTAGCTCAACAGCTGTTTGGCTTGGGACAAACACTTTTTGTGTTCTGTGCTTGGGACCGTGTGCCATGCAAATGAGCAGCAGCTAACTGTGGCATTGGAAGCACGCCATAAACTCTCGCTCTCTCTCACTCTCTCGCCCTCTCTTTGCTGTTTCTCTTAGGCAGCCTGTTGGTGTGTCGCTGTTGTAGCCAGCATCGCGCATGCGCCGCGTCCCAAACCCTCACCGAACACACCCAAGACGCGAGCGCGCTCTTAAAAGTATGCAACACATTTTACCATAAATCGTGCTCTGCCTGAGCTCCACTCGTGCCACGGCTTCGGCTGCGGCTACGACTACGGATACGACTACGACGGCTGTGGCAGCGGCTCGTTATCGACATGTCGCCACTTCGCATGCCGTTCTCGTTGACTCCAGTTGTGTTCGCAGCTGCCGCGTGAGCGTTCTGTTTAATCGTTGTCGCTGACGTCGTTGTTTTCGCTGTTGTCGGTGTTTGCCGTCGCTGAGTTGAGGCGGTGTTGTATGCCCCATTTGATCGGTGATTAAGATGCTGCATCTGCCGCTAATCGAACGAGAAGCCGAGTGAATGCCGTGCGCCGAACCATCGCCCAATGTATTAAGTGCCATATGAATACACACTGAAGTGACGCCTAAAGGGCTGATAGTTTGACGGGCTGACGGGCTAACGGGCTGACGGGTTTGACGTGTTGACAGGCAACGGGTAACGCCTCAAGTGTCTGTTTGCCAATTTCCAATTTTTGCCGCCCAAAGTGAATTTCAGCAATAACAACAACAACAACAATGTCGTAATCAGCCTGCCTGTGGGTGTGTGTGTGTGTGTATGTGTATGTGATTATGCGTATGTGTGCGTGTGTCAGCGTGTGTAATCCAAGAAAATCTGTCACGTGCTTCGGATATCCCTGTGTGCTACTCCACACGCAGCCTATTTATTGAATAAAATAAAAGGTGAGTAGCAGCAGCAGCAGCGACAACTTGGATTAGTAGACGTATGAGCTATATATACATATATACATATATCTATATATATATACTTTTACTATGTAAAACAAACACACGTTAAATGTTCAGCTTAGCAGAACGTGACATGTAAATAAAGCAGACATTTATTTTCAATAATTGAATAGCTAAGATAATAATAACAATGAAATACTTAAAAGGAAAGTAAAATAACGGAAATATTAATTTTGGATAAATGCTAAAGCCATAGCAGTTCTCAGTGGATTTTCTGATGCCGACAAGTTCTGGGAAATTTTATCAGAAATATTCGCGTCTACTCAACTTGTTGACTTATGCCTTGTGGCTTTTTAATTAATTGCTGAGTACAGTAAAGCATGGCTACAATGACTCTGATTCGTTTGCAATATAAATAAATTATTATTAATTTTATTTATTTTTTTATTAATGTTAAATTTAAATTTAATTAATTTATATTGAAACAGCTAAATGCAGAAGTAAAAAAAGTATAAAAAATATATATATATTAAATATGAATAAATATTTAATTATATTCAATTGCTATTATCATTAACTACAATTGTTGAATTTATTAAATTTATAATTAATTGGCATCTATTAAAAAATTATTAGATTATTATCACCATCATTATGTAAATAATATGTAATTCGCTCAGTTGCTACTTGTTAACTTAACAAGCTATATTTAGCTTACAGTTAGAGTCTACTAACTATGTAGTTGACCTATTAAACATATCGCCTTTGTAATGGCATAGAAGTCGACCTGGTTTACCTCTTCGCATTAACAACGATTAACTTTCGTTTGTCTCTTTTCTACCCAAATTAAATGACAAAATTTGATTATATTCGTGCACGCACACGGCGTATTTTGTTTAGACTAGCGCACGTTTGAGCACACCCAACCCCTCCCCTTCCCACTAAGCGCCCCAAGCGCATTAAAATACAATTCAGAGGCAGCTGGGGAACAGGTGCTTAGGGACAGCCAAGCTGCTCAACTTTTTCCCCCTCAATTTTTTATTTAACAGCTATGAAAATATCATTAGAAATTTTCAACACAACTTCAAAGGTGAAGTTTTCACGAAACGCAAAAGCGAATACAAAAGAAAAGCAAAATGCTTTTGTATGCTAAATAAAATGACAAGCGGCTGAGCGGCTCTGTTGACTTTTTGAGGCATTCGTCCGTTCACTTTAGTATTATGAATTTTATATTGTTCGTTAGTTGGCCGCGAGCCAAGTTAATGTAATTTACGCTCGCACATTTTTCAATTGGCCATGTTTTCTGGTTTGTTGCATTCCTCGCTCGTCTTTACTTCAAGTTCATTGTGCATTAATAATGTAGTTGTCTCCCAACACAGGCTGGACAACTGTCCTTTTATGGCACATAATTTGATTCAGTTTTTGTGCGACACACAGTCTGTCTGTCGTCCACTTTTGGAGCCCAGCTGTTCGTTAACATGTACATGGGAATTGCGGCTGCAAGTGTGTCATTTGCATGGTTGCACTTGTTGTTGTTGTTGTTTCTGCTTTTGCTTTTTACTTGTATTTTATTTTATTTTATTTTTATTTAGTCTTTATTTTTTCACTCATATCGACCGCAACACTTCACTTTGTTGGTTGAAACAATTGTGAAAGTGATTCAATTAATTGCTGGCAATAACTAGGTGTCGCCATTTTGTCATATACACTTTGGGTATGATACGACTCTGAAAGAGTTTAACAGAGAGTAAATTCAAAAATCAGACTCGGTCGAGCTTCAAGTCCTCCTGCTCCTCCTGAGCGCTGTATATCATTTGTAGAGTTGTCCAGCATTCGAAACAATGCTGTGGCAGACAAAGGGCTAGCAAATTTCATGAAAAAATGACATTCAATCGCATTTTTCATTTGGCCGCTCTTTTTTTGATGTGCTTCCGGCTCATTCTGCCAGACAGTTGCTCTAGTCTATCTTCTAATACTATTTTTACTTTTATTTTGTAGTTTTCGCAGCACATTTCACAGCGGGAGCGCGTCTTGGAAAATGCAGAATAATGAGGAAACTAACGAGCCAAGACTTCTCCATTGTTTACTGGCGCAAAAATTGCGCGATTATTAATTTTCTATGCTATTTTGTAGCAGTCGTTCGTGCCAGGCGTCTACTGCAGTAGCGGCACATCCTGGGCGGCTCCTTTGGCAGAGCCAGAGCCAGAGCCAGACGCTGTCGACACTTTGCTTTATTTCGCTGCCCGCCTTCGTTTGGCCGCGTTCTCTGCGTTTATTTTTGCTTCCTTTGGCAGCACAACATTTTTAATATTTTGCAATACTCTTCTTCTGCTTCTTGGATTTTCTTTTCTTTTCTTTTCTCTTTTTTTTTTTTGTGCCTGCTGCGTCCTTCCGTCTGGCGAGGACGCGAATTTTGCGAGCTCTCGACTACAGCTGTGAGGTTGGGCGATTTTTCTTCACGTTCATTCACAAGGCATAGCTCTGGCTTCACATACACACCATGCTTATTCAGGATATTCTTACTTACACAATTACACTCGCACACACACACACACACACACACACAGAGAGACTTTCTGGCTTTGCTTGCACTGACACATTTTCGCGTGTTTTCGCAGTCCTTAAGTTGCTTGTTTCATTTTTCGCAGTCATCAATTAATAAACCCGTTACTTCCGCTTGTACGTCATGACAACTTCAAGGATAAACTGAATATTCAAATAAATATGGAAATTAAGCAGAAATTAAAGCAGAATATGCAAATTGAATATAATTTCTTTTTAAATACCTTTAAATTATTATTATTATTATTTTATTAAACTATTTATACATTATGATATTTTTATCTTTATGGAGATGTCAATAAACAATGACAAAACATAAGTCCATAGAGTAAAATATCTAAATATATATAAAACTACGTTTTATGAGGTGTTCTTTAATATTACATTTTAAGGTATTTAAAAATTAATTTAAATATACATAAAAAAAGCTAAAGAAAAACAAGTATGAAAGCTCAAGTCGAGTCTGCTCGACTAGCAAATCCCCTGAACAAATTATTGAAGCAGCAGAGAGCGTTCCCATTGGTCACTTGAAGCTCGACTGTAACGAGAGAGACAGTACGTAAGTAAAAGTAAAAGCAAGGAGCGAAGAAGTGCAGAAGATCATTAAAGTTGTATATGTGTATGCAGCAGTATTAATTTGGTATTTGTATTGAGGTAAAACGAAGCTAGAATGCTCACAGCAGCAGAGAGCGCCACTTGGAGGTCAACTGCAACGAGCGCTACCTGCTGTCGGTCTCAAAATTTGAGAGAGACACTGCTTGAGTAATAGTGGGCATATATAAAGCGCAGCAGACTTATAGTTGTAGTAGTAGAAGTAATGGTTATAGTATTAGGACTTATAGTAATAGTAGTAGGACTTATAGTTATAGTAGTAGGACTTATTGTTATAGTAGTAAGACTTATAGTTATAGTAGTAAGACTTATAGTTATAGTAGTATGACTTATAGTTGTAGTAGTAGGACTTATAGTTATAGTAGTAAGACTTATAGTTATAGTAGTAAGACTTATAGTTATAGTAGTAAGACTTATAGTTATAGTAGTAGGACTTATTGTTATAGTAGTAAGACTTATAGTTATAGTAGTAAGACTTATTGTTATAGTAGTAAGACTTATAGTTATAGTAGTAAGACTTATAGTTATAGTAGTAGGACTTATTGTTATAGTAGTAAGACTTATAGTTATAGTAGTAGGACTTATTGTTATAGTAGTAAGACTTATAGTTGTAGTAGTAGGACTTATAGTTATAGTAGTAGGACCTATAGTTATGGTAGTAGAAGTAATGGTTATAGTAGTATGACTTATAGTTGTAGTAGTAGGACTTATAGTTATAGTAGTAAGACTTAAAGTTATAGTAGTAAGACTTATAGTTATAGTAGTAAGACTTATAGTTGTAGTATATTATACGGCCGTAGCTCGAAAAGCTTTAACAAGTCGAGTCCGCTCGACGAAATACCCTGAGCGAATGCTTGAAGCAGCAGAGACTGTAACGAGCTCTACCTAGCGTCTGGTTCAACATTTAAGAGAGTCAGTACTTGAGTAAAAGTAAAAGTAAGCAGAGAAGCAGTGCAGAAGATCATTAAATGTGTGTGCATCAGCTCTCTTTTGGTATGTGTATGTGTAAAACGAAGCTAGAATGCTCACAGCAGCAGAGAGCGTTCCCATTGGTCACTTGGAGCTTGACTGCAATAAGCGCTACCTGCTGTCGGTCTCAAAATTTGAGAGAGACACTGCTTGAGTAATAGTGGGCATATATAAAGCGCAGCAGACTTATAGTTGAGTAGTAGAAGTAATGGTTATAGTAGTATGACTTATAGTTGTAGTAGTAGGACTTATTGTTATAGTAGTAAGACTTAAAGTTATAGTAGTAAGACTTATAGTTATAGTAGTAAGACTTATAGTTGTAGTATATTATACGGCCGTAGCTCGAAAAGCTTTAACAAGTCGAGTCCGCTCGACGAAATACCCTGAGCGAATGCTTGAAGCAGCAGAGACTGTAACGAGCTCTACCTAGCGTCTGGTTCAACATTTAAGAGAGTCAGTACTTGAGTAAAAGTAAAAGTAAGCAGAGAAGCAGTGCAGAAGATCATTAAATGTGTGTGCATCAGCTCTCTTTTGGTATGTGTATGTGTAAAACGAAGCTAGAATGCTCACAGCAGCAGAGAGCGTTCCCATAGCTCACTGGAAGGTCAACTGCAACGAGCGCTACCTGCCGTCGGGCTTCACATTTGAGAGAGAGAGAGAGAGACAGAGCTTGAGTAAAAGTGGCTTTACGTATATAAAAGGCTGCAGCTGCAGCATTTCTTCAGTCTTCCAGGCCTGGTGGAGGTCAGCGCAATACAGTGAAGTTGAGTGTGTGATCGATCAGCTAAGCATTAAAGATGTAGAGGAACTACGTAGAGGAATTACGTAAAGGAATCACGTCGAGGAAATACTTAGAAGAAAGACGAATTACTTTGCGGAAATCCTTTGAGAAAATGTTTAGAAGAAACACTTGGAAATACGTAGAGGGAATACTTAGAAGAAATAGACTGAAAAATAGTGCTAAATTATCAAGAATATATGTATATACCTTGTGGGTTCTGTTACATACATTTCAACATTGAAACATTAATTTCCCAATTTTCAATCGGTTCAGGGTATAATAATAAACAATAATAGGATATTAGAAAAACAAAAACAAACTAAATCAGATTATATAGATTAAATGATAATAAATACAAAATCACACACATACATACATCTTTACACCTATATATTTAGCATAACACGTAAATTGAGAATGTTTTTATAAACTGTGTCAATTAATTAAGCCACTAAATTATATTTGCCATAAACATTTCCCACAACTCGCATAAACTGTAAACTTAGAAGGGAAAGTGAGAAGTTGGAAGGGAGTGGAGTCTCATAATACAACTGTATTTTTTTTTTCTTTATGTATGTACACTGTAACAAAAAGTAATAAATTGTGCACTTTTTCTCATACTTTTTCAGGTGAGTGCGACTGGGATATACATACATATATGAAACTTGGCAACTTGTTGCACACAAATACAAACAGAAACACAAATATGAATTTGAATATGAATATGAATACAAACACAAATTGTTCGCCGTTGGCTGGCCTTCAGCGTGGCATTTGAGCGTATGTAAATACATTTTTAATTTAAAATAAACATGGTTATTAAGTTAGGCATTGCCCTTGCGTGCCTGCGTTTGTATGTATGTATATGTATATGTGATGTGCTCAGTCCAGTTCCTGGCAATATCCGCCTTGAAAATATAAAATAACTGTGAAACGGCATCAAATCCAATTAGTTAATATGAATTTTTGATGAAATCACTTCCGCTTCAAATGCAAAAAAGTTGTACGCCTTCTCGGTCGTCCTTATCATCATCATCGTCATCGTCATCATCATCATCATGACTACGTTATTTTAGTTTACTCTTTTTTTTTTTTTTTCTGAAAAACTTTAACGCATGCCACTTTTTGTTGCAAGTCATCGGGCTTTATATACATACATACATATATATTTATATATATACATATATGAATTTTTTTTTTTCATTTTTGGCATAAAATTATTTATTGTGTGTTTGCCACAATAACCGCAATTTGCAACTTTTTGTGGCATTTTGTCGGCGTGTTGTCAAAATGTTTGTGTGCCCGACATATTTAAATATTTCATTTGTCGCACGCTCACTGAACGACAGCGACACGGGAGCCGGGTAAAAATTAGTTTGCGTATACGTAATAAGCGCTGCGTATACGTAATATTTGTATAAATTCGCCTTCTACGCACACATGAGCAACTTTTTCGCCGTGAGCTCGCTTTCCGTTTTATTTTTTTGTTCACATTTTACTTTTATTTATATTTTTTTCGCCTCTCTTTTCGCTGCGTTCGTAAATTTAATTCTTTCATTTCGTTGGTTTTTTGTTGTTGTTTTATTTCTTTCCTTCTGTTTTTTTTTTTTTTTTTTTGGCTCTCATTTCTTGTTCTGTTTAAACTTTTTCAAAATGGCCTGCTTTTGTCGCGTTTTTTTTTTACCTTTTACTTTGTTTTCATTGCTGCTGCTTCTTGTTGTTGTTGTTGTTGTTGTTGCTGCATGTTTTGTATGCATACAGCAATTGATATAAAATTTTAACGAGGTGCGGTCGCTTGTTTGTGCTTTTCTCCGCACACTTTTTGCTGGCTTTTCGCTATGCCATTTCCTTATTTGCCATTGCTGCTGGCTGGCGCTAAAAAAAAAAAGAAAAAAATGTCATGGATTTCTTCATTTCGAAATGAATAGAAAATTAAAAAATTAGAAGCTTTAAAAGTTGCTTAAAATAATTGAATTTTTTTTTGCAAATAGTTTGTTGTATATACATCAAATATATATATTTATTTGTATAAATTGTTATTGCATTTAAATTGCAATTTGCCACATGCCACAAGGCAGCTGCTTGGTTGTTAAATTTGCAACTATAATTAGTTTTGCGCATTATTTTACAATATTTACACATGGACGCAGGCTGATGCATAATTTAATTTTCCACATTAATGCATTTAATTGATGTTGAAGGCTACCAAATGGCCCAAAACTCGCTGCAATTTATTGCTTGCCGCACTGACAGCGCCCAAAGCAGCCACGCCTATATTTTCAATAATAACAATAAGCTAATGCGCCACATATTCACAAAAGAAATTACTTAAGCTTCAATTAAATAGTAAACAAAATAAAATTGGGGCATTTGAAAACGAAAAAAAAAAAATAAATAAATAAAAGTAGATTTTTAAGAAATTGTAAAAAAAAACTTAAAGTAAATGCGTTTGCAAATTGAAAAGGTTAAGCGAAAAATGCACACAAAAAAAAAAAAAGGCGAGAAAAACGCGACTAAATGCGGGACATAAAGAATTGTTAGCATTTATTTCTCCGCCGAGTACGAAAATTTGCAAGTTTTGGCCATTTGTTTGGCGAGGCGCCGTCTGGCAGCTGTGTAGCCCTGGCCACGGCAGCGGCTGCGGCTGCTGCTAACCAACAATATATCACCATTAAACAAATTATGTACTCAACTCAACCATTTCAAATGGCTCTGCTGGCCATTGTAGTTGCGCTCACTTATTCAAGAACAAATACATATCCGCCGATGCAGAGCGCAGAGACAGCGAGACATAATAATACAAAACAATGCGACGCGAGATTTGGCATAAGGAATACGAGATAGAAAACTGTGGCACAGTAGCTTGAGGCTGGAGAGCGAACAGATTAATGCAGCGAATATCGAGGAAATATGTAAACTAAAGCTTAAGCTAAATATTTAAATATGTATTTATACATTATACATTTTTTAATATGTATATTGAAGTATTTAGCTAAACTCTCGCTGACAACTAAAAATTTCCCAAGTTGAGATCATTTCTTTTTTTTTTTTTTAATTTTAGAGCAGCGGATCTTCTGATCCAGTGATTCTTTTCAGCTCTTAATATAAGGGAAGTGATCTTTATCTTTATCTTTCATTTGTTATTTTTTTCAAATTCTGAAACATTTTACTTTTAAGACAGAGATCTCTTATTGCTAAGCTCAAGATCATATGCTGGAAAGAGAAAGAGAGATAGAGACACAGTCAAGCCAAATAATAGCTGTTAATTTGTTTTTGTCCCAATGTGCAGGTTGTTCAGAGTTTTTTTCCATTATGGTTATTACGGCATTCTCGGCTATCAGTCGTCCTCTCTCTCTGTGTGGCATCATTGACACGTTTTCTGTTTTTTCTCTTGCCTGCAGCAATTGCTCAGCTTCAAGCGCAGCTCCTGAGCTACTCGTACGCGTATGCCTCAACAAGGTGTAAACATTTATGAAGCTTCACTGTATGTGTGTGTGTGTGTGCATGTACATGTACATGTGTTTCGGGCGACACAAATTTATTTCTAAGCATTTACAGCGCCAACTTTGAGTTCCTCCTTTTTTTTCGCTTTTATTTTTATTTCTTTTTTTTTTTTTTTATTCGCATTTTGTGTTTTTCTTTGCTGTTGTTTTTGCTCTGCCGTTAGTTGCTTTGCATGTGGCCACATGCCACATTTAGTATCTCACAAATTTGGGCATCCCCGAGCAACGGGGGAGCACTTACGGCACATCAGAGCTGCCGTGGCCCGCCCCCTAGCAGCGGGCGCATTCTTCTGCGACCACAAATTTTCGTGTAGTTATTTTTCTTTAGCTGTTTTTTGTTCAGTTTCAGTTTTCCTGGCTGCTGTTGTTTTTCCGCTGCTTCGCTTAGTTGCAGATGTGTTATGTTGTATTTTTACAACTTCCTTATGCCACGCCCCATCAAACCCCTGGCCAAAACGTGAAAAAGTGCCAAAAAACAACAACAACAACACGAAACAGAAAGAAAAAAAAAGCGAAGAGCAAACAGTTTTTTGCTGCTAGCATGTTAAAGTGTTTCAATTTTTTCTTTTTCATCTGCATATGTGAGCGTGTGACCAAGAAGCACCTAGAGCGAGAGCGAAAGAGAGAGAGAGAGAGAGTGAGAGAGAGCGTGCCTTTTCCCCAAATATAACTGTATCTTTTGCGTGTGTTGCTTTTTGTTGGCATTGGCACATCCGGACTTCGAAGTGCGTCGCCTTCCGGTTTTGCTTTGGCGCAAATTACAGCGCATAATTTTCACATTACGTCAGCGCATACGTGAACATGAGTGTGTCTGTGTGTGTGTGTGTGTGCGTGTGCCTGTCTGATAGCTTGTGTGTGCATTCCCTACGATTGCCTCAAGTACGCCTTCTGACTTTCGCAATATTGCGATATGGAAATCAATATTCCTAATGGCTGTCAGTTGACACACGAGCAACACACACACACACACACACATATATAGCAAAACCTATACATTCATTCACGTAGGTGCTATATTGCCCCCACTTTACACTTTGTGAACGGCATTCATTTGCCATGAAATATTATCTAAATAATGAAATCGTTATCGATAAATGCGAGCACATAAATATCGGCCTTCATGACAGGAAGCTGTTCCGCTGTTTAAGTCAAAAGAGAATATTTTCTGTAAATATATAAAAATGAATGAATCCTAAATAATATATATGTATATCTGTGTTTTCATCAGAAACAATCTAGAAAACGAAATCGTTTTTATCTGAGCTCCCATCTCTGCCAGATTTCTGCTTAAAGTCGAAACGTGTGCCAATAATTTGGGAATGCATCTCATTTGCTTTTTATCGGCTTGCTCAGCAATGTGTAAAGCTCTCTGAGGTCATGAAGATATCAAAGTGCGTCAATATGGAGACATAGGCATTTGTCGTAGACAATTTACGAGCGCCCCCCCTAAGCAGCAGCTACAGCTCTTTGCGGCTCGCCAGCTGGCTATATGACCCTACACACATGTCGCTTCAATTCGTAATAAACTGCGGAGTTGCCTGGTTGGCTCCAGTTGGCGCTGAGGGTATTTGAATTTGTCGTAACTCGCTGGGAGTCGCTTATCCGCAGATATGTCCGACAGCAAACAATGGCCGGGTGTTTGGCCAACGCAGCCTAAAAGGCAAAATAGATGAAGGCAGCAAAAGCTGAAAAATAAACACGGCGGCAAAGCAAGCCGAAAAAAAAAAAAAATAAAAGGCAAAAAGTAGCTGGGAAAAAAAGTCGCGGTAATTTGAACCTTTTTTCCAGTCGAGTGATTTCAGCTGTGGGCAGCTTAGTAGTGCGGGGCGTGGCAGCCAGCATAGAAATCAAATATCAAAGCCAAACTTTTCTTTTTTTAAGAGCAATATGTGTGCGTATATCTGTCAGTCAGACTGCGTGTGTGTGTGTGTGTAGGTATGTTATGCTTTTCTTTTTTCTTTCGTGACTTGGCTATTGGTAATCCCTTAGCAACAGGTTACCAAGTTTTTCTTTTTTAGCCAACCATCAGGTCCCAGGCCAGCCAATAACGAATCCCAAATAAAAACCGTTAGGGCCGTCAGTTTAAAGAGAGAGAAGCGGGCAGTTGAGCCTTGCAGTTGATTTGCCAAATCAAAGTTGCATGAAACAATGCCAAGCAATCCGGAAAGACATAGATAAGGCTTAAATAGCGAGACCAAGGACCAAAGAGCAGTTGACAACAGCCATAAGCGACAAATAAGTCGAAACTTTCAGTTAAAAGGATTTACACAATTTAAACAGCGCAACTTAACGATTTCGATTGAAATAAGCTACTTGCTCGCCCGTCTCGTTCTGTCTGTTGATTTGGGAATTGACTTTTGCTTAAGGCTGCCCCCTCCCAGCCCAACGCCCCACTCGGCCCACTCGGCCCACTTCTGCCCGCAGCTATAAGCCTGACAGGATGTAATCTTTCATCTTAACTGAGATTTCGTTGCCCACGTTCGCTGTGCACTCGCTGTTTTCCCCACTCGAGTGAGTGTTTTCTTTTTGTTTTCCCTTGTCTTTCTTTTTTATGCTATTTGGTATTTGTTTTCCCTTTACCTTTGGCAATTGCAGCAGCAAATTCAGCTTCAATATTCCTTGTCGGCTACAGCTTTGCGCTTGTCGAACTCGCAGCATCAAAATTTATGGCATTTTATTGTTACATTTCGTACAGCATCGAAGTCTCGTATGCTACGATTGCCATTGTGCAGCTGCCAGCAGATGAGTTGTCCGCTGAATAATGTACTACTGAGCCACAATCTGCAGTTGCCTTTGTTGGCTTTGCTGAAGAACTAGAAAACAGTGCGAGATGAAAATTGGATTTAAAGCTGATAAATGTGGCTCATACTAGAAGTTGATGTAATTTTAATAGTAATAATTATAATAAATAATAGAGAGTTGCTTGAATAACAATATTTAATTAGTTAATTAACAATGCGCAGCATGTATTGATTTGCATTGAAGCCAAGTCGAATATATTTTATATATTATATATATACCAGATTCTGTTTAAAAAAATAAAGATTGGCATAAGGATGCATATTGCCCGCCAACTATTAAGAAAACGTAACGTGTTAATATTTTATAAATACATATATTTATATATATTCAAGCAATTAAACCCAATACGCTCTGGTCGTCTTTTTTTTTTATAGCTGAATGTTTGCATCACTTTTGATATTTTTTATGTATTTATATTTTTTACATCGCTTATCCAATTTAAAATGTAGGTCGAGTGTTCGGTAAACAATATACACATTACTATATATATGTATGTGTGCGTGTGTATTTACTCTCACACTCATGCAAAGCATTAAAAATAAACTAAAATGTGGACTGAAATTAAACGAACACTAAAATTAAATACGTTTGTCGAATTCACGTCAAATTAGAGCGTGAGAAATGAGCAGGCGAGAGGGAGAGCAAGGGGGAGACGGGGGCTTGGCTTAAAGCGCGCACCACTTTAGTGAAAAGCAGCCCTTAGATAGACAGCGAGGGTTGCCAGCAATGTTTGTTTGCATTTGCATTCGAAGCCAAAGTCTCGCTCTGCACGAACATCGAATTGAAAGAAACTGAAACTGAAACGCAAATGAAATGAAATGAAATAAAATAAAGGATTTCCTAATTGCCAATTTGCATGCAGTCGCATCTAATTTTTGCCCATTCGTCGGCTAAATAAACTCCATTTGCTGTTGCTTTTATTTCCATTTCGTTTGTTTTGTGTGTTTATAAATTTGTTTATTTTGTGAATGGGCTGTGTTTGCTTGCTCCCGCTGCCCCACAGCTCCCACTGCTCCACAGCCACTGTTTCAGTTTCACGCAAATTCTATTTACACAGCCGAGCTGCCACCTGCAAGTGGAAGCATGGAGCATATTGGCTCTGGGCATGGACATCATAATAATGATAAAAATGGAATGGAATGGAATGTTAAATAATAATATTAGCTGAAAATGATTCTTGATAAATAATTACATTTGCAATAATTACTGTTGCAGTGTAGCTGGCAGTCGAGGCTCTCTGGCTTGGCGTGGCCTCTGCCTGCATTGCATTTTATTTGCCCAATTCTGGCCCAAGTCTGGCCTGATGCGAGTATGCGATTATATATATATTTGACTTCCACCTGCTGTCGACTGCTGCCTGCCTGCCTGCCTGCGCTCGTGTGTTATTTATGCAAATGTCAAATATTTTGAAATGCCGCTGCCATGTGAACGAAAGTTACCGGAAGTACATTATAAAGTTTCTCCGCGCCGACAGCAGCAGCAACACACACACACACATACAGATACACATATATATCCACATTTAACCCAACGGTTCATGTTATTTGGCCTACCAACAAACCGAAATATGCCCTAATATCCAGGCACGAGTTAACACCCACTGCGCCAGCTATTCCACTAACAACAACAGTAATTATGGCATTTTTGGAATAACCGCCTTGTTGTTGTTGTTGCTGCTTTTGGTGGCTCCTTTGTTACCAACACAGTGGCTGGCATTTGGCCCCTTCGCTCTGGAAAAAAAAGGAGGAACATTTTTGAGATTATTGCCACGTTAGCTAAATTACTTCGCGGTAAGAATTTTTAATTTGGAAATTGTCTCGAACTCTCATTAAATATTTAATGCTCGAGCCACGAACTTGTTGAATTAACGAATTCGAGGAATTGTAGTCCTCAGTGTGTTCGGGGCGACGCTAATGAAGCTACTGAATGCCAAATACCAATTACCCAAGGCAATTATCTGCGAGCTGGCGCGAGAATAGTTGAAATTATAAATGGAAATAATTTCTCGCGTTTACAAAGTGAGCCAGCTGACCCAAGAGGCAATTGCTCATTGGCGTATAATTCTAAGCAATGGACGAGTGATAATTTCTAGATGTTTGTCCAGTTCAGTGAGTTCCCACCAAGCACATTGTGTTGGCTCTTTAAAATGGCTCTTTAAAACGAGATTCAATCGATTGTCTGAGGCTTAAATACATGTGTCGAGGCTTCAAATGCTGGATGGCACTTCAACACTTGGTTAAACAAGTGTGGGTTGCTCTTGTGGCTGTTGTTGTTGTTATGGTTGTTGTTGGTATTTTGTAACGCTTGGCCGCACATCGAACCCTTCGTGGGCAACCTTAACCTTCACTCTGACCTTATTGTTTGCCAAGCGGGCGTTAGAGAAAGAGATTTACAGTTGATTTAGCTGCCAGAGCCATGGCTAATGCATAATAAACGTTTTTCCCGCAAACTTTTCACGCCACTTCCTACGCCTAAAACACAAAAACAAACACACAGCCGCACGTGTGTGTGTGTATTTCGTTCAATTTCTCTACTTGTTTTTTTTTTTTTCTGGCTGGCATTCAATTTAAGATAGACATCATGTGCAGTCATTAGATTGTTTTCGATTGACGTGACATGATAATGAATGATATTCGACAACGTTTCATGCCCGCTCCTTGCCTACATTTCGGGGCAGCATTTGAAAGCAGTCGAAACATGCAATTTTGAAGGCGGACTCCGTCCGGTTTAGTGTTGACTGCCAGCTGGCCGTTTGCCCTTTGCCGTTTGCCGTTTGCTAAATTGGCAGTTGGCCATGATTTGTTTATGGCTGACCATAATGACCGATAAAGTGGCTCTCGACGCGCTCGTTTATTGGCCCAAAAGTTTTGTGCTCAAATTAACATGAATTGCAATTCCAATTCGCACGATATTCACAAGCAGCAGGCAGCAGGCAGCAGGCAGCAGGACTCGGCCACAGAAGCCAACTAATTTCAATTGCGTTGCCTTTGAATCGGGCACTTCTAATCGCATTCTAATTACGGCCACAAAGAGCCATAAAACCAAAGTCTTCCCGTTATGCAAATGTCCTTTGGCGGCCCATGCCACGATGCCATTGTTATTTACACTCCAGGGACTTCTGTGACGTTTGACAACTGCCCCTGACGACATAATCGCAGCTGGTTAGCAGCGCGTCTTGAGGAACAGGTGCTCATTATTTCGTTTGGCTCGTTCATTGATTGCTCTCGCATTTCACAATTATATATTCATCGTTGGCTTTGAATGGGTTTTCGCGTTTCGCGGGTCCTTGACAGCGGGATAATCTGATAGGATAGAATTAAGCATATCACGTGTCAGATATTATTAGTACATTTCCATTTGTCTTGTGTGTGTGTGTGTGTGTGTGTGTAGCAGGGGAGTCACTCGCTTTTTGTGTCAAGTAAAGTGGCAGCAGTCACGCATTTGTTGTTCAACTCCTCCTCTGCCTCTATCCCTAACAAGACGTCGCTTTGCTTTTGTTTCGGGTTTTAATTAATACGCGTTTTCATGTTGCCAGCCTGCTCATGCGTGTCAGTTACTCTCCCCTCCCGCTCCCCCATCTACAATCCTTTTGGCTGACACGCAAATGCAATTTGTGAGCGTAGATTATTTTCTGTTGCTCCGTTGTCAGTGAAATGGAGCCTCAAGTTCTCAGCACACAATTATTCAAAAGTTGCAAGCCTTCCCCGAAATAAACAGCATTCACGTAATATTATATTATGTTCATTAAATTTTCTTTCTTTCTATATATAGCTGGCAGATCTAGAGTCGTTCACCTCGATTGATTGGGTCAAAATTCATGACCTTTTTGTGTGTAATTAATGATTCCTGGTTACTTATGAAAATACATTTATTTTTAGATTCCATAAAAAAATACAAATTGAGCTATTCGATAAATCAATAAAGTCTTGAGAGGCCGTGCTC
This sequence comes from Drosophila aldrichi, assembly GCA_035045965.1. Lineage (NCBI taxonomy): Eukaryota > Metazoa > Arthropoda > Insecta > Diptera > Drosophilidae > Drosophila > Drosophila aldrichi. The sequence goes on from JAWNOM010000199.1 coordinate 5,492,207, forward strand.
TAACACTGACTAAAATAAGTTGTTGACTTAACTAAAGCTAAATATAATCATGACTTTAACTGATGATGTATTTCAAATTGAGTTCATTAATGGTTCATTAGTCATTACCTTTTTTCTGTATATATTCTTAAATATTCTCACTTAAAGCTTATCCTACCCATTTTGCGCTCGCTTTAATTAGGCTCTGATCATCGCGGTGATACAAAAAAGTGGGCATTGTTTGTATTGTGCATGGTAAACGTGTTGGTTTTAATGATTGCATCTGCAATTTGTTGTTACATAATTATGTGAAATAATGCTGAAGGGCTTAAAAAGACAAGCGGCGCATTAAAATGGCTTATTCTGCCAACAGGAAATAAAATGTCCGGCTAATTAAAATAACAAAGGACCTCGATAAATTATTAAATGAACTATAAATACAGTTTCACATTATCGTACATTACTTTGATCAATTTCACAAAACATTTTCCCCACATCAGCCATGCTCAATTTGTTATTCCGAGCAGCATTTAATCGAGCCGAAACTTTGTCTTGGCTCTATTCAATTACTTAGTTCGAATTTCACTTGTAATTTTTAGCTTTTAAATAATATTCAAGAGATAAGCGTTCAGTTCGACGAAAATTGCTGGCTTTACGCCTTGACGCGTAGCTCATTCGTTTCCTTCTGCTGGATCCGAATCGTGTTTGTATTTGTGTATGCGTGTTTAGACTTTTGCCTTGGCCGGTTGCATTTCCATTCGTGCTCAGTGAACATAATGTTAATTGATTACCACAGTGTGCTCTCGTTAGCAGCGACGATGACGGCAAAATCAATTCATGTTTAATTAAATTAATTTGTTGATTTTATCACACGCATGCATCTCGATTGATGCTGGCGAGATTATGCGAGTGGAAATGTCATATTTATTCATATCAGCTCAAATTTCGATTGAAATTCTTATTTACAAATATTTAAAATGCTTTAAAGAAAACAAAATAAATATCAATTAATTTTTGTGCACTTCAGTGTATGCGAAATTCTAGCTAAGCCCAGCTAAATGACAATTTATAAGATTGTTGAATAAACTCGTTCGTCGTTGGCAAATCTCCAAATGACAAGGGAATGCAAATACTTCACATAAAATATGTGTGTGTGTGTGTGTCTACACATATTTACATTCACAAATGCAATTGGCAACGGCTTAAGCAGAATGTAAATATTTTTCTATGGATTTATGTAAATTTTGTGTAATATATAAATGTACTAGATTCCGGCGGAGAATGCTGCAATTTGCTGCCAGACTAATGGCTCTTGTTTGTTGTTTTTGAAGCTCTGCCTACGGGGCGTATGCGCCATAAGCATAATAATGTAATCCAAGCCAAGCAGAAACAAAGCGAAAGAGAGAGAGAGAGAGAGAGAGAGAGGGAGACTGGCGAGATGAAATAGAATTTTCAATGGAAACTTTTTACTTTTTGGCTGACTGCGAAATTAGACTGAAGCCTTGCGAATGCAACAGTTATTTGAGTGATTTCCCTTTTTGACTCTGATGTGGCTTCGATGTTGCGTGTCCGATCGGCTAGCCGGCTGCCGGTTGCGTGTGCAGGCAACCTAAGCTCATGACGTGAAATCTCTAGAAATGCATCTGTAACGGTTAATTAGTGCACGCTTCCAACCTGTTAGCCAACTGCAACTGCAGCTGCTAAATGAAATGTAGCTGCGTCTGGCCCCACATAATCCTGCCACGCTGTGCATTAGGCAGTCAAGCATTTGGAAATTAGCGTGCTGCCAGTGCCACTTGAGTGCACCATTTAGCCATGGCGCATGCATGTATGTGGCATGTGGCTTCCAGTTGCGAGACGCTGCCTCTTCGTAGCCTCATTGGCTACGGCCGCGTCCAGTTTGGCTGCTGAGCCAAAAGGGCACTTAAAGTATTTATGCGGCGCATGCTGTACGTTAAGTGCAGCCCTCGGGCAGCAGTCGTTGCTCTTTAGCGAGTTATTGTTGCTCGCATGGCGTATGCGCCATAAAATGCATTTCAATAGATTATAACTTGCTCATAACGTCAAACCGTACATCGATTACGGGTCTCGGGTGACTGTCTTGCGACTGCCGCCAAGTTGCATTTAAGCCACGGAATGCGCAACACGCGCATTAAGTCGGCAGTAAACAGCACATTTTCAACGTCACTGCTTCGCAGCACAGTGGTACAAGATCGACAAGGTGTGAGTTGAAAATTTGCACAAATGAATTCGTTGAAATTTGAATTGAAAGAGCTCTGAATGTGCAAAGTTTTGTAGAAAAAATAAATAAGTAAAATGAATAAATAAATAAAAATATTGAAATGAAATTAAAATAAAATTAAATATTATATTATATTATAAATATAAATATTTTACTTATGTGGAAATTTATTTATGAGTAATCCATTCAAATCCCCTGAACAAATTATTGAAGCAGCAGAGAGCGTTCCCATTGGTCACTTGAAGCTTGAGTAAAAGTAAAAGCAAGCAGAGAAGTGCAGAAGATCATTAAAGTTGTCTATGTGTATACAACAGTATTCATTTGGTATTTGTATTGAGGTAAAACGAAGCTAGAATACTCACAGCAGCAGAGAGCGTTCCCATTGCTCACTTAGAGGTCAACTGCAACGAGCTCTACCTGCCGTCGGGCTCAGCATTTGGGAGAGACAGTGCTTGAGTAAAAGTGGCCCTGTATATAAAGGGCAGCAGCTGCAGCAGTTCTTCAGTCAGTCTTCAGTCGTCCAGGCCTGCTGGGGGTCAGCGCAATAAAGTGAAGCAGAGTGTGTGATCGATCTAATAATCTCATTATTTTTATTATTTTTAAATATTTTTGTATTTAGTTTAAATATTTTTCAGTTTACTGCCTTGACCATTTATAGATAATTTAACTTTAATCTGAAGCTGGTTAATCACATTATTAAATAAGTCAATTTAAAAGTGCCAGAGCCAGCTAGTTTTCATGCACTTTTCGATAGGCATTGCACCAGTGTGCAGGGAGCATCTTCATGGCTTTGCCCGTGCAGCTCGACAATTCTGCGGTTACCCAGTGCGTTTATTATGCCATTCGCAGTTTAATAATGATAATAACGGCAGGATATTAAGCTTTTCCTGCCTGCTCTGGCGAGCACTGTCGACGCCGCCGTCGACACCGCCACCGCCACACGACCTGGGTGGTTAGATGGGTGGTTAGGTGGCTCGTGGGCTGTGGACTGTTGTGCGGCATTAAAACTATAATCAGTTTATGTAATAAAGTAAATTGTGTACGTAATGCGTGCTGATGTTGTCTTTTATTTATTTTGTTTTCTTGTGCGCTACTTTTTATTATGGGCAAGCCAAGCGCTAAGCAGATATTCTTGGATCCTCTCTGGTTGTCCGCCTGTCTGGCTGTCTTTCTGTCTGGCCTGCCGCCTTGGGTTCCATGCACAAGCTGCCTCTTCGGGCGCCGCAATAATGTTCAATATTAATAAAAGTTTTCGGGCCAAGTTAATTAAATTTGCTTTTTAATGTGCAGCCATGCATGAGCCCAAGCGCCAATGTAATAAATTGACCGTGCTCACCTCCTGCCCAGCCCTGGCGAGGTGAGGCAAAAGTTTTCATTGAATAAACTCAAATGAACTTGCATTCGTTCGGCCTGCTGCAAATGACAGTCCAATGTCTTTATTTATATTATATTTAATCATTAATTTCTATTTTTGAAATGCTATATTACTTATGTTAAGCAAGGAAATTGAAAGCCTGATATTTAAAGTTGAATTAATATTTATTAAAGTTTAAGAAATTAAATTAAATTTTCAAGCAATTCATATTTTGCTGCAGCGCTTAAATTCGCATTCAATTATTTGTAACTTTCCAAATAAATTTATTATTTAACATGAACAATATTCCTAAGTATTAAATCCAAGTTTTTGCTATGTTAAGTGCGTAATTGCGGCATTTTAATGCTTCACCTGGCACCACGGCCTCTTTGAAGTTAGTCCGCCTGCCGTCTGCCGGCTGGGCTCGCCCGTTTTATGCCTTCAAACTTTGGCCTTAATAAAGCACATAAAACGGCATTAGGCGCTGCAAAGGCGACGACAGCGGGCCACAAAGTCGCCATTATGAGTTCTTTTGTGGCATTTTAGACCTCTTTTGGCCACGTCAATATTTAATGGCAACTCGAGCTGCCGGCCTCGAGGCCTTTATTGTTCTGTGGCTGGCTGTGGGCAAAGTTTTTCCCTTTTTCTATTTTTTTTCTAGTATTTATTTAGTCCCACGCTTTCAGCGTTCACAACGAATATATATCGATAAATATTTCAAATGCTTTTTAATGAGGACACAAACTAATCCAAGTGCTTCAAGTACTTCCAATTAATATAAATTAGCAGCATTTTGTCTAGGGCGTGAGTGTGGAACCCGCCCACCAATCCTGGGGGCAAATCGAAAACAATCGAAGCAATCAGGCGAAAAGCGCGCACGGGATTTCCTGTGTATTAAAGTCTCAAGTTGATGTGGACGTGGGCGTTGCTGGAATGTGTGGGCGTGTCAGCCAAAAAGTTTTTGGCGAACGTGGCGTATGAACGGTGCGTGCAACTTCTCAACTTTTCAATTTGATTAAGTAGCTGGAAAAGGGAAGAGCCAACTAAATCCCAACCGAGAGATGTGAAAAAGAATACGAGGAAAAAGATGCTGGAAAATATTTTCAATTTGGTTTTTAATTGAAGCACAATACAAATCGCTGTAGGCTTGGAATGTCGAACAGATTTATGAGCACACTGGCCAGAGAGAGACGAGAGCAGCTGACTAGAAAAACCAAACTATTTGAAGGGAGAGCAGCAGAGGCTGGTTAAACGTTTTGATGGCATCAGATAAAGCTGTTTGCTGGCCGCCAGAGTGAAAAGCCGAAAATATGTCCTTTGAATGGCTTTAAGTAAATTACAAACAGCAATGGCTACAGCACACACACACACACACACACTCACACACATACATGCACGTACAAAAGGAATGTCTGATGTTGATAAAGCGCCAGCCGTGCAGGGGAGGGGGGGACTCAACGTCGTCTTGGCCCGGCCACAAGGAAGGACACAAGCAGCCATGCGGCAAAATTATGTAAAAAGTCAACAGCAAACAGTTAGTAAAAATGGCACAAGACGGGGCGTGGCTGCAGGCGGGCAAAGAGGCATCGGCATGCTAGGTCACTCAAATTGTCTAAGCGGCGACAAACTGAAAGCGAAAACCAAAGTGAAAGCGCCAGCGAAAGAAAGAAGACGCAAAGGAACTCGACGAAAATGGTAACAAACTGAAAATGAACGTGCGACAAGCAAACACAGACAACAACAACAACAACAACAACAAGAGAGGGAGAGGCAGAAAAGTTGCTGAAGAGTAAACAGAATTTTGCAGATGTTTCCGAAAGCTTAAAAGTGAGTTGTGAAGCGAAATATTATACTGCTACTAAGTATATAGCACAGAGGTTTAGAATAACTTAGTTAAACGAGAATAGCAAAATATAAGACGCTTGTCAGCCAGACTTGGAGAAGAAAAATTTAGTTGGGGCTTATTTGCGCTGAGTAAATTTATTTGACTGAATCTATTCTGTATCTATTTGACATTTCCTTTGAGTCCACTCTTGCTCCACTCAATGCGGAGTACAGCTCAGATAATGAGCCTTGATATAAATTCCCTTTGGATTAACATCTGTGGCAAGCAAACAGGGATATCATTCGTGAAGTGAAAGGCGACCAACAAATAAATTTGAGACAAGCGAGTTGCCAACTTTCACGGGGAAAATACACACACAAAAGCGCGCCGCAAAACAAAGACCATTCAAAATTAATTGTGAAATTATGTACAACATTTTATAGAGGTGTTTCGGCAAGAGCAGCGGCAGCAACAAATGGAAGTGAATTATATGAAATGCCGGCGAATGTCGGGTAAACGCAACTTGGCGCTAAATTATTAATACATAAGCCAAACAAACGCCGAACATCTGTGGGAACAACAAAAGACACGACGAGCGCCTCAAATATGCCAGTCAGGTGAGCAGTAGCTGCGGCAGTGGGTGTAAGTGTAGGCAGGCGCAATTCAACCTTGGCACTAAGGTGAAAGACACAGAGTGAGAGAGAGAGTGAGTGGGTGAGAGTGAGAGAGTGAGAGGGAAGTGCAAATGCCTTCCGTTCAAGCTAACAAGCGCAAGGAATGACTAAATGGGAATGGTACAAAGCCTGATACTAACAACACCTAGGCAGCACACACACACACACATACATATATACATAACAAGGCTTGCAATATATGAGCCAAGTGGGACTTGCTAGGTTTTCAGCTGAGCTGAGGAGTGCGAGCTACACTAGGTTACAGTGCATAAGCTAATGGCTGTTGTTGAGGTTCAAGTAAAATGCGGCAAGTGTGTGTGTGTGTGTGCGTGTGTGTGTAGAGTAACTTAAAGTTTGACTGCCTTTAATTCATTATGTATGCCTAATGCTAACAATTTAGCAGCTATTGGTTTATCTTAATGAAGCTGTCTGCGACCCAGGCCAGTTAACGGCCTAAATACACACACACACCCATTCACACACACACACAGACTCACAGTTGAGCGACCTTGCGACCTGTTTGGCTTGTCTTTAACTTTTATGACGCGCTCAAATCCGTTTGGCATCGCTGTGCTACATTAGGTGCCGCGCCACCACGCCCCCCACAACCCCGACACTGCCACAAAACGTGGCCTAATCCCTCATCGTGTTTTGCATACCGCCCGTTAACTGGGCCCACGGCTAGGGCTTTTGTCTTTGACTTGGCCTTTTCTCGTTTGGCTTCTGCATTTTTCAAGCCAACTTAAATATTAAAGCGCTGTTTGCGGTGCGGCGTCTCGGGATCCACGCAGCTCCCCAATGGAAGGGCCGGAGGGCGCGGCCAACAATTTAGCTGTCGAGCGGCTCATAGTGTTGACACTCGTGGGAAAATGTTTTAATAATGTGTGTAAAGAGTTGACAGCTCGGCCAAAAAATACAAAATTAAATGGAAGCTGCAGCGCAATGTGTGAAAAGTTCCAAACTTTTAACTCTCAACGCCTTCTGCAGGGGTTTTATGAAACATGGTGAGATATATTTAGAACCACTTAAGGCTGTCCGATTTAAATGCTGTTGCGCATCTTTGAGAATACATTAGCTTTTCTTATAGAGTCTACAATATTATTTTTGCCGATAGTAATAAACATCGGCAAAACTGTCCAATAGTAATCGTTATACGATTAATATCGGCTATCCTCCTAGAGATGTTTATCGGTTTTAACAGAAACATCAGACAAAGTTACAAAAGTTGCATATATCGGTGCCGATATTTATGAGTGCCATCTCTAGAATATGCACATACAGCTGTTTTAAAAACGCGTGGTCGGAAAGCTTCTATCGCATTTTCAAATCACTTAAAATCAAGTGGAAAACTCAACTAGAAATGGATAATTTAGAGGATCTCAAGGACAACGGCTTCCGTCTAAGTCTGCCAAGGCTGATGACCCCAGAGGACGGTCTGGAGAATGAGGAAATTGCCAATCCCTCCGTCCGGGTGGAGACTGTGGTAACCACAGTTAAGAACTTTGCCACTGAGAAGTTTGTCTTCGAGATGGACCTGTCCGATTCGATCTTGAGTGGAGTCAATGAAGATGAGAAAGGCGTGCCGTTGTACAAGACATCCACCATGGACATGGACAGTGTCATCAGGCGTCTGGTCCACACTGCACTTGAAAACAGCGGTAGCATCTTCAGAGTGGACGATCAGCTCATCCTCGACGTGGCCAACAAGCTCAGTTCTGGCATTCTCCAGCAGCACAATGCACTCGAGGAGAGTCAATTGGTCTATCGCCTGGTGCCGGCCATCGCTTTGGATCGCTGTGTGGGCGCCGTCGTGGCCTTCGGCCTGGGCCTGTTGGTGATGCACAACAGCCAAGATCACAAGAAACGGATGCTCTTCCACGGCTTTGCACAAGATATTCACACGCAGCAGATTTTAATCAAGTCGGTGTCGGAATCTCTAGTAACTCACATCAATATGGATGCCCAGAAAACAAATGAAATTTCTGTATAAATGTAACAAACATAAGAATCATCTACTAAAAAAGAAAAAAAAAACATCTTAACAGTCTAACAAACATCTATCTATAACTGTGATTTCTTGCTCAGCTTTAATATTTGCACTAACATCTTAACTAATCTCAACTCGGCTCTCTCTGATTTGTTCCCTATTACAGCGAGTCAACTTGCATTTTTACACTAACTACATTTCCTCAAACAAATGCAGACTTGAGATGCATGCTATAAATTACTGGAGCGTGCACTTGCCTGCATAATTAGCCTGCTGGAATAGACATTATGCTGGGGGCCGCTAGGCAGTGGGTGTGTTCAGCATATAAAAGACATAAATAAACACCCGGCGAAGTTGTTTAGAAATTTATTAGCAAACAAAAGATTTATTAATTCAAACGCTTTGCACCATCAGCAGATACGAAAGTCAATGCATCTAAATGTATTTCAACATGCGGCATTATTGTTGCAATTGTTGTTGTTGTTGTTGTGTAAAGCACACAAATATAGCTTAAGTTGCATGCAGTCAAACAAACACTAAAGTTATATCCGGATACACATTTGTGTATGCATGTGTGTGCGTGTGTGTGTGTGCGTGTGTTTGCACTGTTTAAAATTCGCTTGAATTTTGTGCAAATTTGCATATGTGCGCATTTTGTGCATTTTCTATATAGAATTTCAGTTCCGGCTCGTTTAGATAGTGCTGCATCCTACATCTATCTCCCTCCCGCTTGTTTGCCGCATTTAAGAACGCAGCAACATAAATGGCCAAAAAAAAACTAAACCAAACCGAAATAGTTCAGCAATTGGCCTACACTTTATGCCGCTTCAAGTTACAGTGGCTACATGAAACTACGTCCCGGCCCACGCGCTAAGCACCTTCACCCAGTTGGGGGGGGACTTAATTACATGTGGGCCTTGGGGCAAATAAGCAAAAATGAAAATAATACAACAGCGTTTGGCTAACTTGGCCATATGCAATCTGTCTTAAAGCACTTGCCATAAATTAAATTTTTATTAAGTTTATAAGCCAATATTTCACTGTGCAAGTTTGTTGGCAAATGAATAAATGCCTACACACATACATGACATGTACACACACACATACACACACTCAGGTATATGTATATACAAACTACAGAGTGAAAGTTCTAGGCCCTTGGAAATGATTAAGTGCATGCAATTTATTAAGAGATCAAAGTTTATAGCATTTGCTACCTTGCCATGTTGTGATTTATCAGCAAAAATCTACTTGGGGGTGGTTGGGTGGTGCTGCTGCGCTAGCAGATACGCTGTAAGACAAGGAAAAATGTTTAAAATTATTTATAAATAATATAAATGCCCTGACATCAGCTTATGATTAAAATTTATTTAAGCAATATTTTCTCAACATTTTTTTTCCCATTGGATATACTGCAATGTAAAGGAATATTATTATTATTGGGTTCTGCAAATCTTATTTAAGAATGAAACTATATTACTGCAAAGATTTTATTTAATTTTTATGCTATTTGAGATCTAGTTGCTTTAAAGCTGTTTTAAGCTTGACTGAGCTTTCTACTTAATTTTGCAAAAGCAGCAGCCAAATACAACAACAACAACAACAACTAAAGCTGCAAAGTGTGTCCATTTACTGAAGCTGATCCCAAAGAAGAAAAAAGTAAATATATATAAACCTGAGATTTTTATAGTCGAGTTTATTTTTGTTTTATTTGTTGCTGCTGTTGGTCGTTAGCTGCAGAGAGTTGAGCATCAGTTGCGGCAGCTGCTCTTCGAGTCGTTGGGGCAATATTTTCTTTTATAGACTTTACGTTTTGTATCCCAGTTGTACGGGCCGCCCACAGCCCACAGCTCACACAATCCACTCGCTTGACCTCTTCAGACATATTTTCACTTAGAAGACAAAAGAAGAAAAAAATTGACTTTTATGTGCGAATATTGGTATAGAGTTGGGTGTGTGTGTGGGTGTGTGTGTGAGTGAATGTTTCTCTGTCTGTGTGTGTGTGTGTGTGTGCTGGTTGCGAAAGTTTTTGGAGAACGTGCTCACCGTGCTCAGCTATCTGTGGCTCGGCTTTGGTCAGCTCTTATGGATTATGAAAGATATACTTATACACAGTTATTCCTTTGCCTCTCATAAAGAGCATGACTTATTTCTCAGCCATGCCTGTGTGGGCGTGGCAACAGCCACAGAGCTGCTCTACTATGCCATTTCCTGATTGCTTGACGCATATTAGCTATGCGCCAGCCACGAACAGCCAAAAAGCTGGAATGGAGCACAATATAAAAGAGAGAAAGCTGATTGACTTTAAAGTGTCTTCAATTCAAATAGATTTTGATGAATTCAATACTCTTAATGGTTTCTCTCGATCGACCTGAGCTGAGCTGTGGGAGCAGTAAAACCAGCTCTTCAATTGCAATTTCTTTTGCCAAATAGAAATACATTAAAACTGAAAACACTTTGGTAAATATTTGCAAGTTGTATTTGTGAGTAACACAATGAAAGTTAGACAGAAATATATATATATATATATCTATAAATATGTACATATACATAAATGGAGCGCAGCCTTTATAAGCAACAGAACAAATTCTCGACATGATGACAGACTGACAAGCAGACAGACCAAGCAAGTGTATGCGTGTATGTGTGTGTGCCTGTGTGTGTTCGACTCTTTTGCCAGAACTCAATGTCTCGACTTCAAATGTGGACAGTTGCACGTGCCAGCGGTATGGACATAGACATAGACACAGACATGGGCCATGTCAGAGAATAAAGTTTGTGCAAAATGTTTGTATGTCAGCCCCTTCGCCCTCGCCCCCGCCCGCTGCCAACATATGCTGCGTGTATGTAGATGTGCCTATATAGCTGACCAAGATACGCATCTCGCAATAGAAGCAGCCGCCAGTGGAGATGGAGTTTGGCAGCCTATGGGGTTTGGGGCATAAAAACATTAATTCAGTCGAAGGTCGAACAACTACTACATCCACACTCACGCGCAGCATGTAGCTCGTTATAAGCCAGTGCGGGGTTGAGGCTTGCCAGAGAGAGAGAGAGAGAGAGAGAGAGAGAGAGGGGGTTAGATGGGGCTTTGGGTCGTCAACGCTCTCTCACACCAATAACATAAAAATTTGTTGTTGTAAATCTGCTCAGCACTTTGTGCGTGAGAGTAGCACAGTTTAATAGCAAAGCACACACACAGAGGCACACACACACACACACACACTTAAATACGGCGGCGTACACGTAATCTGTTGTGTAATGTCTTTAGTTGTGTCAACTGTGCTACATGTTGTGCCCCAGCAAGAGCAACAGCAACAGCAACAACAACAACGAGAGCAACAGTGATGGCAAATGAAGCGTTATGGCGAGCGGGGAACGGGTAGGGGGAAGCAGGCAGGCATTGTCCGTTGTGCGCTGTCTGCAGAGGCAAAAACAGATTCAGAGTGAGTGCGAAAAATGGCAGCATGCAGAGTACTCCACGCTCTTTCTCAGCCAAGTTGAAGTTTTGAAACAACATTTAGATAAATTTCCCCCGAGACTTGCCCAACGCGTTGCGTCGCAACGAAAGAGAAAAAAACAGAAAAAAAATACATTGCTAAAAGAATCATGTAGTTGTTACAACAACAACAACAACAATTGGCAATTGCAGCTGAAAATGTAAAGCGAAACTATCTGAAAGCCAACTGAATATTATGTTTCCAAAATGGCCAACAAACTTTATATAAAGCTGAATTCATTCACTGCATTTGCATTGCAACTTTTAGTTTTCATGAACATTTTAATCAATATAACTACACTTTGATTAAAACAAGTCGGAGCAACAATTCATAATTGAAGCTTTGCATCAAGCATGAACAGGACTTTAATGAAGTGTAATTAACTTGGCTAAAGCGTGAAAGGCTTCAGCGCAATGAAGCACTACTAAATGCAAGGCATGGCTAATTTCTCTTGATTGCTCATTATGTTAAATACATATAAATAAATACTGGCATGTCTTTAATTAATTAAGAACTTATTTAAACGTATTTCCAGGGTTGCTTATAGGATCGTAAATAATTAGGTGCAATAAAAAATAAATAATAATAAAAATAAAAATATTGGAAAAAAAATAATAATTAAATAAAAATAGTTAATTATGTAAAAATTAAAAATTAAAAAAAAATATAAAATAAAAAGGAGTTAAAATTAGTTATATATAAAAAAAAAAAAATTAAATTAAATTAAAATAAATACAAAAATATTACAATTTTTGTTATATATATAAAAAATAAAATAAAATAAAAATAAATAAAAAAGATTTAAAATTATTTATATATGTAAAAATAAAAAATAAAAATTTTTAAGATATTATATATGTAAAAAATAAAAATTAAATGAAATAAAAAGAGTTAAAAGAGTTATATAAAAATTAAAAATTTAATAAAATAAAAATAAGTTGAAAAGATTTAAAACTAGTTATATATGTAAAAAAATAAAAATTAAAGAAAATAAATAACAAAGAGTCAAAATTAGTAAATAAAAACAAAAATAAATTAAAATTAGTTATATATGTATAAAATCAAAATGAAAAAAAAAAAAAATATATATATATATATATATAATAAAATAAAATATATAAAAAAAGAGTTGAAGTTAGTTACATAAGTAAAATAAAATAATATAAAAGTAAATTTAAAATAAATTAAATTTATATAAAAATATTAAAACAATATTTATAGATATATGTATATTTGTATGTATCTCTTCTCATTTATAAACTGCTTAAATTCCAATCGAAAATTTGACACTCAATTTAGTCATTATTGCTTAATTATGCTGAAACCAAGTAAAGTAAAAGTCAGGGCAAGTCTGGGCATGTTGGAGCTGGTGTGTTGTTTGCTTTAATTGCACATGCCACATTACCTCAGATACTCCTTTTCATCGGCAGCCGCTGCTCAATAGTTGAGGGTCGTAAAATGGCTGAAAATGTTTGACTTTGTTCACTTGGAATAAGTAAGAGCTGCTCAATTTAGTTGCTCGACTTCTCGACTTGGTACTTGGTGGTTTTGCCATTAAGCTATTATGGGTGGGGGGCGTGGGCGCTGGTGGAGTGGGTGTGGGTCATGTGGTTGCCAATTCGTTGCTTGTTGTGATGGCATTTTATACTGGGCTGGCAAGTCCAACGGGGAGGGAGACGAGGCGGAATGGAAAACACTACACAACCGAATTGAGTAACATTTGTGGCATAGCTGTTGCGAAAACTTTAGCACAAATTTCATTGAGCTAAATGTCAAGTCATTAATATTCAAGCCATAAAAGCTACACCACATCCACACAGACACAAGCACAGACACGCCCACACACACACACACACGTATATATACACTTATTCCAGGAATTCAAAAACTCTGTTTCAACAACGACAGCTCAATGTGGCCTCGACTGGCAAATAATATTTAATTAGAGAATTGTTTAGACAAACTTTTTAATTACGTTCATCGTTGTGTGCACGTGTGTGTGTGTGTGAGTTATTAAGCGACCCGCATAAATCTTCAGATGTGTCTGGGGCTTCAAATTTTCGTGAAAAATGCACGCTCGACTGGTCGCTCGACTCTTGTGCAACGCCCACTTGTCTGCACCGCCCACCGAACGGGATGCACGCTGCCAGCAGCGAGGATCTGCCGCGCCACGCCACGCCACGCCACGCCCCACCACGCACCGCCTCCTGTTGGCTGACAGCCGGGACGAGCTGTGACCGTCAGCTGCATAAATTTCAAGCGGCAGCAACATTAAAGTCAACATTTTGCCAGTGGCCTACATTTGCGAGGGGATCCTGCAAGTGGTGGAGTGAGAGGGGGGGAGGGGGGGGTCCTTCACAAGGGAACTGGGCGCTCAGCTCTGGCTTGGGAGCTGATACTGGAAAATGGTACAGCTCCTGCTGCTGCGAATGTCCTTTTAGCATGACTGCCTCCGTCTTTCGCTTTCGCTGACATGTTGCTGCACACACACACACACAGACACTACTTATGTCATGTGTGTGTGTGAGTGTGAGTGTGAGTGTCTGTGTGTGTTTTTATGTAGATGAGTTGGCAGTAACGTGCGCAAAATTATGAAGATGAATTTCTCTGTGTCATTTTTTTCTTACTGAGCAAAAAAAATACAAATAAAATAAAATTGTAAACCTCTGAGTAGCTCAAAGAGCATAATTTCCACTGCAGTCAAAGAGACGGACCTTGCCTGAGCCATTGGACGGCTTTAAGCTGCTCTTAGCAGAATATGAAACTCTGAAAAGAATTCAACTTTGACAACACGCAAGTGAATCAAGTAATGAGATCTGAAACTTTTCAGATCCCAATTAAGTCTTTAATAAACGTGAAATATGCCGAAATTCATGTAAAATTAAATTTAATAATAAATAATTGAATTTATATTTACTTTCTGGCATGTCTTCAGGGCAGCTGTGCTAAACTGTTTCAGGGTTAATTAGCTAAGAGACAAATGGAGTGATGCATTTTAGTGATATGTGTTGCGGCGCTCAATACAAATTGCATTAGCTGCGGCATGTGGCAGGGCCAATTGGGTTCACTAAGTCCGCAAATGGCGCAACTTGAGATAATTAATTGAGCGCAAAACTAAACACGAGAGCAGCAAAAGCAATTATCTACAATAATACTCAGACGAACACACACACACAGACATGAGATTGTGCTGACCACACCCAACACACACACACACAGACGCCCATCAATAGAGGCTAAGTAGAGTAAATCACTTGGCATTTAGCAGTCCAAAAATAAATCGATTCTCGACTACTACTATTAACGCTACATTAAAAACCCTGATTGCCCTTTGTTTCATTTCAGATAAATGCGCCAGCACACAAACAGACAAACAGACAGACACACAGAGAGTCCAAGGGATACGAAATTGGCTCCGAAAACCTGACAGATGTTGTTTTCCCAACAAGAATAACAACGCGGCCGAGTAGCTCAAGTGGAACCCAGCCCGGACATGGCATTGGGCCAAGGCTTATTTACAAAGCAGCAAATGGAGTGTGTACGAAAATAGCCGAGACTGGAATAACAGTTGATCAAAACTGATAAACTAAAACAATAAACAAATAAATAATCGTATGCAAAAATTATCAACAGAAGCGTACAAGCTCGGCCTCCATAAAATTGGCCATAAAATCAAAACGACAACGACTGAGCCGTCCCATAAAAAAGCGTCGATTCTTCGGCTCCAGTAAACAATTTATATTGCATATATATATACATACATATATATCACGAATAAGTTTTATTTGGCGAATTCCGTCAACGTGTGCACAAACCAGGTCCTTGCACATTGCGTATACGCCACGTGTTGCCAGCGTCAGCAGAAAATACAAACTGAGAGCGAGAGAAAATAAAGTTTGATTTTATTTTTGGCTAGGTGCTAAATGCGTTTACATATCTCTGGCGCGGCAGTTGCCGCCTCCGCCACCAGTGCAACGAAATAGAAGTGAAAGTGCAAAGATTCGCATTATTTCTGCGTAGGCTAACATTAATCTCTGGCTAGGCGAGTGCGAGGCGAAGGGCGCAGTATGCTGCGCTTGTGGAAAAATCGATCCAAAATGCGAATAGACGCCGCTAGCATGAGCAGCAGCAGCAACACCACCCACACCACCATCACTAGTACCACCAGGACCACCAGGACCACTTTCAACAACAGCAGACAGCCGCAGCGCAGCAAGCAGCTGACACAGTTACTTATCGGCAGCATCCTCTGCATGACAATTGGTAAGTGAAAAGTATTTTAGCCATAATGCGAAATTATAATTTAAAGGCATTCCAATGATTATTGCCCCGATTGCAAATACAATTTCAATCAGTTTATTTGCGCTTACTTAATTAGTGTATGCCGCTGCTCGAGCTAATTAACAAAGTGCCCGAAATGCTTTCGGGCTAATTAATCAAATTAAAAGCTTTTATTGCACTCAGATAACCCAAAAGTTTGCCCCGACCTCAGCTTGTACATTTATGATTAAGCATATTGCCAAAACTTGGCCAACTGGCGAAAAGCAAATAAGTAATTGGTTTATTTATTTAAGATTTCCCAACATTCTAACGATTGGCCTAAAAGACAATAAGAACCTCGAATATATATATAGAGATTAAACACTTAGACAGGTAAAAATTCTTCACCTGTATAAAGTTAATTGCCAGCTTTAAGCTGGTTTTCAATCATTTTATAGTCTGCATCCACTTTTTAATGCATTACAATGAAATGATTGAACGCGTTCCACTTTAGCTGCAGCTCAATTGCAGACATGTGCGAGCATGCACGCTCATGTCCACAGATGTATGTCCCTGAGCATATATACTTAACATTTGAAATGATCGAGTGCCTGGCTGATTTTTTCCAGCTCAGTCCCTAGGGGCTGTTTGAAAAATATTAAATTAAATGGCAAAAAATTGGATTAAGCGCGTAAAGTCGCCAATTAGATACTCTTTCATATTAAAATGCATAAACTATATAACAGAAATGAAATGGATGGAATTTTCTATGCCGGTTACAGCAGAGATGAATTTCATTTAACTAACTCTTATATGGGGGCTCTATTCGGGCTCTAATCCAATATCGCATGCAGGCTGCCAAATTGGTTTAACTCTTTGGCCAGAGCAAGTGTTGCCGCAGCTGGTTGCATAAATTGCGTTCACTTTTTTTTTTTTTTCTTTTTATTGGTTTGACACGCATTCGTCCTGTGGGCTAACACGGCTATTTTTTTGTTTTTTCCATTTTTTTTTATTCAGCGCCTGCATTTGCCACGTGCTCGCATGCAAATAGTCGCATTCAATCGTACGTGCACTTCATGCTGAAATGGTTAACTCACTTAGCCAAGAGGCAGCCGACTCCCCGACTCCCACACGGCCGGGGGGCTTAATCACGGCTCCATTCAGCCTAAAATTACTTTAACTTTGCCCTTTAATTGGCTTTACTTAGAGCTTTTCGCTGGAAAAGTGTTGACTGAAAATCTGGATTGTACAAAACAAAAAATCATAAAGAGGGGGAAAAAAACGAGGAAATTTATGCTTGCCCCATTGCTGTTATAAGAAGCTATTAGCGTACTTTCCCTTGTCGCCGCAGACCTGAAAAAAAAACACAGCAGAAGTGAAAAAAAAAGGCAAAACATGAGAACATAATTCATGAGCTCCGGCAAAATGTTGAATTGTAAATGATCAAGCGAGAGACAGAGGAAGGCTGAAAAAAAAAGAAAATGGGGAAGCAAAAGGCAACGCAAATGAGCAGACAAATATGGCAGAGTGAGAGGGAGAGTGAGAGAGAGAGGAACAGAGCAGAGAAGCTTGGAGCCAACTGATGGGCGGCAATAAAGAATTCTGTTGGATTTGTGTGTCATAACGGGGCTCGCTGTGCGAGTCGGGGCAAAAACTTTACAGTTCACCCCACAGTTGCCCCCCTTCCCTACATGCAGCCCCAATAACTAATAACTAGTACCTCAACTTATATCGTGCTTATAAAATATCTTTATTGATTTTTCGCTCTATGCTTTGCCGAGAGTTTTACAGCAAAGTCCCAGCCCCGCAGCCTCATTGACTTTTGCCTCGTGGCTTGGCACTGGGCGTAAGATTGATTTATTTGCCATTGCGTTTCACTGAGGAAGGGGCAGGAGACCCCCTCCACTTTCTTTTTTTTTTAAACATTATTCATAACTTTTTCCATGCGGTTGCGGCTTTGCTGTAATTTATTTCTGAAGCAGCTCCAAATAAATTGACCGAAATTTGTTAGCATTTAAAAATGATTTGCATGCCAGCCCAGCCAGGCCGCCTCCTGCGACTGACCCTGCCGCCCACAAGCGCTCCATTGGCCATCGGCTCTTGGCCGGGTCGAAAGAAAAACTAAGACTCTCGGCCACACTTAAGCACTGTAATGTGCGTGAGCAGCCACGTTACGCATACGCCATGCAGTCCGTCTATAAATTATGGCTATACAAATAAAATCAACAGCGAGCGGCTTGCTTTGCTTCTCGGTAAGCTTTACATTGTTTTCATTTCGCTTTCCATTGCTTTATTTTACTTATGAGCTTTATTTTATTTTTGTCTTTATTTGTTGTTGGTTATTTTTCGCTTGGTTGTGGGAAAACTTTTCACTTTCCTTTTTAGCTAGGGACATTATTTCTGCGCTTTCATTTCCGTCCGTTTTTGGTTTTATTGCAGTTTTCAGCTGTCGCAGTGGCTGTCTCCCGAATCCTGCCCGCCCTGCTCCTGCTGCTGTTCCACTTTCCGATGCCATTCGCGCATTTCGCCTGTTTGTTTTCTCCTCTTATTTTTTTTTTTCCGCCGAAATAAATATAAAAAATTCGCTTCCAGTTCCGTCTGCCATTTTCACGAATTTTTCTTCTGCAGCATAGAAAGAATTTTGTGACGCTGCCTTTTGCTACTTTAGCTTTTGTCGGCGCACTTTATCCATTCGCATTCGCGCGCAATTTTCCCACGGCTCTCTCTCTCTCAAAGAGAAAACAAAAACAAAACAATGAAATGAAAAATTATAGCTGTCAACCCGCTACGCCGCTGCCGCCGCGCTCTGCTGCCGCCTCCTGCTTTGTCAGTGTAAATGTGTTTTTGCCATCAATTTTTATTGCAAGCAGAGTGTATCAATAAATTTTACAGCAATGTGCGGATTTAAAAGCAAAACTGCATTGGCTTTCCGCTCCTCTACTCTCCTGGTCCCCTCCTCTCTCCACTCCTCAATTCAACCCGCACATACAGAGACTCTCCTGTCAGCACCTTATGGGGCCATTGTGCTGCTTTATGACATTCGAAGTTGGGCATAAAATGCTCTTTCGAATTGCGGCTAAATTTGCCTTCAATGATGCCGACTCGGCCTGTGATTGTCATTTGGGTCTTTAAGAGGTTTACCGTATGCACCAATTAGTCGTAATTGGCCCATAAAATTGTATCTATCAACGATGAAAGGCGGCTTAGGCATTCCATACAACTAACAAATAAATATATGTATATTTATTTGTTCGAGTGAATTTTTATACAAAGCCTGTCAATAGGCGAAAAGGTTTAATAATTGGCTACGGAAATTCCAGCAAAATATTTTACTGTTGGCATTGCAAAGCGGTTTTCAAAAATAGTTTGACTGGAATTCCATCGTAATTAAAGCGTTTTATAGTGCCTAGACCAGCATATTCACCTAGACATATTGCATTTTCTTCAAAAATTGCCAGCAGCTTTTAATATTTGTTGTCAGTGTTGAAAAAGGTCATAAAATAGCCATCATGTCGCCGCTTATCTGCTGAATTTATGGCACATGGGCAAAACAAAGCGATCATAAACAAAATCAATATGCTTTATATCAAAATTAATGGAGCTGCAATTTCACAAGTAGCACACACACACACACACACACACACTGACACATACGTATATGAACAGCAGCTGGGAAAAGTGTTGACAGCTGCTTTTATTCACCTGTCAGACACAGAAGCCGCTAAACTGTTGATAAGAGGCGGACTGAAGACAGAGCCAGGCAGCTGGGCGTCAGAGCGTTCGGACCAGCTCCGGCAGCTATGCATCCGGGTATCCCCCATTTGACGGGAATCTGGGAAAATGTTGGGTGTTGCGGCTGTCGAGCCAATCAACAGGGGACCAGACACAAGCGCTGTGACAGCCCAGCCAATAAAATTCCCTCACAATCATTTATCAATAAGTTTCAGAGCTGAGCGATAGAATTACCCCCAGGGTCCCCGCCAAGCCACCAAGCCAAAGTTGGAGCTGGAGCTGGACACAGCATTACATGATAACGTGCAAAAAGAATGGAAATATGAAACAATCATGTATATGTAAGTGCTGCAGCAAAATATTCCAAGTGCTTGCTACGAGGACGGAAAACAAAAGGAAAAACATTAACATCAAGCCGCAGCTCAACGATGTCCGGACATCGCTGGACTCTGTCAGGCTCTGTGTAAATGTCACAAAGTTCGAGCGATTATAAATGACGTCGGATGTCGCCTGACAGTGAAATATATATTTTTTGAAAAGCAGCAGCTGATAAAACGCATTGACACGAAATGCTGCTGAACTAGCTAGAGCCAAGCCAAGCCATGAGCTTGACTAACTTTAATTTAGCTATTTTACTGTATGATTCTCTATCTCATTACAATATTCAGTTATTTATATATAGTGTGTCTCCCTGTAGAATCATATGCGGCTCTACAAATTGAAAAACTGGCCAAAATGAAAATTCTGTGGCAGACAGCAGAAATAACAAAAAAAAAAAAGAGAAAATAAAAGTCTGTCAAGATTTTAATTAATTTTTATCTGCGCTGCTGCTATCTGGCTTTTGCCTTCTGACGGCTTTTTAGCATAAAGTGAAGTGAAAATGTAATTCAATTTTGGCGAGAGACGCGCCAGAGGTGCGCCCAGGGGACGATGGGTGGGTGGGCTAGGCAGGAGGAAGTGCCCACTGCAGCTGACAGTTCAATTCGGTACAAGTGTCCCTGAGAGTTATTTGCCGTCGCCTTACTTTTGTTTACAGCGAAGATCTCCATAGTGGAGTGTGGAGCGCCTTTTGCAAGGCAAATGAGCGGCAAGGGTGCCACGCCCAGCCAGCTGGCAGTTCAGGCCTCGCCCAGAGCCGAAAGCTCTCCAACAATATCTGATAAGCTGCATCATGCATTTGCATACTTCCGGCAATTTGTTTTTGTGCGAACCAAACGAATTGAGACAAATGCAATAAGCGCACAGTAAAAAAATAAAAATACAAGAAAAAAAAGAAAAAAAACATGCAAAAAACTAACATAAAAGCAAGAAGCATACGACGCATAAAGATAAAACCGAACGAGTGGATGCACTGCTTCCTGCTGCTGCTCCCGCTCCTGCTCCCGTTCCTGCTCCACAGAGAACTGAAAGCCGTAGCACAGCCCGCATTGTGTATTCAAATTACGCTGCCGCATTGTTCCTGTTCCTTCCGTTTCAGCCAGCTCACAGCGTCATTGCCGAGTCCCCCAATTACCCGATCCCTCAATACCCGATACACGATGCGCTATACCCAATCCCCTCTCCCTGATCCCTCATCGTTAATCCCCGGTACCCCAACCCTCACGCCCGACAGTCGGCATCAGCGCGTTGTTTATTTACGTTGTTTGCCATTCGTCGTCTCCACTCTCTGTTTTCTGCCGTCTTCAGCCCTCACATAGTTTTCAAAAATATTGTTAGCCATAAATTCGGCGACACGCACCAACAAAGAAAGAGAGAGAGAGAGAGAGAGAGCGTTGCATTTGTACTCACAAATTCTGGCGTTTGTTTAGAAAGTTGTGCATCCCGCGCGGGTTGAATATCAACTGTGGACCTAGCCAAGTGCCTCCCCCTGTCCAATCCCTCTACAGAGACGAGTTACAGTTATAGTTAGTGTTATAGTAACAGTTACAGTTACATGTGTACTCTCTATCTGCGTGTGCATATATTGTGTCAGCCATAAATCTATTTTATCGAACGAAGGGATCTGCTGTTGCAGTTGCAGTTGCATCCATTGCCATAAACCACTGTAATGAACTGCATTATATTCGAAATATGTGAGTTATATAGAGATACTTGCCGAGGCTAATAATTAAATAAGTATTTTAACTACAGAAAAGTCAGAGTAGGTTTTAAATATAAATATAAAAATTATTTATAATATTATTTATATATTTATTCTAGATTTGATTTATATTAAATCTAAATATATAAATATAAATATTCAGAATCTTATTTATATATATTTGTTACTCAATGAATACATAAATTTATTACAAATTTTATTTATATTTTATAGACGATTTATTTGATATCCCAACAGTTCTTTAAAAGTTCCCTTTAAGCACTGAATGCACGCAATATATATATATGCATGGGTTTAGTCCTTGATATTATTCAATTGACATTTCGAAATCTCCAAAGATTGACCTATATATGCAAATATTTGTGCGAAAAGTTCACTGTGTCAGCTGTGCGATTGGCAGTGGGCGTTGGTAAATAATGCAAATCATTGGATTGTTTTCCTTTACAATACAATTTTTTTGCTGGCGTTGACTCGCTGCGACCAACCAGCCAGATCCAGATCTGGGAGAGCACAAAAAAAAAAAATATTACAAATTGAAATGGCAAATGCTCGAATAGAAATACGCTGAAATGGAAACCTCTAATAAAACGAAAAAAGACATTTCCATTACTGCGATTAAATCGTTGGCTAGCCAAAAAGACAGAGAGACAGACACTGAATGGAATCACATGGCCGGCTACAATGGGGGAGCAGATGGGCGGGAGTGAATGGGGCTACATGCAGGATTTCGCTCTGTTGTCCTTCCACATCAACGCGGCTGAGTGCGAGTCGGCGATAGGATATGCTATTGCTATTACTTCAATTGTTATTGTTTATATTCATTGGATGCCGCTGCTGATGCCGCCGCTGCTGCTGCTGCTGCCATAAAATACATACATTCATGGTTTTGATGTATATTTTTATGGCGCATAATATTAGCCCAACATAATTATCAATCTTTACGGCCTGGCGAAATGGCCAACATTAAATGAATCATGGCCAAGCGCATAGATACCAGGCTAGCGGAAGACGAGCGCCAGACTGCCAACGTTGCGTATGCGCGATGTGCTGCTGCACAATTGTCCCTCGGCCGGAATACCGGAATGGCGCATAAAGGCAAAAGGATTCGCCATTACACACGAGCACTCGCTGATAAAATTAGCAATTCCATGCCATTCGGTCGCCCATATTAGCAGCAAATATATTCATGCCGTCTGCCGTCTGCCGTCTGCCGGCGCACGGGCCGTATGAGTGCTGCAAAAGCGTGACGCTGCAGCGCTGTGTGAAATGCGGGCTGAACGTTTGCGGTTTGGCTCCGTTCCACACCGAGCTGACTCGGGTCGACTCGACAGGATTCGCCTCGCCTCGCCTCGCCTCCTGTCAATGTTCATGCGGTTGTTTCCATTGCCACCGCCACGCCCCGCTCAGTTCGTGTCTGGCTCGAGCGTTTGGGAATGCGGCCTGGACGCGTGTCGAAGCATCTCAGTCGGAAAATGGGTGACAATTCATGACAGTGCAATGCGCGTAATTTGCATATAGAGTCGAACCATTGGGCCATTCGCCGACTCGTTGTGCTCGTCCCGGGATCCCAGTGTGCGCTTTTTCTCGCCTCTCTGTCAAATTCTCTAGTGAATTTTGTCCGCAGCTTTGGCACACACACACTCACACACACCCACAAATACTGCCACATTATGCAAAAATTCATTTTCAGTGCATTTTTGGTGCAGGCTAAAAGCAAAAAAAAAAAAAAAAAAGAAAAAAGAAAAGTAGTTCGAAATTTTAAATGCAAATGACACTCTGAAACAGGAGGCGTGGCACAAACGTTGACAAAGTCAAGCACACAAATTGCGGTCGGAGCTGTCTGGATTAAAAACAAAATTAGTTTTCTTTTAATAAGCCAATGCAGCCCGGTAAAATCAGTTAGTTCGAGCCTCAACGAGAGCATATCCGCAAAAAAAAAAAAAAAGTGAAAGAGAGATAAGTTGGCAAATTCATCGATCGAATCTGACAGCACATATAAAAAGCAGCTGAGCAAAATTTCGAATTTTAGCAAATTTTTCATAAAATGCCGACTAACTTCTGGGAATTTGGCTTCTAAATCCAGCAGGAGACAAAAGCCAAATGTTGGATTTATTCTGGCAGAATGAAAATTGAAAAGTAGAGTTCCAAATTGGATTTTTGGCTTAAACAAATTGCATCAGCAAATGTTATCAAATATCAATAATAAATTATTACTGGAAAAGCACAAACTGTCATTTAAAACATGGAATGAAACTAAGGATTATTTTTGAAAAATGTTTAAAAATCATTTGAAGATATCTATATTATTTATATTGTTTATAAAATAATTTATGAATTTATTTCAAATATTTTAATATATAAATTATTAATTAAATATTAAAAATATTTATTCAATAGAAAATATTAAAATATATCTATAGAGAAATTTAATAAAAAATTGAAAATAAAGTCAGATTTTGCTGACATATCCTCAATTGAATAGCGAACTTTAAGCTGGGCATTTCCAGTGCGAGCTGCGTGGGTCGCATGGAATGCATGCCACAAATACCAGAGGCGCTCACAGATCCTGGCTGCCTGGCTGCAGGCCAGGATAATGGAACTTCCATATACAAATAAACACGAGCTGTGTACGGGCGGCATTTTCCTCTTTTATTTGGTTTATACGACGGCAAACAATGTGAAATACTTGCGGTCTGAATGGGAGACGCAACACGCCAGCCAGCGCGCTTTGAATGGGAGCGGGCAAGGCGAGTCTTCTGCTGCAAATGCCGTAGGCTGCCGTGGGGTGTCGGAAAGGAGTCGCTAGGTAGATGTAATGGGAGCCCGCGGCGAATAATACCAACCCAAGGCTGCAGGAAACACTCACCAAGGCAGCCAGCCAGCCAGCCAGCCAGGCAGGCAGTCCAATGTTCCATTTTCTAAGGATCCTGGTGAAATGAAATGGGAGGGAAGAAAAAAAAAACTAAAACGAAACGAAAGAACTTTAGCAGCTGCAACAACAACAAAAACAAGTGCAACTGCTGCAGTCGATTCATGAGTGCAGGAAATGCTTTATGACTCGGTCGACGTTTCCTCTGGCCCATAAACAGCGAGCAGGCAAATTGAAATCTTACTGCTGTTGCCTTCCCTCCGCTCCACTCCACTCCCCTCATCAACCCTAACCATACAAAGCTGGCCAAAATTCGTAGCTGGCTTCCTTTGCAGCAGCCGCATCCCTTACTATCGACCCCCCGCCGCGGCGCGCCGTTGCGTTGGCAACTTCTTTCTGCCTGCGCTAAAGGCGCAGCCAAAATGGCGTCGACTTTGACTGAATGCAGCAGCCAAAGGCTCTAACTGCTCATAATTTATGCTAACGGCAATTTAAACTTTGCCTGTTATTTATTAAAGCCAAGCAAAAGACTCTCCAGCTCCCCGCCTCCACGCGTATCCATATAGTATAGTTTGGCTAGCGAAAGCCGCGCTTTTTATTGAATGCAGCTGGTAAGTGTTACAGTGGTTGTACTGCCCCAATTTGTGCACAGAAATTGGTTAGAAATACATAAATATGTATTTATCAGTTGTAACATATCGTGCTGATAAATTGAATATTTGTAAAACGATTTTAATGTTTGAAAAGGAGTGAAAGTTCCTCAAATATTATTATGATATATTTATATATTTTTAAACAATATCTGACTGTAATCTGTATTTGATGATGTCTTTAAACTTTTATTCAATATATGGTAACAATTATTCATTTGTGCTAGATGTCTATATAATTAATATAAATAATATATTAAATTCTATTTCCTAATCATCCTGAAATAATCAATGATAATAAATTTCTATTTTATTATTGATATTTAATAAAATATAAAATAGAACTTTTAAGAAAAACAGTCAGTGGAGAGCCCTCATGCGAAACATTTTAAATATTACAAATAAATAAAATATTATTATTAATTAGAATATTATTCATATATTTTAATTTTCCCCAAAATTAATGATATTGGTTCATTTTAATATCATTAATATATATTATTAATAATTAATAATTAATATTTTTATTTTATTTTATTTTTGTTTCATTATTCTTCTAAGCTTGATTTTAGTTTCTTTCTCCTTCTTCAGGATGCATTCTTGGCTAGTTACACAGCCTTTAATTGGTTCAGCTAACTTTCCGTTTTTATCGCCAGCCGATCTGCCAATAGAATAAATACTGAAATTGTCGATTTTTGGGCCTATTTGGTTGCCCTAATGCCACTGTTTGTTATTGGCACTCGGACGGAGCAGCATTTCGGCTGCTGTCTGTTGCCTGCTGCCTGCTGCCTACTGCCAAAAACTGACCCAAATTTACGGGCAGCCCCAGGGGTGGGGCGGGCCAGTGTCTGGGGTGTGACTGCCTGGTTATTCTTGTTCTTGTTCTTGTTTGTTTGTCCACCCACCCCTGCTGCGTCTCCTGCGTCTGCTCCTGCTGCTGCTCCTGCTGTCCGTCTCTAGTCTGTTCCCCGCAGCCAGAGTGTCGTCGCAGAGTGCCATCAAATTGTTGCCGCTGTAGGGCGTCACCAAACTGAGTTGGAGCCAAGTGCTGTGTGTGTGTGTGTCTTTCTGTTGTTTGTGTGTGTGTGCTTTAGTTTGGTTTGAGGCAACTCTGGCACGTAGAGCTCCACAATTTGAGTGAGTCACCGCCAGCACCAGGCAGAACTCGGGCAAGCAGTGTTGCCTCTAGACGAGTTAAGTGTTTTATATTTTCGTTTAGCAGCTGAAAGTTGCATCCTTTACTGGGGACCTGACGCTCAGCTGCACTAACTGCTGCCGGCTGCGTTGTTTTTATGCAAAAGTTAAAAGGCAGTTTTGTTGTTGCCACACACACACACACACAACAAACACACAACGTGGCCTGGCCTCGAGTTTGGCAATGCCGTTTAAAGCGTTTACAGCTTTCAGATTTCTGGAGTTTTATTGGAAAATTGGACAGATTGAGGTAAAGTGATATTAATGTCTGAGACCCCGCCCAAAGCCAAACTGAGCATGTCCTGATTAGGAATTGCTCACAGCATTCGATGAATCTTGTAATGTTGGTCAATTTCGGAACAGCTTTAAAAGCCAAATTGTCTGAGGCACTCGTGCATATGTGACTACGCCCCAACTTACTCGAGCAGTGGCTTTATAATTGACGCCGCAGCTGATGCTAAAAGACACACAGTTTTTGCAAGTATGTCGCAGCTCGTTGGCAACCCTCAGCGCTAAGTGTCTCGCAATTATTTCAGAGTTATTCGCAGGATACTTGCATGCTGGGCATGTCTGTCTCTGGCAAGCATGCACTGCGCATAATTGACATATAAAAAACAATTTTATTATATTACTCTACCACTGTTTTTTTCATTTTTCTGAACAGTGCGCAAAACGTGTTTAGAACGCGTTACAGTTTCGCACATCGAGTTCACTTGGCGCGCGGCTCCATCATTAGATGGCATAAAAAATATAAACTGTTCGCAAATGAAATTTCAGCTGCTATCAACAAATTGCGCTACTTTGCAGGTTAACTGCAGCGGAACAGACAAGGCGCCCGTGACGTGGTGAAACGAGAGAGACCAACAACCAACAGGCAACAAGCAACAAGCAACAACAACTTCACCTGACGTGCATGACTTGCAACAAAGCGAGCTACGACCCCTGTGTGTGTGTGTGTGTTTGTCTAATGTGCGTGTGTGTGTGCATATAGTTGATTGCCGACTGTTGTGCTGTTAGCTGAGCAGCGGCAGGAGGCGGGGGAGAGTGCTGTTAAAAGCTGTGAGTTTACGACGTGTTGGAATTTTTATGCGTTTTAAAGTATTTGCCAAGCATCCGACGATGTTGTCGCTACGCTACTCCAGACTCCTATCACACGATCGGGCGGCGGGCAGCGGGCAGCGGGCAGCGGGCAGCGGGTGGCAGTCAGTCAGGAGTCAGCGCAGTGCCCGTAAAACTGTATTAAGCGTAGAAAACTAAGTTATGCAACGTAGCGTTGAGTTACGGCCAACGCCACAACTACGTGTGACTATCGCCTATCTACAAGCTCATAAAAAGGCAAAATGTGCTAAAGTGTGAACAACTCGGAGATGCTCTCTCTCTAGCTGCTGACAGAGCTGTCCACAAAACATAATTATTTATGGCGATTTGCAAATACACTCTTAGTGTTTCATGAAATTTACAGGTCGTAAGCTGCCCTTGACTCAATCTGGTATTCTGAGTGCTTCTCTTGCATTCAAAGATATCGCTCTAATAATGGATATAGCAGTAAAGCATTGCTACTCGCTACTGATTGCTGATTGGTCCAGGGTATATGAAAGGCGACAGCCGGAGGGAAATCGCAAAGGATCTGCAAGTGGTTCCATGAGCATTATGAGGAGCGTGTGCTGGGACTGGGTTTGGTTGGGGAGTTTCGACTATACGACACCGCTTGAATGACACGTTGCGGAAGTTGTGGCTTAGTTAAAATTTGTGTGAAAAGGCATCAGGCGACAGTTTATGTCCGTTTGTGTGTGTGTGCCTGAGCTTAGCTTCAAAATACGCCAACTTGTTTGCTCAAAAGGCATAAAACAGAAAAAGAAGTATGAATGTGTGTGTGTATAAAAGCGAGGACGCCTCCACAGCGAGTGGCATGTGAATGGCGGTGGTGCGTGCTTTTATGTCACCATTACCGCATCATAAAATCCTTTTTGTGTTCAGCTAATGATGGATGAATATAGCCACAGGTGGAGCTTTGCACGTAGACAGCTAGAGAGAGAGAGAGAGAGAGAGAGAGAGGGAGAGGGAGAGCAGAAAGAGATAGCTGCTATTATGCCTGACGTCACTGTCCATTATAGACTTATATAACGCTCGCTCACTGTGGCAACAATGCCCTCAATTCAATAACAAATTCTGCCGTTTATTATACGACATTTTACAGCTTGTTAATTTCCACCAAATATTACACAAAACTTTTGTTCACACAAATTGAAAACTAATGTTCCAATATGTTTTTTGTGACAAAGCCGCCAAATTAGCATTGCGCTGCATTCATTATGCAACAGACAAGAGGCAGCCAACTGGGGACAGCGGAGAGCGGAGAGCGGACAGCGGACAAGGACATAAAGAACCATTGTAACAACTTTTGCAGGACTTGTGCATAAATTTTAATTAGCTAATTACGGCTGGAATCTGAGCAGGTTCATGAACGGCATTTAATCAATGGAATGTATGCCAAGTAAATACTCCAGATAGTGCTTAATAACAGCAGAGTTTATACTCTCTACATTTGCAGTTTTATTGTAGTTAATATTTAATGTTAACTATGGATATATATAGTTGTACGTAACAAGCAGAAGTGGCAGCCCCCACTAAGTATTCCCTCTACGTATTTCGAAATACTTGCTCTAAGCATTTACTCTAAGTATTTCCGCTAAGTATTTCCCCTTTCTTCTAAGTATTTCCTTTACGTAATTCCTCTACGTAGTTCCTCTTCGTCTTTAATGCTTAGCTGATCGCTCACACACTCTGCCTCACTTTAATGCGCTGACCCCCACCAGGCCTGGAAGACTGAAGAAATGCTGCAACTGCAGCCTTTTATATACGTAAAGCCACTTTTACTCAAGCTCTGTCTCTCTCTCTCTCTCTCTCAAATGTGAAGCCCGACGGCAGGTAGCGCTCGTTGCAGTTGACCTTCCAGTGAGCTATGGGAACGCTCTCTGCTGCTGTGAGCATTCTAGCTTCCTTTTACACATACATATACCAAAAGAGAGCTGATGCACACACATTTAATGATCTTCTGCACTGCTTCTCTGCTTACTTTTACTTTTACTCAAGTACTGACTCTCTTAAATGTTGAACCAGACGCTAGGTAGAGCTCGTTACAGTCTCTGCTGCTTCAAGCATTCGCTCAGGGTATTTCGTCGAGCGGACTCGACTTGTTAAAGCTTTTCGAGCTACGGCCTTATAATATACTACAACTATAAGTCTTACTACTATAACTATAAGTCTTACTACTATAACTTTAAGTCTTACTACTATAACAATAAGGCCTACTACTACAACTATAAGTCATACTACTATAACCATTACTTCTACTACCATAACTATAGGTCCTACTACTATAACTATAGGTCTTACTACTATAACTATAGGTCTTACTACTATAAGTCTTACTACTATAACTATAAGTCTTACTACTATAACTATAGGTCTTACTACTATAAGTCTTACTACTATAACTATAAGTCTTACTACTATTACTATAGGTCCTACTACTATTATTATAGGTCCTACTACTATTACTATAAGTCATACTACTATAACCATTACTTCTACTACTACAACTATAAGTCTGCTGCGCTTTATATATGCCCACTATTACTCAAGCAGTGTCTCTCTCAAATTTTGAGACCGACAGCAGTTAGCGCTTATTGCAGTCAAGCTTCAAGTGACCAATGGGAACGCTCTCTGCTGCTGTGAGCATTCTAGCTTCGTTTTACACATACACATACCAAAAGAGAGCAGCTGCCTACACATAAACAACTCGAATGATCTTTTGCTCTTTTTCTCTCCTTGCTTTTACTTTTACTCAAGCGCTGTCTCTCTCAAATTTTAAGCGCGACGGCAACGAAAGCTCTCTGCAGTCGAGCTTCAAGTGAGCAATGGGAACGCTCTCTGCTGCTGTGAGCTTTCTAGCTTCGTTTTACCTAAATACAAATACGAAATGAGAACTGCTGCATACACATAGACAACTTTAATGATCTTCTGCACTTATTCTCTTCTTGCTCAAATGTTGAGCCCCGTAGAGCTCGTTACAGTCGACCTTCAAGTGACCAATGGGAATCCTCTCTGCTGCTTCAAGCGTTCGTTCAGGGAATTTCCTAGTCGAGCGGACTCGACTAGAACTTTCATACTTGTTAGCTGTAATGTTATTTTTAGGGATTATAAATTTATTTAATAAAATTAAAATCATATTAAAATCACATTGAACATGTATATTTCAATATTGGCATTCAGTACATCACCGATTTGTTTTTAATGTGTGTAACAGACAGAAGAAGATGTCTTCGTTTCATATGCATTAAATATGATTTATTTGTTAGTTGATTTAAAGTCATATTAATTTGATTATAAATCCATATATTGTCAGATAGCTGTCAGATAATATACGTGCTCGATAATATATATTTTAATTCTTATATTAAACAGCAACATTGCATTGTTATGTATATAATCTGCTATTACCTACATATAAAGTATAACAAATTATCAAAGTGCGAATGCTTTCAGTGTATTAGTGTTTAATCCATATTAACATGGAAAACCGCTTTCCATGGCAAATGTCAAACCGATGAATGCAATAGAAACCGCTGTGGAAAAAACCAAACCAAGTGCCAAATGCATATTGTCCATGTGGGTGAGGGGGAGTGGTGTATGAGGTAAACGTTATGCACATGTGGTCAAGGATGACAAATTTCGGGTGGAAATTGATAAGCACATAAATTACAGTTTAATTAATAACTAAATGGAATAAATGGAATAATAAATAAACTTAACCAGAGACCGTCAAATGCAAAATACGTGTGCGAATCGCAATTCCAGTTCCAGTGGGGCGCGGTGGGCTGGGGCGGTGCGGCGCATGATTGTCAACCGCAAACTATTAGGGTCTATTAAGCGTGATCTAATGGCTGTCGGAGATTTTAATGCTTATTTGCTTTCGCCAACCATTTTTTATTTATCATTTATTTAGCTGGCGACACAGTGCGCGCATATCTCTGTGGCCGTCCACAAATATTTATTTATTCATTTATGCATAAAATTTGTCAGAGCGCATCAAATGCAGCAGCTGGCTCTGTTGTTTGTCCTACACACACACACACATATGAACCCAAACATTGGTTGCTCCGTTTATTTTAGGGCATAATTAAAAGCAGCTAATGCTGGAAAAACACACTATCTATGTATGCGCACATGGTCTACATATCAAATATTTACGGCTGTCACAACAACAATTCTCTCTCTCGCTCTCTCTCTCTGTCTCGCAGTCAATCTGCCTGTTTCGATTGCTGTGTCATATTTAAAAATATGTCAAAATAGGCTGCATCGCATGCAAATTGCATAAATTGAGTTAATTTGTGGCAAAACACAAATATATATTTACATATAAATATTTTTTAAATGTCTGCCAATAAGTAATAAAACTGTTTCTGACAGCACTACGTTAAAGCCATGGCTAATGGCCAAATATATTGCATCTACAGACAGCAGAGACATTATCTGACATCTGTTAGAGCGTTAAAAAGAAAAACACTCCACATTTGCCGAATTCAAGATGTTAACTGAACTCTTTATTGCTTAAAATCCTAGTTCTTATATACCTAACAGAGACTCTTAAAACTACTTCCAGTCACTGGAAGGGTGCATTTTCTCACACAACAAGTGCCCAGATGTTTACTTAAGTGTCCCTTTTTTTGAATCTTTGGGCCCAGGCTCACGTTACATTTACATATATTAGACGCTGCATTGGTCGCTGCAACTAAGGGATGACATATTTATTACCTTGTGTCGGATAACGCGCAGGTTATTCGAGTACTGTCTCTATTTTATTATTATGTATGTTCATGTTTGAACATTCTGCCAGGGGCCCAAAAATGTTGTGGCTGTAAAAATTTTTATTTTTTGTTCGATGACTCGCAGGTCATCCAGTATTCCCATGTTTTCAAACATTCTGCCAGAGGGGCCAAAAATATATTTGCTTTTTTGTTTTCATTTTAATATTAGTTTGATAACGCGCAGGTTATCGAATAATTTTTTTTTTGTATATTTTTTATATTTCAAATTATATGGGACCAGGAAATGTTATAGCTTTTAATCGCCTCTTTACATTACATTTTCTTATTGTATATATGATTAATATTAATGCAATCAAAATACTTATTAACATAGAAGCATGACCTGATATGTGATGAAAATGGAGCCCTTTTAATTCTATATGGCTCTCCTTCATTTGTTGTATTGCTATTTGTAAATGCTCAATTTCTTTAGTATGATTTATTCTTGATAGTTCTAATGGGTTCCAAACTATTTTTGGAACGTCAACAATCTTTCCTACGTATGAGGGTGCGATTTTCTCGTATCTTTCAGTGTGAATATCATTATTATGAGCTATTATGGTCTTATCTCCTGATCGAGCTGTGCAATCTGATTTCATTTTCAACACACCCTGTTCTGGTAATTCTATTAGTTCTTGCTGTGCTCCCTTGCATCGTACGCTTAGCTTTTCATTAATCGGTACTTTAAATAACCACCTACTTTTACCTTCCAATTCAACCCAGTATGTTTTTGAATGAACTAATGTTTGATAGATACAGTTCGCCGGTCGGTTTGGCTTGAATGGTGATATTTCGCAGCTGTTATCGTTGGCATTATCCCAGGGCCAGTTACCTTCACATATGAGCTTGTTTGGTTGCCATTTTTTGCATTTATTTAATGTGGCTTCAGCCATTAAGTGGTAAGAATCAATTTCGAAGTTATACACTAAATATTCTGTTCTTTTTCTAATGAATTTATTTTTATTCAATCCGTTTTGGATCCAAGCTAATGTGATAGTGGAATCACTCCACGCAAAGATTTCAACATTAATTCTAATCGATTCTGTTATTTTAGAAATGAGTTTTGTCAAAAGATGGGCAGCGCATAGTTCCAATTTGGGAATAGTTTTACGATTTTTCTTGGGATTAACTTTACATTTACTAGCTAACATCATTACCGAATTACCTACTTTAGCATATACTACTGCTGCATAGGCTTTTTCAGAAGCATCAGCAAACCCATGAAACTGTACTTCAATATCTTTTTGTATTTTGACCCACCTAGGTATTCTTAGGTTTTGTAGATGTTTTAAATTATCTTGATACTCTTTCCATTCTTTGATTTCTTCTTTGGATAGTTCTTCATCCCATTTTTTATCAGTTAGCCATAGCTTTTGCATAAACAGTTTTCCTATTATGGTCACTGGAGCTAACCACCCTAAGGGATCATATATTTTAGCAAGTGTTGATAAGACTGTTCTTTTATTTATTGTTTTAATATTGTTGTCAGTGAAACTAAATTTGAATTCATCTTTGAGGGGTTCCCACTGTAGACCTAACGTTTTTATTGACTCATTCTCTTCAATGCTTAACACCTTATTTTCTTCATTTCTGTCTATTTCTTCAATTATTTCTGATTTATTTGAAATCCACTTTCTCAGATTAAATCCTACTTTTGCTAGTTCACTGGAAACACATTCAACAATTTCTTTACAGTTTTGTATGGACTCAGCGCCTGTCATAAGATCGTCCATATAAAAATCTGTTTTAATTATTTCTTTAATTGTTGCGTTATTGCAATTATTGGCTATGTCTAAAAGAACTCTAGTGGCTAAGTAAGGAGCTGATGCAGTACCATAAGTGACTGTGGTAAGCTTAAAGTTCTTTAGTTTTTTACTTGGAGAATCTCTCCAGACAATATATTGAAATTCTTGGTCATGTTTTGCTATTTTTATTTGCCTATACATTTTTTCTATATCTGCTGATACTACATATTCCCAGCGTCGCCATTTTAATATAATGTCAAATATATCTTTTTGAACTCTTGGTCCCGTCCACATAATGTCATTTAGACTTTTCTTATTTGTTGTTTTTGCAGATGCGTCAAAAACTACCCTTAGTTTCGTTGTCAGACTACTATCTCTTAACACTGCCTGATGTGGTAAATAATATTTTCCTTCTTTATTTGTAGATATCATATGTCCTAACTGCAAGTATTCGTTCATGAAATTTGTGTAGTCTGTTCTTAATTTTTCATTTTTTTGCAGCTTTTTCTCTAAGCTAAGAAATCGAGCTATAGCTTGTGGCTTTGATTCTCCTAATTCATTTTCTTCTTTGAACGGAATTGTTACAACATATCGACCCCTTGAATCAATTTTTGTTGTATTCTGAAAATTTTTCTCACAAAATTCTATCTCTTTGACATCTTCTTCTTCTTCATTTTCTAATTCCCAGAACCGATCTAGGTCTTCTATTGCAATACTTGTCGCTACTATCGTTGTTTTACCTTTTGATTTTGTACAACCTGATACTATCCAACCAAATTCAGTCTTTTGCCCAAGTAATCCATCTATCTTTACTATCCCATCTTTTAGTACGTGTGGATATAAGTCTGCACCTATTATTATGTCTACACGACCTGGTTTATAAAATTGTGGATCAGCTAAAGTGAAATTGTGCCATTGAGCCATGTCTATATTTGCTTTACTAACTGGGAGAGCTTTCATTAACTTTGATAATATGATGGCCTCAACCCTAAACTGTTCTTTATTTGGCTCTCTAGGTTTTATTATTAGCTTAACTTTGTGTTTCGATCTACAAGTATTTTCTGATGAGACACCACTTATTTCTGTCTCATTTCTGATTCTGGGTAAATTTAGCAACTGTGCGGCCTCCTCAGATATAATTGTTTTTTGAGATCCACTATCTATTAAGGCTCTTAAGTTAATATAATTCCCCTTTATTGCTTTAACTTTAATTATCGCTGTTGCTAATAAGGCCTCTTCATTTGTTACTACTGTATTAACTTTTTCTGTATTTATATGTAACATTGTATGATGAGGCTTCTTACAAAAGTAACAATTCATGTTACTTGTGCATCTATTTGTATTCGTGTGTCTTAAACACTTCAAGCATAACTGTATCTTTCTTGCAGCATCCAATCTTTCTCTTGGGATCATTGCCTTAAATTTCGTGCATTGCGTGGTACTATGACCTACTACTTTGCATATAGGACAATTGTAACCAGAGTGAATTACTTTCTTTTCCTCCTTATTTGAAGTAGATAATGAACAATGTCGCTGATCTAAGTAGTCCATTACGTCAGTCAGTAATTGTATTTCTTTTGTCTTTTTTATTTGGCTTTCATATAATTGAAGTGCCTCTTTACTAAATTTTCTTAGTATTATGTGTGCAAAGATTTTATCAACTTCTTCTGAAAGTTGAGCCTTACTTTTAATTATATGTATTGACTCATTAATTGTATCAATAAAATAATTAATACTTTTGGATGAGTCAATATTTAAATTTGGAAGGTCCATTATTCGGTTCAATTGTTCCGAAAAAATTTTCCTTTTATTTTCATATCGCTTGGTAAGTAATTCCCAAGCGGTAGAATAATTATCTGCGGACCCCGTTAATAAATGAGCAACCATGCTCTTTGCTTCTCCTCGTAATGAGGATTTTAAGTAGCTGAATTTTATAGAAGGAGTTAAATCTTCTCTTCTATCAATAAGGTCGCAAAATAATTCAGCGAATAAATCCCAATCTTTGACATCTCCAAAGAATATTGGGACTTGAATTTTTGGTAGACCCGGAAGGTTATCCATTTTTTCGTGGATTATGGGTTGAATTGGGGTGCTATTTTTGGCTTCTAACGCACTGATTGCATTTTGCACATCAAAATCTAATTCATTAACCTCTTCGTCAAACATTTTGTTTGACACATATTTATTTCTTAGCTCCTGAACTAGCTTTGAAACTTTATTCCATAAATATTTAATTTTATTCTTTCGAATCTCGAAGATTCCTACGTTCCCTTTTGCAATGTCCTCATATACTTCTACTAAATATAGTTTCAACTGTTCGACTTTGCTTTCAAACTCTACTTCTTCTTCAGAGCTTTTCTGAACTGTGACTGCTCTAACATGCCTCACATCTTCTTTATCTTCTTCTTTCTCAGCCCTCATAATTTCTAATTTCAAATCTTTTATGCTTTTCATCGCTTTATCAAATTCCTTATTGTTAAAGTATGCATGGTCTATTACCCCTACTTTTAACAATAAGGTATGATTATTTTCTAATTCTTCTTTTATTTTTTCTAACTCTCCTAAAATTTCGCTCGGTGGCCTAATTTCTTCAGATGAGTCTAGTTTTTTCAATCTGGACACTAAGTCCGATTGCATTTTCAAGAGCTTTATCACTTTTTCTGACAGCATTTTTACAAAATTTTTTTTTTTAAATTAAATTACGACTTATCTTATCTTATCCGCGCTGTCCTCCTGTTGATCCAGTCTTCTCTGAAGGGGGCGCCTGATGATCTTGGTGATATTCCTCTTCCCGTTGGCCACTGACGGTTCTGATGAGTCGCTTTCTTTCGTCGAATTTCGCTGTAGTTTTACTCTGTCTCTCTTTTTGGATGGAGAACAGAAACCCTTTGGTAGTATTCTGCCTCTCCGCACTTTGCGCGAGAGAACAGAATTACTTCGATTTTTTGTTTTTTTTTTTAACCGAATTTTTCGGATTTTTATTTATTATTTTTTTTTTTTTTTACTCTGTCTCTCTTTTTAGATGGAGAATAGAAACTCTTTGGTAGTATTCTGCCTCTCCGCACTTCACGAGAGAGAACAGAATCACTTTAACTTTTTGTTTTTTCTTTCTCCGCACTTCACGCGAGAGAACAGAATCACTTTAACTTTTTGTTTTTGTTTTTCTCTCTCCGCACTTCACGAGAGAACCGAACTTTTCGGATTTTTAATTTTTTATTTTTTCCGTCTCTCCGCACTTCACGCGAGAGAACAGAATCACTTTAACTTTTCGTTTTTTTGTTTTTTGTTTTTCTCTCTCCGCACTTCACGAGAGAACCGAACTTCTCGGATTTTTAATTTTTTATTTGGTCTAGTCCCTTTTTGGGAATGCAGACCAGCACTACAAATTTTCTTTTTTTAAATTTGAGCACCACTTTTAGTTTATATATGTATATACTCTGTCTCTTACCACTGGTGGGGGAAAACAGAGTAATATACTATATTTTGTCTTAAGCTGAGTTTTAAAACTATCAGCATTAAGACGCTGGTTCCTTTCTCTGTGTCTCTTACCACGGGTGGGGGAAAACACAGAGAACGCCGAAGGACCAAAATGTTAGAGCGTTAAAAAGAAAAACACTCCACATTTGCCGAATTCAAGATGTTAACTGAACTCTTTATTGCTTAAAATCCTAGTTCTTATATACCTAACAGAGACTCTTAAAACTACTTCCAGTCACTGGAAGGGTGCATTTTCTCACACAACAAGTGCCCAGATGTTTACTTAAGTGTCCCTTTTTTTGAATCTTTGGGCCCAGGCTCACGTTACATTTACATATATTAGACGCTGCATTGGTCGCTGCAACTAAGGGATGACATATTTATTACCTTGTGTCGGATAACGCGCAGGTTATTCGAGTACTGTCTCTATTTTATTATTATGTATGTTCATGTTTGAACACATCATATGACATACCTACATTTATATTTACTAAAAATTCCCATTTATTGCCAGCGAATATTCTGTTTACTTAAAGTATTTCAAAACATATTACATACATATAAAATTTAAAGAGTGACTTTAAGGATTCAAGGCTCAAGGCTTCTCAACATCCTTGTGCACTTTCCAGTCCAATCTTCGGCTCTGCACTCAATCAAAGTTGCAGCAACGTCTATGAGCAGAGATTGAGGGAGCTATAGTGCCTGTCAATCATAACGAGCCAGCCCAGTGACACGCCTCACAAGGCAAGGCCAAAGGATAAGGTGGCAAAGAAAGGGGCGTGCCTACAAATTGGATTTGCCACGTTACAAGGCGTTAACATACGCAAAGCACACACGCCTGAGCTTGTTTCAGCTTACTTTTTTTTTTGTCAGAAGTTTTCGTACGTTGATGATATGCAAATACACAGATAGCAAATTTGAGGCTGGACCCGTACTGCTGTGTGAGTGAGTGCGTGTGTGTGTGTGGCCCAAAAAAGATATGAGCCATGCATGAGCTTCTAATAACACGCAGAGAGAGCCGTGTGCGATGCGAGCGCCGGCGAATGTCGATACCCAGAACAATTATTACACAGTGCAAAGGAGGAGGAGGAGGAGGAGGAGCACAAAGCAAGTCGCATAATTGCTGCCTTCCGGCCTTTTGAAAACTCATTTCCGGTTTTGGCTGCTTCAGCTGCTGCAGCTGAATGTAAATTGTATGCCAATTTGTCGTTAGTCAATACCTCTCGCTCACACACACACACATTCTCTCTCTCTCTGTCTTTGTTTCTCTCTTTTTTTTCTCTCTTTCACTTTTTGTGTGTGTGTGTGTGTGTGTTTTTCTAACATTAATTAACCCTAATTAAGTTCGCTGGTGCCGGACCGAGTCGACAACGCGGCCAGCTGCAATCGTATCTGTGTCTCTCTCTCTCTCTCTCTCTCTCTCTCTCTCTATCTCTCTCTCTCTGCTGCTGGTCGTATCTGTAGCAGCTAAATATACAAAGTGTGTGCGGTATTGCTTGGCAAATGCTTTTGGGGCATTTTCAGGGAAAATGTTAAGCAACTGCCGCAGCGAACATCGAGCAAAGTTACTTAGTTAGTGCCGTGAAGGGCTGCGGGCAATTTTGCGACATTTAACAAGCATTTATTTAAACTTTTCTTGCCCTGTGTGTGTGTGTGTGTGATTACTTCTGTGTGTCTATATCTGCAGTGTAAAACGTTTAATTTCAGTATGGAAACTTGTGTCAGCTGCAGCAGCTGTAAATAACATTCCGGTTATGCGGATACTCGAAATACGAGCAAGAGCATCTCACAGTTTCTTGTAGTAGTTGTCATCGTCGACTTTGCTGCGTATGTCCTTAAGCTTGTGAATCCTTACTGTGTGCGTGTGCGTGCGTCTGTTTACTGAGTATATGTTGTTTGTTCTCGTGTACTGGCCCTGTCGTGTTGCCGAAATTGATATTTTAATTAATTTTTCGTACACAAAGTTCTGCGAACTAATTCATATAACTTTTAAATGACCAACTTTTACCTGAGCCAAGCACACGACAGCAACAACAAATTGTTTCATCTTTTCGTTGTATTTTTATTTTTTTCTGGATTCATTAATATACTGCCAGAAGCATTTTGCCTTGTGTCCGTGGAGCTGTACAAATGGAATGAAGGGCGAGATAAATATATATATGAGCTTACACTGCAAAAATTATATTCATTTCACTATGAATCACTGAATTACTAAATTGATGAAAACTTTAAAAATTGGAAAGTCGCTCTTCATAGAGGAGCATTAATACATGACGACAATGAGGGATATATATTGAGGTAGCGCAATGTGGGTATACAAGTCTTTCTCTCTATCTCTCGCTCTCTCTCTCTCTCTCTCTCTCTATCTTTGAGTATATATCCCTATCTCTCTTTTTCTGTCGTTAAATCTTTAGTTCCTTCCCAATTTCTTGCTTTCTCTCTCTCTCAATATCTATCCCTGTCCCTCTCTCTATCTTCCTCTTTCTGTCGTTTCCTCTCGTTCCAGTTGCCTCTCATCTTCATATTTGCTTTCTCTCTCTGACGCTCTCTTTACTCATTCTCGTTCCTTTCATCAATCTCTACCTCTCTCTCTCTCTCTCTGAAGCCCTTCCATCAATCTCTACCTCTCTCTCTCTCTCTCTGAAGCCCTTTCATCCTTTGTTATTATTCGAAGTGTGGATGTTTAATATCAATTCTCTAACGGGTTACATGAAGCTTATGGTAATAATTGTGGCAGCCATTCGTATTTGGGTGGCTAAGTGGAAGGCTTAAGTCCAGTGTCAGCTTTTGGGGCCGCAACAAGGACCACAACAGGGCCCACAAGGACCACAAGGACCACAGCAAGAACCGCAACCAGGACCGCAACAAGGACCGCAGCAAGGACCGCAACAGAATCCACAGCACGGACAGCAAGAGGGCCCGCAGCATGGTCCACTGCAAGGTCCACACATTCCGCAGCAAGGTCCACAGCACGGACTGCAGCAGGAGCTACAGCATGGCCCATAGCAACCGCCACAGCAACTGCCGCAGCCTCCGCATGGACCACAACAGGGTCCACAGCACGGGCCGCAGCAGGGTCCGCAGCCGCAGGATCCGCAACAAGGTCCGCAACCGCACGGTCCGCAACAAGCACCACAGCAAGGGCTGCACATCTTCAATTCGCTAACTGAAATCAAAAGGCAACCATTTCAATAGATCATACCAAATGCATTTCACATCTCGCTCACCTTCAACCCGTCAGAGAATTGAATATTGTTTTCGAATTTCGTGTCTTTGTGTATACAAATTTTGTTGCTATGAATAAACACTGTCAACTTAACATATACTAAAAAGTTCATTTGATATATTTTATAATCGAAAATCTTTAATTTATGAATAAAAAGATACCCCACGGTATCTCCAAATCGAGCACCGACTCAGACTAGACCAATTCCCAGTATTACGTGTGTTTTCTTTGCGTTGATCTGTTTTACCTCAGCTCCCAAATCTTCAATTTCAATTGCGGTACATGGCCGAACTCGAAGTTTGTTTTTCCCCAACAGAATTGGCAGCATTGTTGTGGAAACTGGCAGCAGTTCATTTTCCTAAAAAGAACCCAAGCAAAGCCTCTGAAAATAGTCAGAGTGCCAGTTGGCCAAAGGGCAGGACAAAATTTGTGTTTGGCTTTGACAAATCACACACTGCTCCTGTCGTTCAACCGAATGGCGATAGCCCGCATTGATGCCACGCCTACACCCAAGTCCGCCTACTAGTGGCCTCGCATTCCGGTTGAACCGGCGATGTCTCCAGCTTTTGTCACTGACAATTGAATGGCTTTGATCTTTTCAACGCGCCTTCAATTTTCCCGTGTCGATTGCACTGAGTCCCAAATGTATGAGTGTTACTCTCTCTCTGTATGTGTGTGTGTGTATGTGTATTGCCTGTGGCTGTGTGTGTCATGCAGGCACTCGTGCGTCTATTTGTCAGCGGCGCAAAGGCGATAGGCGGGACTCACCGATACGGCACTGGCAATGGCATTGGATGCATGAAACCTTTTGTCAATTACGGCGGACGCCAACTCTGCTTCTACTTTTTGTGCCACTGCTACATGTCATACACACACACACAGACACACAGCTACACGTGGGGCCACACACTCTGCCACTGACAGGCATAAAATAGGCAAAAATGGAATGATTGCTGATTTCTGGTACAGACGAGTGCCTCGGGCAGGTCTCTCATTCTGGCTGACTGAGAGTCGTGTATGGGCAAAACATATCCGCCGTACTGCACCCCATTCCCGCCTCGGCACTCAAATTGACTGACGCCGGTGACGCTCACCGTCTCGTCTCGTGGCCCATCAAAAGGGACACAGCAATTAAATTGACGTACGAGTTGTCAAACTCAAATTCATTCGCCCTTTTAATTGGGGCACAAACACGGATCAAATCATTTATCCGCGGCCCTCAACCCATGCCTCTTAGCAGAATTCGCATATTGTTTCGAATTTTTGCTTTTCTACACCAATTTTAGTGATATTTTTACCCAAACGGTTGTCGAAGAGGAAGAGCAAACTGATGAGGATGAGGATGACAATGAGTTTGATGATGATTGATAAATGAAGGTTAAAAATATAATAATACTTGTTTAAGATTATTAATAATATTATAGAATTTAAGAAATTATAAGAATAGATTTTAAAATAATTTTACAAATAAATTATTCGAGTCTTGAAAATAAAATAAAATGCTTATAATTATCTAACTCTTCATTTCATATATTTCATTCAATTTCCAGGTTTTAATTCACCTTTAAATATATTTTCAGCACTTTATATATTGATTAAATTATTTAAATAAATTTATTTTATTCATATCTATATCACTTAAAAATAAATTTTGATTTTCTGAGCCTATTTGTATGCATCATATTTTGGTTTTCAATTAGTTTAATCCCTGGCTCAGTGCACAGTTCCAAATATGCA
Source organism: Drosophila aldrichi (assembly GCA_035045965.1). Lineage (NCBI taxonomy): Eukaryota > Metazoa > Arthropoda > Insecta > Diptera > Drosophilidae > Drosophila > Drosophila aldrichi. The sequence goes on from JAWNOM010000199.1 coordinate 5,534,626, forward strand.
ATCAAAGATGTTGAAAAAAAAAATGAACATGAAAAGTTGATAGAAAATCACATTTTGTTGCCCCTTTTGTGGAATTTTTCCGAAAATTTCCATCTGACTGCGCATTGGGGTCAGGGCGAAAACAGATTTCAATTTCAAATGCAAAGAATCGATTTGGCAATACGCAAATTTATAAACAACGCGAATAACTGAAACTGTCAGCTGCAGGCGGCAGGCGGCAGTAGCGTCAAAGTCAAAATCGAGTTGTCCCACTGGGCGGCCTCATTGTACGGTATTACCAAGAAATTAATTTATACCGTAAAGTGCCTCGGCGCAAGTCAAATGCTGTGCGAGGCGAGCGAAACATTCCATTTGGTGCAATTGCCAGTTAATTGGCGATTTCGACAAATAACATGCGTAGCTAGCTAGCTAGCTGTGTGCCCTGTGCCCAATCGTATCGAGGCACCGCCCTGGACCCACTCTATGTGGGGCGGGTGGTTGAGTGCGTATTGCCAAATCATCGTCTGTGGCGCGGCCGCAAACAACAATCAATTTTAATGAACGCCATTCATTAAAAAACTTTACAGCACAAAAATCAGCAGCATTGTGGGTGGTTGCTGCTGCTGCTGGTGGTGCTGCTGTATGTGTGTGGTGACGACGCGTGGAAGCCACTTAAACGGCGTTGATTAATTCGAAACCAAAAACTGACAGTCGCCAGCAAACAATAGCACAGACACGCCATCTCCCGTCACCTGCAGCTGCTCTCTGTGTATGAGTGTCTGCGCAAGTGTATGTGTGTGTGTGTGTGTGTGATTTTGAAGGTGTGGCAAGTCCTCTCATGTCTGCCTGCCTGGCTGACTTGGCGGTTTTGTTAGGTGACGCGCTGCGGGTTCTCTGTGAATAAGCGTCAAGCGCATATTTGCCACATCGTCAATTAATGTTGTTGTTGTTGTTGTTGCTGTTGTTGTTACTGTTGTTGTTGTTGACATTGTTATTGCCGTTGCTGTTGCTGTTGCTGTTGCCAGTGGCATTGGGGTCTTAATAAAACGCAGTTTGTCAATTTCGACTGGCGCAAAAAATTATTTATTCATTTATGTCAACAAATTTGACTAGGGTAGAAAAATTGGATGAAGGCAATATCTCTTCTAATTGCAGCGCACATATATGAATTGGTTATGTAATGGAATAGAGTTTCTAAATTGGTTAAATTATATATAAGCCTAAGGCATCAGTATTACCATATAAGATCTTACTGATGATGAAGGACTGTTGGTTTGTTATCCCATTCCTAGCCTATCCTATGTTTTACTTACTGTTCCCATAGATGGATGTAGATAGATTGTGATCTATTGTTGAGAGTGTGTGTGATTATATAATATCGAATATATCGATTGGAAACATAAGAGTGATGCCAGATCGCCACAGTCCATTAAACTTTACTACTTTAAGTTCGCATAGATTCATGGAAGCATGTTGAAAATCCTGTTCATTGAAATCTATATACGAAATATCCATACTCAAATAACAATTAATATCTAACTAAGGTAAACTACTACCTTTTTACATTACTTCACACAGAAAAGTAAAAAAATTACTATTCATATTGATATCATCATATTATTCATTGAATATTACTCCCTTGTTTCTGGCATTTCATTAACTAAACAGAATATTTCAATATAAATACATATATATTGTATATGCTCTAGAGCTGAAACTATGTCATGTTTAATTGAAATGCTTCACACCTAACAATTGAGCAGCTGTGCGAAATCCTTGTTAAGCTACGCACATGCAACTTTAATGTGGCACGAATCAACATCCAATAATACAGCTCCGCCCGCAGCCCACCTGCTCCGCCCACATGCTGTTAATCACACACCTATTGAAGCGCTTATCTCACGTGTGCTTTGTACGTGACAAAGGCTCCGCCCGCCCGAATCGTGGCTCAAATTGCCATTTCGATTAACAAGAATACAACTTATATAAATACATATATATTATACATACACACATTTATATATATTTCGTTTTTCTGCTTTGTCCCAAATCAATTTCAGCATCACATCCGCAAACGAAGGCGACGGCAACTGCCACGGCCGCAGTCACAGCTGGCCTCGAGGAGCGGGTCGTGGAGGCTTCCTCGTCAGCGGCTCTGGCCTTTCCGGCGGCTCAGGTGTCATCGCTGCTGCCCGAGGTGGGCGCCTTGTCGGCCACTGGGATCCTGGTGGAGCCCTATCTGGACGGCTTTGCCACATCGAATGTGACCACGCAGATCGGCACACACGCCTATTTGCCCTGTCGGGTAAGTCGAGCAGCCTAATTGGTTTTGCTGCTGCTGCTGGTTAGTTCGTTCGTATTTCCATAATTTGTGGTTTGCTTTATTTGATTTTTATACCCTGAACCCATTGAAAATGGGAAATCAGGGTATAATGCTTATGTTGAAATGTCTGTAACAGGCAAAAGAGGCGTAGCAGACCCCACAAAGTATATACATATATTCTTGATGATTTAGCACTATTTGTCTGTCCATTTCTTCTAAATATTCCCTCTACGTATGTGTTTCCTCTTTCTTTTAAGTATTTCCTCGTCTTATTTCCTCTACGTAATTCATTCACGTATTCGTCTACGTAGTTCCTCTACGTCTTTAATGCTAAGCAGATCGATCACACGCTCTACTCCACTTCGTTGCGCTGACCCCCACCAGGCCTGGAAGACTGAAGAAATGCTGCAGCTGCAGCCTTTTATATACGTAAAGCCACTTTTACTCAAGCTCTGTCTATCTCTCTCTCTCTAATGTGAAGCCCGACGGCAGGTAGCGCTCGTTGCAGTTGACCTTCCAGTGAGCTATGGGATCGCTCTCTGCTGCTGTGAGCATTCTAGCTTCGTTTTACACATACACATACCAAAAGAGAGCTGATGCACACACATTTAATGATCTTCTGCACTGCTTCTCTGCTTACTTTTACTTTTACTCAAGTACTGACTCTCTTAAATGTTGAACCAGACGCTAGGTAGAGCTCGTTACAGTCTCTGCTGCTTCAAGCATTCGCTCAGGGTATTTCGTCGAGCGGACTCGACTTGTTAAAGCTTTTCGAGCTACGGCCTTATAATATACTACAACTATAAGTCCTACTACTATTACTATAAGTCTTACTACTATAACTTTAAGTCTTACTACTATAACAATAAGTCCTACTACTATAACTATAAGTCCTACTACTATTACTATAAGTCCTACTACTATAACTATAAGTCTTACTACTATAACAATAAGTCCTACTACTATAACTATAAGTCCTACTACTATTACTATAAGTCCTACTACTATTACTATAGGTCCTACTACTATAACCATTACTTCTACTACTACAATTATAAGTCTGCTGCGCTTTATATATGCCCACTATTGACCTTCCAGTGAGCAATGGGAACGCTCTCTGCTGCTGTGAGCATTCTCGCTTCGTTTTACACATACACATACCAAAAGAGAGCAGCTGCCTACACATAAACAACTCGAATGATCTTTTGCTCTTTTTCTCTCCTTGCTTTTACTTTTACTCAAGCGCTGTCTCTCTCAAATTTTAAGCGCGACAGCAGATAAGCTCGTTACAGTCAAGCTTCAAGTGACCAATGGGAACGCTCTCTGCTGCTGTGAGCATTCTAGCTTCTCTTTACCTAAATACAAATACTAAATGAGAGCTGCTGCATACACATAGACAACTTTTATGATCTTCTGCACTGCTTCTCTCCTTGCTTTTACTTTTACTCAAGTACTGTCTCTCTCGTTACAGTCGAGCTTCAGGTGACCAATGGGAACGCTCTCTGCTGTTTCAATAATTTGTTCAGGGGATTTGCTAGTCGAGCGGACTCGACTTGAGCTTTCATACTTGTTATTATTATGTATTGTATGTGTGTATGTTTTTTCTTGGATTGCGTGCTCGAGAGCTGCGTGCATGTTTTTATTTGTAATTATCAGTGGGCCCCGCCCCCGACAGCCGCCCCCAGTTTGGCCATTAGCATCTCGTCCATAGGAAACGCATTAAATTTTATTGCGTAAATATTTACCGAACGACTCGAGGCATTCGGCCATGAGGTGTGACCGCGTCGTGTATTTAACACAAAGCTGAAAAACAAATGCCACCAATTTATGCCAACGGGCAGGAGGAGGCCAGGGGCGGGCTCTCTCTCTCTCTCTCTCTCTGTTTGCGCAGGTGTTTAAAGGTCAACGCCGTCCCACAGGCAGTCGAACATGCAAATTGTTTGCTTAGAGCTTGTAAATATTGTATTGCGCCCGCCCACGAGCCGACGAAACCGTAAGCTCAAATTAAATTTACACAAATTAGTTTTATGGCATTACGTGCTTTGTCCAAATTCAACAAATGATATTATATCCTCTGGGCCAGCACTCACCTGAGCTGCAATCGAAAAACGCAGAAGCGAATGTCTAGATAAATAAAAACAAATATGTCGACTAAATTGAAAACTAAATTCCGCTTTCATAGAACAGTGAAATGCAATAGGAACAACAACAACAAAATAGATAATAAATAAAAATCGATTAATTAAATGTTCTGAAAGTTGTTCTTTAAATGATCATGAATTTAACTTATATTGTCTAGGAGTTATTTTTATTATAATAATTATTATTATATATTATTTGTTTAATTTTTTGCTGTAGTCATTTATAGGAATTATTTTATTATACAAATTATTATTTATTTATAAAAGTAAATAAAATAAAATAAAATAAATAAAATAAAAAAATTAATACATAAATAAATAAAATAAATAGAATAAAATAAAATTAATAAATACAATAAAAATAAATAATTAGAAAATTAATCAAAATGAAATAATAAATTTAATAAATAAAATAATTAAAATATGTATAATACTTACAAAACAAGTATGAAAGCTCAAGTCGAGTCCGCTCGACTAGCAAATCCCCTGAACAAATTATTGAAGCAGCAGAGAGCGTTCCCATTGCTCACTTGAAGCTCGACTGTAACGAGAGAGACAGTACTTGAGTAAAAGTAAAAGCAAGACAGAATAAGTGCAGATCATAAAAGTTGTCTATGTTTATGCAGCAGCTCTCATTTGATATTTGTATTGAGGTAAAACGAAGCTAGAAAGCTCACAGCAGCAGAGAGCGTTCCCATTGCTCACTTGAAGCTCGACTGCAACGAGCTTTATCTGCTGTCGCGCTCAACATTTGAGAGAGACAGTGCTTGAGTAAAAGTGGCCGTATATAAAGGGCAGCAGCTGCAGCATTTCTTTAGTCGTCCAGGCGTGGTGGAGGTCAGCGCACTAAGGTGAGGTAGAGTGTGTGATCGATCAGCTAAGCATTAAAGACGATCACACGCTCTACTCCACCTCGTTGCGCTGACCCCCACCAGGCCTGGAAGACTGAAGAAATGCTGCAGCTGCAGCCTTTTATATACGTAAAGCCACTTTTACTCAAGCTCTGTCTCTCTCTCAAATGTGAAGCCCGACGGCAGGTAGTGCTCGTTGCAGTTGACCTTCCAGTGAGCTATGGGAACGCTCTCTGCTGCTGTGAGCATTCTAGCTTCGTTTTACACATACACATACCAAAAGAGAGCTGATGCACACACATTTAATGATCTTCTGCACTGCTTCTCTGCTTACTTTTACTTTTACTCAAGTACTGACTCTCTTAAATGTTGAATCAGACGCTAGGTAGAGCTCGTTACAGTCTCTGCTGCTTCAAGCATTCGCTCAGGGTATTTCGTCGAGCGGACTCGACTTGTTAAAGCTTTTCGAGCTACGGCCTTATAATATACTACAACTATAAGTCTAACTATAAGTCTTACTACTATAACTTTAAGTCTTACTACTATAACAATAAGTCCTACTACTACAACTATAAGTCATACTACTATAACCATTACTTCTACTACCATAACTATAGGTCCTACTACTATAACTATAAGTCCTACTACTATAACTATAAGTCTTACTACTATAACTATAAGTCTTACTACTATATTTGTATTGAGGTAAAACGAAGCTAGAAAGCTCACAGCAGCAGAGAGCGTTCCCATTGCTCACTTGAAGCTCGACTGTAACGAGCTTTACATTTGAGAGAGACAGTACTTGAGTAAAAGTAAAAGCAAGCAGAGAAGTGCAGAAGATCATTAAAGTTGTTTATGTGTATGCGGCAGCTCTCATTTGGTATTTGTATTTAGGTAAAACGAAGCTCGAAAGCTCACAGCAGCAGAGAGCGTTCCCATTGGCCACTTGAAGCTCGACTGCAACGAGCTTTATCTGCTGTCGCGCTCAACATTTGAGAGAGACAGTGCTTGAGTAAAAGTGGCCGTATATAAAGGGCAGCAGCTGCAGCATTTCTTCAGTCGTCCAGGCGTGGTGGAGGTCAGCGCACTAAGGTGAGGTAGAGTGTGTGATCGATCAGCTAAGCATTAAAGACGTAGAGCAATTACGTAGAGGAAATACGTAAAGGAAATAAGTAGAGGAATCACGTAAAGGAATCACGCCGAGGAAATACTTGGAAGAAAGAGGAATTACTTTGCGGAAATCCTTTGAAAAAATGTTTAGAAGAAACAAATATAAATATACAAATAAATAATATTAAAAATAAAAAATAAAATAAATAAAGAATATAAGACATTTAAGTAAATAAAATTATTAAAAATTAATAAATATTAAAATGCTAAATTAAAATAAATACAGAAAAATATAAAGTAAACAAAAATACTATTCACAAATTCAACTCTTTATGCTGTACAAGCATATAATTCATAGAAATATTAAATTTGTAATATAAGAAAAACATATTATAATTTTTTCGGCCCTTACAGCTATTATTATTCAAATTTAATGATTACTGAGTCATATTTTTCAGACTATAATTCTGCCTTATATACCAAATATATCCCCAGGCTTTGCCGCCCGTAACAAGCTGTAATTATCACGCCCACTCCAAGTCATCAATTTTGGGCATGCCAGTGACTTTGGAGCAGCCGCAATAATTGGCTACCAGCTCAGAGGCAATGAGAAAATGAAAGTCAAATTGTGGAATTGGCCATTAATCGTGCGGCAGGCAGAGGCGGCTGCTGGCACTTCAAACTTCGGCATATATTTAATGCAAGGCCAGGCATGTATATTTAACAAAGAGAAGCAATGCTAATTTTTCGTTGTCATGGTCAATTTAGTGCCGGCACACCGAGCACAGTTGCCACATGCCCCAGCATTCCTCCCCCAGAACGTTCAATTTGAAAGGAAAAAAAAAAAATGAAAAGCTCGCATCTCGATGTTTGTCAATTATGGGCACTGCCATTCGCTTCGCACTCTCGATGCCCCACGTTGTGGACGGCATTGCATGCGGCTCTTTGTTCAGCTGCCGCATTAAGTGGCACAGTTGAGCGACGTTATGCCTCCTGCCGAGACAACGAGCCAACCAGCCAACCAGGCAACGAGCCAACAAGCTAACAAGCTAACAAGCTAGCCAACGGCTGCTCGAGCCGCTTTCAAATTTGCGCTCACTCACTCCTGTCGCTGTCAGCTGAAGGACGATGAGTGCCGGCTTTGACTGCGCTCAGGTAGCAATTGGGTTATTTAAAGTATACCAAGCACAGCTTATTGTATTCCCACTCCCCTCTCTGCATAGAGTTGCCAACTGGGAGAATGTTCTTTACAGTGGCTGAGGTCTGAATCGAATGCAACATGAATTTAATTAGAGAATATTTGCACCATAATTAAATCTGTTAGCTAGTGCCCAAATGAGTCCATTACAGTCGAATTACAGGCCAGATTGTTGTACTGGCATCTACTGCTTGTTGCTGTTCACATATTCAACGACAAAGTGTCGAATGGCCAAAATAATTTCCATGTAAATTCCCAAATCCAAATTTGATCAGCTATGTGCGAGAGTATATGTCGGTGTGTGTGTGTGTTCTAAATGCATTTTAGATTTACAAAATACGACACATTTCGATAATATCTGATAGGTATGAACCCAGTTGGGTCTTCGTTGACTGCTTGATGAGTTCCATACACATTTGAGTATTTAATTACATTTCAATGTTGTTCCAGTGTCTGTGCTTTGTTTGCCAAGTCTCGCATTTTGCGACATTAATCTACGCTCTGTCTGTTCGGCTGTCTCTTGATTAATTTACTACCCAACCAGGCTCAATATATGATCCCACCTGCCTTCCACACTTGTTGCTCTGTGTAATTGCTGCCAAGTGTGCCTTAGGAGTTTGTAATAAGTCTTTAATCAGCTACCAGCTCTTCCTTTGAGATTTGTAAGGCTTTAAATCGAATGAGTCTTTTAGCTTTTTCATTTTGTGAAAATCAGACTGTGATTTAAATCAAATTATGAATAAAAATTATCAAAAAATTATAAAATAAAATAAATAAATACATTAAAAAATTTCAATAAATTTAATGCAATAAATAAATATGTGTTATTTAATAAGCTGATTGAATAATTATCAAAAAAAATAATCAAATAAAATAAATAAATTTAAATAAATTTAATTTAACAAAAAAGTAATTAAATACTAAAAATATAAATGTTTTCTTGACTGCAATGAAATTCTTTTTTAAATACCCTTTTACTCATGAATACTTCTACTTTTATTATATTTAATATACCAAAGTATAATATTTTAAAGCATTTTATATTAATGTCTTCAATCCATATATATTTCACACAGGTTAAGCAGCTTGGCAACAAATCCGTTTCCTGGATCCGTCTACGTGATGGCCACATTCTCACAGTCGACAGGTAATTAATACCCAAATATTGCAAAGCAAAGAAATAATCATAAGTTTCAAATTCAAATTGATTTTTAATGGCATTCATCTGCTCAATTTTCTGTATGTTAAGTGCGCATTGACACCCAATGAGGAGATGCTTCGAGTCTATGCTCCAGCTTGATATGCATTACAAAACAGAATTTGGAATGCAATCGGCTTATGAATATATTAAATCAAATCAATTCAACCTAATGAGAGTATTCGTCATTATTATTGCATTGTGCCCGATGCTTCGCTTAGGCAACTGAATACTAATGAATCCACAGTGAATATCTGCAGCGTCTGCAGCCAGTTGATAACTTCAAAATGTCTACGCATGTGACCGACAGCTGAGACATTGCACGTAGACAAAACATGAGAATAATTAAACCTATTTTCAAATGATTAGCTAAATATACTTGCAGAGAATCCTTCTATGTATGGACTGAAACTGATTATGAGCTTGCATTTAATATTCACAATTCAGAAACAAAGGCTAATTGAAGAGAAGCACTCGATGCATCTAGTCGAGATTATTAAATGCAAATAGATAACACTTATATATATTTAAATATATCATTTTTCTAGCCCTTGATTGATTTTCATTGGCATTTGCATATCAAAAGGAAGAGTTCTTGCTTCAGACAGACTTTCTTTTTCTCAATTAAAATGCGAAACACACTTCATTAGTTGTAAGAAATACAATGATAGTAGAGCATAGAGAGTATTTATTTATTCCAAGTGGAGAGTATGTTCGCATGAGTGTGAAACGCTGCTGGAGGGTGCCAATTTTAGTATTTTTATAAGAACCTTGTCGTAGTTGATGCTCTGAAATTGTCGCAATGCAAAAACAATTTGCAGTAAATTGAATGAAGTGTGCCAAGTGGCAACGTGTATTTCAATTTCAATCTGTGTGTCCAATAACAAGCCAAGCATTGCGTCAGGTGAGTTCTCAATGAAGCCAGTTTGCAACGCATCTCTCCCTCTCTCTCTCTCTCTCTCTTTGGGTGTGTGTGTGTGTGTTTGAAATGCCCTTTCATGCTCTGACATGCGAAGCGGAAACACAAGTGTGTGCAATTTCATTGCATTTTTCGAAATCCAGCAAAACTTTGCTTCAAAGTGGCTACGTCTTCAGCTGGGTTCTTCTGCTCCGTTTTTTTTTTTCTCCATTCTTTGCTCCTTTTATTTTGTTTTTTTTTCTTTTCGGACTGCATGCTGTTTTAGTCAACGTTTGCTGTGTGTGTGGGGTGGAAACATTTCCAGCTTATTACTTTGATAGAAAAGTAAAACCAATGAACCTTTCACATTAGATAAGGCGGCTGCCTGTTTGTCTGCCAAACGGATGAATGGCTGCTCCCGAATGAATGAGTGTCCACACAGCAAGGATATATGAATGGGCACACTATACGACAGCGAAAGACAGAGAGAGAGAGAGAGAGAGAGAGAGAGAGAGAGAGAGAGAGGAAGAGAGAGAGACATCTCGACAGACAGTCAGGATAGTTGCAGCTGCAGCTGATGCTAGGCAAACACAGGAGGACCATTGAAATTAAGCCCAGATAGTGTCCTTACTGATTGCTTCCTGTGCGCCGCCGTCTGCTCTCGCTGCTGAGCCACTTCCGTCCTGGGTCGATTGTGTGCGTGTCCTTTCCTGCTCCAGTGTCTTATGTCACATTTATCTAGAAAGTTTTCTTATTCTGCTGAGCTCCGCAAGTATCTCAGTATCTCACAGCCCGCACACATAATGGAAATAGATTTCAGAAAAAAGTTTCAGCCACTGTCACGTTGCAGCAGCGTCCTGCTCAGTTCGTGTCCTGCTCAGCCAGGAATGTGCATTGTATAATAGCTCAAATGATGTGTTTACACTTTCATATAAATGTCACGTGCTTGGCGCCTTTTGTTTGCCCGCTGGACGCACTCCCCCAATCCCCCCTCCACCCCTTTGAATTTATTGCCATCGCACAATAGATTACTTCTGTTTGCACTTGGCCCAATGTCCACACAAATACATATACATACATACATATGTGCGATATAAATGTTACTGCTGAGAGACATTCGGCCTGTCCTCTCCCGTCCTGTGCCCGCCTTCTCTCGTCCAGCGTCCAGCGTCCTGCGTCCTGGGTCTGGGTAATTATGTCCAGGTGTTGCTTGACTACTTGTTATCTGCTATCTTCGCACCTGGGATGCATGTCATTTATTTACCTGGGGGACTACTTAATACGCAATCAGCCCGCAGACGGTGCTCTGAAACATATTCTTGGTAATTAAGGCAAATATTTATATATGACAGCTGAATGGAAACTTCTGCTAACATTAGCTAGGCCAGAGTTCACTGTACTTTGCTGAGCTTTCCATTTCGAGCTGTATACCAAATTGTGCAGTCACGATTTCTAAAAATATATTCCAGGATATTTTCTAATAATATAATATTTTTTGACCCTTGAGAATACAATCAGAAATAAAATACGTTATTTAACTTGGCTCACTTTAATTCATTGCCCATAAAAAGAGAAAACAAAAAAACATTAAAAACTTTGCTATTCTTCTGAAATAACAACAATATCGTTAAGTAAAACGGCTTCAACTTTTCTATATCGTTTTTGTTTGTCACTTTTAAGCCAACTTTTAGTAGAATGTAACCCAAGCTCATATACGTAAATTTTTAGTGTTTTATTTATGCATAGTCTATGTGTAGCTCTTTTTTTTTTTGCATGTCCCGAAATCAGAAACTCATGATGAAACTTTTTATGAAATCCACATTTTTTGTGCTTCCTATTGGAGTTCAGCATTAACTGCGAATGAAAAACTTATGTTGTTACAGGTCACTTCCTGACACTTGGCCAAGAAAATGTCTAAAAAACCGGACACGAGCCAAAGAAATGCAGCGTGGGGAAATGGAATGTTGTAAAAATATGGGCAAAACTTAAAAACGAGATGAAAATTATAAAGTAACTACAAAATCTGGATAAGAAATACTGCCATAGTGGAAAAGCACAGCAAGGGAAAGGGGAAAGGGCAGTGGAGAGTGGGGCGCAAAGGAAATGGCAAAAGTCATAAAATGTCGAGTTTTACGAGTGCAAAACGCAAGGGTCTAATCTGGGTTTAGTATCAAAACTTGTTAGTGCAAGGCGAAAGGAGCGAGGGTATACGAGACAGCAAGTGAGAGAGAGAGAGAGAGAGAGAGAGAGAGAGAGTGAGAGGGAGCGGGTAAAAGGAAGAGGCCAGAGCTGAGAGTTTGAAGCAGACTGCCTAATAAGCAATGTCAACGCATGTGTGTGAGTGTGGGTGCTTGGCTCGTTGGCTAGGGTACAAGGGGGCGTGGCGTGCTACAAACGCTTTAGTTGCAGCACTTTCAACTGGAGACGGAAGCATTTTTGCACTTTGCACAAATGGCAGAGGGAAATTTCCAAGCGAGCGCCGCACAAAAATATTGCAACAATGACATTAAATGCAACTTATTTCAGTGGACCCACTCAGCAGCCCAACCACCCAACCACCCAACCACCCAGCAGTCACCCACTCATTTGCATGCTACGCAATTGTTGTTTGCTGCATACAGTCCATACACAACTTTGTTGTAGTTGCAACGAGACAGAAAGTGGGAGCGGGAGATAGATAGAGAGAGAGAGAGAGAGAGAGAGAGAGAGAATGAGTTGAGTTGCGGGTGCATGGGGGGGGCCTTTGTTTAAATGCCGCAACTAAATAACTTTGAGTGTCTTTTGAGTGGCCATTAGCAGTGGAGCTTAGCGCGTAAGTGGGCCTGTATTTATTGTCGCTGTTGTTGCTCTTGTTGCTGTTGTTGTTGTTTCCCTGCCACTTAACAGTGTTGCACATGCAACATGCCAAGCATTAGCTGCGCTTTGCATTCGGATTGTGTAAGCCAAAGGATTCATTTGAGTTCTTTATGAGATTTTTTGATAGGAGTTGCTGCTAGGTATTAATTCTGACTGAATATACCCTTTGTATACACATTAAATTTAATTTCTTTTAAATCTCTTACTCCATTGCAGAGCCGTGTTCATTGCGGATCAGCGCTTTCTGGCCCTCAAGCAGCCGGATAAATACTGGACGCTGCAAATCAAATATGTGCAGGCGCGGGATGCGGGCACCTACGAGTGCCAGGTCTCGACCGAGCCGAAAGTGAGCGCGCGCGTGCAGCTGCAAGTTGTTGGTAAGTGACGACGTCCTTGGGCAAGGACATGAACATGGACATGAGCCTAGAACTAGTCCTTGTGCTGCTGCGAGCCAGAGCATATTGAGCGCATGCAATTAAGGCATTATACAGAAGGTCAAGCAGCGGCAGCAAGCAGGCCATACATTTACTATACATATAAATGATATACATACATACATATATGTATAATATACAAATATATATAAATGTGGGCAAAAGTTTTGTGGCTGAACCTTGGCCCAGGGCGACTTTATGCACAAGTGAACAGGAACACAGACAGACAGACAGTTGAAATAGAGCTGTACAGCTAGGGTTCGTTCGTGTGGCTGGGGGTCAAAGGGTCACACACACACACACACACACATATGCTTGCAGATCTTTTGCATCTTTCATGCGGCTGCTGCATTCGCAATTGCTCACAAAATTGCATTCAAATTGCGGTGCCTGCTGCATTTCCATTGAAAACTCTTTTTTGACCAGAGCAATTTTTGACCAAGTTTTTTAACGAGAAAACTTTTGTGTGAGCTTCACTTCTTGGGTTTGTTAAGCACACACACAACGCACACAAACACACACACTTAAGGCACAGTCTAAAAAAGTTAATTAAATTTCATGTTTGCTCACACAAAACACACACACACATACATATAGACGGAGGCCCACCGCACCCATAAACAAACTCACAAATGACCAGTGTGCAGGCGCCTTTGGGGTTAAATAAAATTGGAATCGAGCCTGTGTATTGCTCACTTGTAATTGATAATAAATGCTTTGAACACAAGTTTTAAATGCTGCATCTATTTTGCAGTTAAATTTTTTGATTAGATTAAAGTGAGGAAACTTGGATGAGGTGTAGAAATCATTATTAACAAAATTAAAGTGAAAGATCTAATAGCTCTCAAAGTTTTTATATGACTACATAGATTAGCAATCAAATGACTTTTTCTGTTTTCTAATTCCATTGTAATGCTTATATGATAATGGAATTCTCCATTTACATGGCTAATTTATGCATGTAGCTCAAGGAATTAAAGGCTAAAAAAAGAAAGGCAAATGTAGTTGCCTTGCTAATAGCCAATTTAAATATAATTTTATACAAAACACTTTAACTTTTGTGTGGAGCAAAAACTAAGCAAACTTGACTGAAAAAAAATCCATAAGGATATGGCTCAGCGCAGACTCGATAATGCGCTGCCAAAAGTGATTTTCGCATTTCCGGTTGAGCTAATTTGTATGCTAAGCACTAGTACATAGTATAGCTGTGTGTGTGTGTGTGTGTGTGTGGTAGTGTGCCTAACAGCGGGACGCCAGTGTAAGGCAACAGCAGTGTCCAACAGGTATTTCTCCTGCCAAGGCCTGACGGACAACTACAACATGACGTGATGGTGGTGGTAGGGGGCGTGGCATTGTGGTGGGCAGCGGGTGTAAATTATGTATGCGCGGCCACATTTTGCGTTAATCTAACGACAAGTTGAACGCATAAAGGATTTCTATGCGTGCCACACACAATGGCCGTGGTAGGTAAGGTTAGGGGCAAGGGATAGAGCGCTGGAAGGGATCACAGCTGCAGGCTTTGGCCATTTTTTTTCTTGCTTGCTTTCTAGTTTGGCCCCAGCAACCGGGCAGCGGTCCATTATTTGCAGTCATTTGGCACAGTGTTGGCTTTGTCTGGCTGCTCTGCTCTGCTCTATTGCTCGCCATCTCATTTTCTCTCGTCAGCCATAACCATTATCGGCAGCACCTAGTCGTCCTAGTCGTCCTGGTGCTCAATGCTTCCTCAGTTTTTCTTCTAGTTTTTCGGTTTTCGGTGGCTCTGCTCTGCTCGTTTTTTGATTTTGTGCCTTGCCATGTAATTTGTATTTATTGCATCGTTTTGTCTGTACAAACGACTAAAACTCCCTTTGCATGTTGTCGATTTGCGAACCTCTGCCGCACACACCCTCCCTCCTCCCTCTCTCTCTCTCTCTCTTCCTGCTTTGGCCTGACTGGCTGCTCTGGCCCAATTGCCAATGTATTTTATGCTTGGCTCCGTTTGCTTTTCGCCTGATGCTTGATTTCTGAGCCCTCTTGGCCGTTGGCTCGTTGGGGTAATGGGATCGTAGTTTTCGGTCAATTTGTTATGCCAATGTGTGTGTGTATGTGTGTTGTTGTTGTTTTCTGGTGTTGGTTCTTTTCTTATTGGTTAAAATGTCAGTTTCTTTGGTCTCGGCTCATTTGGCTGATGTTTCAGCAGCACAATGACCAAAAAATAGTAACCTCTGCGGTTACACGATTTATTGAATATTATATCGAACAGCTATTAAAGGTGTTGAATCAGGGAGTTCTCTCAAAATGGAACAGCTGTTGGTATTTATTTTACTTTTGGCACATTTCAAACATAAATATCTCGAATCCATCTAATCTTTCCAAATACAACCAAAATGCTTTTGACACACAAAATTCAATTTCGGCCCATTGTGCACACACACACACACAGACACACTCACACTCACGCACACAGCCATTCGAAATGAATGAATTTATTTTTTTCTGCATCATTGAACGACAAACTAGATTTGGTTTTATGAGATTTGTTTTCTGCTCATCTCGTTTGGCTGCCAGCCCCACTTCCTCCCCTCCCCTCCCCCACCATCTCATTCATTTACAGCAAGAATTTGGCTCTATTCGGCCGCTTATTTAATTTGCTGCTAATCTTATATGTTCAAAGCCGATTCTTTGTGGGCTCGGATGTCAACTGTTTTTCCTTTTTGACGCTTTTGGTTTTTATCTCGCCATCAAGAGTGACAATTCCGCCGTAATGCTTACGGCCGCACATAGCCGGGCTGCACATTTCAAACTTAACTAATTTCCCTAAAAGCATTTGGCAATAAACCCAATTAATTTAAGTTGCTGTAATTCGTTTCACACTATGCCACGACCCCCACTTCTCTCCTCTCTCTCTCTTTTCTTTCTTTTCTTTTGTTCAGCTGAAAATTAGCTCAAATTGTGAAAGTTTTCTTCTTTTTTTGCCTGTTCTTCTTCTCTGCGGTTTCGTGGCTTTCCTGGCGCTTATCGCTTAGCTAATCCCCAATCTGAATACTTCCATAATTAACTTAAACCAAGCCCATTCTAATAATGAATAACGTTTTGATAGCGCTTTATCACATAGATTTTTTTTATTTTCTTACTTTATTTATTTATTTTTATTTTTTGAGAGCTTGAAATGGAATTTTGCTGTTTGCTCTATCTTGGTTTTGCAAAGTTCCAAATGATTTTTTTTTCTCTTTTTAATATAAATTTGATTTTGTTTTTATTTACAAATGCTGCTTCATCTTTTCTGATTGATTTTTATTTATAAATTGTTTATAATCTCTTTCTCAATTATGAGAAAAGTCTGCAGTTGATTGAACTAAAATCTTTTAAATGAAGTTTGAAAATATTTTTGTGCAGTTAATTAATATTTAAAACCTAAACTAAATTCACATTTAGAATTTTAAATAGAAATCTCTAGGCAACTTCTGCATAGAAATATGTGTATATTTATTTTCTTATTTTTAGTTTTTCAAATGCAGTGCAAAATTGTTTGTAGTTGAGCCCAGGGACGTTGGCTAATAATATTGCATATCCTTTTTGGCTGCGACGCGCAGCCACAGTCAAGCAACTGGAAAACTAACATGCACAGCGCGACAATTTTGACAGGCTGACACAGTTTGGTGTCAAACCAAAGGCAAAGAGCCTTCACACACACACACACACACACACACATACGCATACGCATACACATGGCACATGCATGCGAGCAGACAGAATGTTGTGCGAATTCTCAGCACATTCAATTTGCGCAGTTTTGTGTGTCTAACAGCAGTGTAAACCCGGCGTATACGTGATTTTGTCGAATTCGCTAGCGCACGTCGCCGTTGGCCAGCCAGTTGGGGGCGGGGCAGGGCGGAGCGGTCGCAGTCTACAAGAAAGAGCGCGTGTGATGTGCAAATGTGTGTGTGTGTGTGTGTGTGGCAATAATTTGAACTTGCCTCCATGTATTTTTTATAGCATTGGAACTCGCTTTTTGACACAACTTGCCACAGACAGAGGCATAGTTTGTTATGCATGTGCGTGCCTCTCCCCTATGTGTGTGTGTGTGTGTGTGTGTGTGTGTGTAACTGATGGCATCAGTAAGTGAAAAATTGAAAAGTGAATTCGGCACAGCGCAAGCTACGCCCCCTGCCCCCGCATGAATCGCGAAGGTGCGCAGATTTACGTGTGCGACGTGACTAGCAGCTGTTAATTCAATAGATTAGCGCCAATGTCACAATTTCACACAGGCACGCGCCGTATTTGCCATTGAGTTTCACTCGTAATGAACAGCGTCATCATTATCATCTTTAGCAATAGCATCATCAGCATCATCAGCATCATCAGCATCATGCTCATTATTGTCATTGGTATTTGTTACAGTTCCTCGAACCGAAATACTCGGCGAACCGGATCGCTATGTGAAAGCTGGCAGCAATGTCGTCCTGCGCTGCATTGTCCGCGGCGCCTTGGAGCCGCCGACGTTCATCATGTGGTATCACGGCACCGAGCAGCTGGCCGCCGATTCACGACGCCATCGCACGCAATTGGACCCGAATCTGCCAGAGGCCAGCGGCGATGGGCAGAGCACGGTGAGTTCCATCAATTGTTCCCTTGTTGATTTTAATTTAATTACACTTGATTTCAAATTTCGTTGCCCCGTTGTTCCATCTACCGTCTACCGTCTATTCCGTGTTCCGTGTTCCTTGTTCCGTGTTTTGGCCACGTGGCCACGTCCTTCGGCGTTCCGCATCAGCGAAATTACAATATTACTTCACACCGCCCGCATTTATGTCACATGCCAGCCACGCCCCAAAGACGTCTTAAAGGCAAATGTCGTTGAATTGCTGCAAATTAGAGCTGACCTCTTGGCCGACGTGACTCGCAGTCCCGTTAAATATTTAGCCAACGTGTCGCCGCACTTGTCATAAGCGCTGCTCAGCTCTGACATTTCAATTGCGATTTATCTTTTGAGTTCACGCCAGGGAGTTCTTTGCCTTGCATAAATACATTTATTGTACACAAATTTACATTTCTGCATTTCTATTTCTCTTCCTGATATCGCACACCATTCTCAGATCGGCTCATTAATCATCGAGTCGGCCAAGAAGCGCGACACTGGCAATTACACTTGTAGCCCGTCAAACAGTCCCAGTGCGACGGTCACACTCAACATAATAAATGGTAAGTATGGTTTATATATATATATGTGTGTGTATAGAAGACTCTTATGTATGCACTTTAAACTAAAACTAAGGCAATTCCTTTTTAAACTTGCCGAAAGCGAAAGGAAATCTTTAAGCACAATTGAGGCAGATAACATCTAACTGCTATTGGAGTTATCATAGAAAAGCTTGCGTCGATATATTCAACATAATTTAGTATTCAGAACAACTTTAGCTTTGTGTAGACCAATTTGAAATAATTCCCTGGGATTTCCCCGCCCAGGGGATTTCCCCTAGGCAGCTGCCTGACAAAAGCTGAATGCTATATCACTCAATAATAAATATTACATAATTTCGTTTGTAGACGTACAATCTTAATGAAACTTTCAGAATGTAATAATAATCTGTAAATGTGTGTACACTCCAAAGCACAAGTCCCCGCCCAGGGGATTTCCCCGCCCAGGGGATTTCCCCGCCCAGGGGATTTCCCCGCCCAGGGGATTTCCCCTAGGCAGCTGCCTGACAAAAGCTGAATGCTATATCACTCAATAATAAATATTACATAATTTCGTTTGTAGACGTACAATCTTAATGAAACTTTCAGAATGTAATAATAATCTGTAAATGTGTGTACACTCCAAAGCACAAGTCCCCGCCCAGGGGATTTCCCCGCCCAGGGGATTTCCCCGCCCAGGGGATTTCCCCGCCCAGGGGATTTCCCCGCCCAGGGGATTTCCCCTAGGCAGCTGCCTGACAAAAGCTGAATGCTATATCACTCAATAATAAATATTACATAATTTCGTTTTTAGACGTACAATCTTAATGAAACTTTCAGAATGTAATAATAATCTGTAAATGTGTGTACACTCCAAAGCACAAGTCTCTAGCAATTGATACTCGTTTTTTTCAAATTGGTGGCGAAAGGGGCATGGTATTCGAAATCTGTAAATTACAAAATGTGTATATTCGTAAATTGCATATACACAGTAAATCTGAAGTCTCTATGTTTAATAGTGTTCAACTTAGGCTGAAAAAACAATATCAATTTATCGATTACCCCAGGGGATTTCCCCTGGGCAGCTGCCTGACAAAAGCTGAATGCTACATCACTCAATGGGTACATCCCCGCCCAGGGATTTCCCCGCCCAGGGGATTTCCCCTAGGCAGCTGCCTGACAAAAGCTGACTCTCAAGTCTCCACTACTACTACTACTAGGCATATAAGATGAAGCCCAGCTCATGCCTAATACTCCATTCTCATTGCCTCTTTCCAGGAGAATCATCGGCTTCGGCTGTGACGTCATCGGCCCCCATCACGCGCGCATACACGCTGTGCATTCTGGCGTTGCTGCTGAGTGTTTTCCTGATCGGCGTGGGACAACCGACATGACAAGTCGAGGGGGGAGGCGAAAAGCAGCTGAATTAAAGACAGAAAAGACAGAACTATGTGGAAAAGCTAATAGAAGCTAACAAAAAGAAAACTGCAGCCAACAAACGTATATAAAAAAGAAAATTAAAATTAAAAGCGAACAAAAAATATGCAGGAAATATAAAAAAAAAAAATACAAAAAAATCGAGTGCATATTGTAATTGTAGTTGATTTTATCTGCTAACTTATCTGTAAGTAAGAAAATATGCATAAAAGCAAGTCGAAACAAAAGCTTTTGACAGGCAGCAATGGTAAGAGAATGCAACTAAATTGTAAGTACTACGAGCTCTAAGCAACTAGTCCTAAATCCTAACCTAAGCAGGCGAACGAACGTATACACACACGCATTTATATAAATATATATATACATATATATATGTATGTGTATATATATATCCGTTTACATTTATAGATTGGCATTTGGTTGTTGTGTTTGTGTGTGTGCGTGTGTGTTTGCATAAATGCATAAACGTAAATATTTATGCAACATCAAATGAAATTGCTAGGATATTCTTATCAGCCAAAGCATTGCTATTCAGACAAACGGAAGGACAGCGAGTCGAGGCCAGGCTCCAATCGAATAAAAAATCATTTTTGATATTTTGCAATAAAGCGCATGCAGTTGGGCAACCCAAATGCATTTTCATTGCTAGAGAGAGAGAGAGTGAGAGCGATGCAGAGTGTGAGTGAGAGAGTCGAACATTGCATGCTGCATTATTCAAAGGCTATCATATGTCCTTTACCTTATTTGTCTTCGATTCAGTTCAGTTCTGTGCATTGCAATTGAAACATTTCTCAATAGCCGAAGCACTTGGCTGCCCCACAGTTCATTTATTTCCAAGCACAAATCAATTTTATTAAAAAATAAACGAAGACAGCTATGCAACTAAGCATCCAAATCGATTGAGAGCTGTTAACAATCATTTAAGAATTTCTCATAAAATAAATGCACTCGAAATGCTTTGGCAGGAGCACAGAAAACAATGCAGAATATTATTTCATATGCAATGTAATATTCAAACTTAATTTACGTTATGTTTGTTAAGTCATAAATACATTCGAACAAGCATATTTTGCTAGCTCTTATCTCGGCATAAAACATGTGCGAAACACACAGAAATTTACATAAAATAATTGATAAAAAAAAGTATGACAAAAAAAATTATATATATATATATATATATATATATATATATATATTGATTGAGAGACTCACATCAATTTGTATGCTAGCATTAAGATAAGTGTATATAAAAAAAAAAAAAAAAAATGAAAACAACTCTATGCTGGTATGTGTATAGCAAGCATGTAAATTAATTGATTATAATGGAATAAAAAATATTACAAATTCTATAGATATATACATAGATATATTGTATGTGTAGCACACAAAAGTTAAGCGCAGAGTATTCGAAATACTTATAAATTGCATTTAAAATGTTATGAAACAACAGCCAGAAAATCTCGTAAAATTTATAGAGAGTGAAGAGTTCATTGGGTATGAAGCAGCAGGCGAATTGCATCGATTTAAATTTATTTACGTCATTTTATAATTGTGCAAAAGCGAAATAAAACATATAACATAATATTTATGTACATGCACGGACCACACAATAACAACACAGATCCATAAAAAAAACTTCCCAATTCAATATGAATAAAAGGCAATGTGTCTGTCTTTTATTTGGATTTTGTACGCAGCAATGGCGAGTGCGAAAAAGAAAGCCAACAAGTTAATGCGCGGAAAAAACAATTAAACGCTTAATTGCAATTAGCCGCTGCACGAGAACTTAAAGTCCAAATAATCGAATATACATTCATTATATGCAATACAAATAAATACAGACACACACACACACTCTTACATATATATACAGTGCGTATACGCATTGCCTGACAGTTGTCATCACGGAGCCTGTCGCTCATTAATAAAATCCAACCACAAGCAGCTGCAACTAAATGAGGCAACAACACTGTGGTGAACAGTCCGTGGAGCCACGCAGCTCTCCCACTCCATCACGCTCGTCCCCTCACCTACATTCATCGAATCGTGATTTTTGTTGCCGCTTGCCTTTCATACTTCACACTCTTTTCAAGGCCTCCGCAAATAAACACGTATCAAATGTTTGCGGTCTCTGCGGTCAGCCGTCTTTGAGCTGCAGCAAAGTTTCAACCCTTCACGCCTCGATTTTAATTCCTTTTAATTGAACCTCCCTCTCAACTTAAATAGCTAACTATTTAATCCAACACCCAATTCAACGTTGAGCCATGCATTTTAGAGCGTAAGTCAAGTCGATGGTATAGCGAATATATATATATAATTAACTATAAAACGAAATCAAAATACATTTCTAAGTCTTTAAGTGTTTTTCATAAAATTAATTAAAATGTGACCCGAGGCCAGCTTAGTCACATCTACTTAATTAAACTAATTAACTTAATAATCGTCTGACGCCCTAATCGAAGCATGGCAAATGCAATGCAAAAACAACAAATAATTATAATAAAAAAAAAATAAAATTAATACGAAAAAACTGCATTAGCAAAAACGTTACAACTACTTAACTGTAAATATTACATACATACATATATATGCCACAATAGAGCGCGAATGCATAATACGAAACGATAAATTTTAACAAATTAAAAATAATACATATACACTATACATATACATATACAGTTATGTGCGAACATATAGCGAAATTACCGTTAAGTACCAACTAATTACAGCAACAACAAAAAGAAAAAAAGAAAAACAACGTACTTATATATGTAAACGAAAATAAACTATGTGAAAACTCTCAACTGAGAAAATTTATTGCATTGAATAAATAATAATCTGAATAATTAACTAACAAACACAGAAATCATTTTTCATATCCTGATTGCCATGACATTATTTTATGATTGGAGGCGAAATCAATTTGAGCCTTGACTGTTGACATTTTACAGTTACTGCAACTGTGACAAGCGGGCATGGAAATCGGGAACAAGTTGCAGATCATTTGGTAAGCTGCTTTGCGTACCTAAGAAAAGATCTATTTTTCTTTAACTTCTCTTTGTCGGGAATATCGAATAGCGCTAAGAATCGCATAATACTAAATTCTTTTAGCTTTAAAATATAGATCAATCAATAGTAAAGCTTATATTATTAAATGCAATTTTTATTACTTTTAAACTTTTACATTTTTATTTTTTTGGTAAATAAAAATAATTTAAAAAATTTCGAGAAATTAAATATTTTATATTAACATAGATTTTTCGTTAAAAAAAAGAATACTTCAGATTTACATTTTTATATAAATATAGAATTTTTGTTGGTAAAACAAATTTCACAAAATAATTATTTGATTTTATACAAATTTTTCTTAAAAATATATTTCTTATTTATATTTTAAAGAAGACTTCAGAAGATATGCCAATATAGATATAAATATAAAATTTTAAATAGGTGTTTACAAATTTTTGTTTTTTGATCAAAAAAATTACATGAAATTGAATATTTAATGTTAATACAATTTTTTCTTAAAAATATAATACTTGTTTATATTTATAGAAGACTTCAGAAGGTATGCCAATATAGATATAAATATAAAATTTTAAATAGGTGTTTACAAATTTTTGTTTTTTGATAAAAAAAATTCCACGAAATTAAATATTTAATGTTAATACAATTTTTTCTTAAAAATAAATTTATAGCTAAAAAAAATATTTTATAGAATACTTCAGAAAACTTTCAAGCAGATTACAGATATTTATAAATCACTTTATACTTAAAATACCATTAACTTCTGTCGAGGCCGTACCTAGACAAATTGAATACTTCCCTTAAATAGAGATTTCACTGATGGGCAGTATCGACTGCGATATGGACTCGATGATAATTTGTCGCAGTTGTGCGCTTGGGGCAAAGCCTCGCACGACCATGGTCATTTGAGCATTATTATTGCCAGGTGCCACCAGCTGACCGACAGCATAGGCCATCACACGGCCCGTCTCGCGCTGCACGGCTACGGCTGGCACCAGGCTGAAGATGACCGAGTCGACGTTCTCGCCGTGCTGCTCCAGCGGACAGTCCATTGCCTCGGCCAGTTTGTTGGCCAGGGTGTACACCGAGTCCTCGTCGACCTGGATGCGTAGATCGCAGCTCTCGAATGCGGTCATCAGCAGGCGGCGTGTGATATCCACGATGTTTATGTTGCAGGCCAGCTTCATCAGGCTGTTGGAAGGAGCTGCAATGGACTCTCTGATTGTGTTCGATGCGGATTTCTTAATGTTGCGCTGCGTCTCGAGATCAACATCAATCTGTGTCATGAACTCGCCCACACCATAATTTTGTAGACTAATGCAGTCGTGACTCTGATCGGGCGATCGGCTTTGGGTGCCTAGGTTTTCGTAAAGCCCATGGATGTACCACTCGAGCGTGGGCTTAAAAGGTGTAGCTATGAAAGTATTCGTCATTGTCTTCACCTTAAGATCGTGTAAGTCTGTAGTCAAAATAATCTAAAAGAAACAGATATTAAGTTAAGGCTATTTATATTATATATATTATAATATCTACATTATTGTTATTATCCTAAATTGATAAAAAATTGCTCACAAATAATTTATTAATTTTTTTTGCTTTAATAGTAATGGTATAACCTCGATTAATATCTGTATATTTAACATTCGTAATAAGAACTATCGATATTTTTGTACATATCGTAAAAGAAGAGTTGCGCAGGCACGCAGAAGCAGACAAGCGATAATTGCTGGAACCTATCGCAAAAGCTAAACATATTTTGCCATACCTAATCAGAATATTCAATTTTTTAGACTTGCACAAATATTTATTATAAACAAATATACAAAACTAGCGATTTTTGCCGGAAGCAATAGAATATTAAAAGTAAATTATATATATAATAATATTATAATATATACCCAAATTGATGTTAATTTTTCTTTATCTGATCAAGCTCTTGTTGCAGTACGAAGACATTTGTGGTACACCTTACATCGCTAGACAACTTACTCGTATTTTCCATGGATTATGCGGCATTAAGTCAACTTTAATAATGCTTACTGCAAACACATACACATACATATGCAACTATCTATGTAAACACGTACGCGGGTAGAAATTCACTGGCTTGATTTAACCTCCTTCCGAAAGCCTGTAAAAAATACGCATATGCAGAAGTGCATGTAAGAGTATGTATAAAACATACACATATATTTGGTATGTATGTAGGCATTGCCCTGATTGGGCCAAGGTCTTCAGGTAATTGGGATAAAATCGATGCTCTGCAACAAGGCCGAGCATTGTCAAACGGATGCATTCGAAATTTCTATTAACACAGCGCAGCAGAGCATGCCAGCTTCAAGTATAGAGTATTTTCAGGGCATGATGAACTTTGTAACGACGGCTTATCTCGCTACATTGTGCCATAAGCCAGAGCTTTTAGGGTATACGTATTGTCGGCTTGAGGCCTTGGGCCCAACCGTTTGTTGTGAGCGAATGGTCGGCCGACTAGATTGATTGAATGAAATGGAAGCAGTTTAATTGAAAAATGCAAGAAAAGAACTGTGAACTAAAAAGTTTAAATTAATTGCGAGCTAGTAAATAATAGAACAACAGACGCAATCGTAGTCGAGAAATTGGCATTTGAACAAAAGGTAAGAGCTGCTGTAAAACCCAATAGGAATTCGTATATACATATATAGAGAAAAAGAATATACCTCATATATGTATATATATTATATGCATATATCTAACATTACCGAGTCGCCACGTCAAATTTCAAGAGCTGCATTTAAATCGTGCTCGCATCGCCAGGCGCCACATCCTGAACTCTGGCACGTCGCATTCAAAGGCTGGAGTAAGCTGCGCAGAGGCCACATCATTTTCAAAATGAGATCTAATGAGTGCACATTCAGGCCAAAAGGAAGCTGGTTAGCTGGTTAGTTGGCAAGCCGAGCGGTGACCGACTAGCGCTTTCTACTTCCTTGTACTCTTAACAGGGTCAAACTGAGTAGGAAATGCAAAGTGCATTCACATTTTGATTTCATTATTGCCTTTCACTACTACAAATCTGACTTCCGTGTGCAAGCTTCCATCTGGCGCTTGAATGCAATCAATGGCCCCCATTATGGACCCAGACTCCTCGCCCAAGGTGAGAGGCATTGAAATGCAGCTCAAGAAGCCGGCACGGACGGGGGTGTGAGCCAATGCCTGTGAATGCTAAATCCGGAAAAGCGCCGAGTGCCAAGCTTCTTACAGCGACGACCAGACAACGTGCCCCGCCTCGGCACCTGGGTGAAAAACTTTTGGATGTCAGTGTTAGTTGAACGCTTTGTGTGCGGTTTGAAAGAGATTTTCGTTTTGTGGCAAGCCGGCAACAAAAAATATGTTTTTCGTGAGAGGCTGCAAGGATTTGCGGCTTTACTAAATGAATAGAGGGCTGTAAACTTGAGCACGATAGAGATTGACTGCACTGTCACATAGATGAGACAAATTATCATGCAATGGAAAATTCTAAAAAAATAAGTTGACATAGGTATTGTTTAAAGTTGCGAAAAATTAAGAATGTCTTCACTCTTTATCTCCTGGCAGCTCATATTTATAACAAGCCCCACATAAATCACCACCGAATGGCAATAAAGTAAATAAAAGAAAACTTTTGAAAAGTATGCTAAATTACTGCCCAGCCATGATCGGGCCAAAATCGGGACGGAAACATGCAACAGCGCACAGGCTGGACCATGGCCCATGGGCAAGGACAACGGAGCCTGCGACGAAGGTCGCTGAACAGAATAACGAATTTCCGTCGCACCGAAAATAAGAGAATTACGCTCTGTATCAATGGCAATGGCAAAGGCAATGGCATTAAAGTTTGGCATTTAAAAAGAGAAAAGGGGAACAAATGCGAAAAGGGTGCCCAAACGGAAGGCAAAATGGCGACACCGGACATGAAATAATTTCAATTTTGTGCATTTCCTTGTGCGCCAGATTGTCTTGAAGATGGGCCCAAGTCAAAGGAAAATATATTAAAAGGGAATTTAAAATTTTAATAAACTTTCACCACGCACAACTTTCTGGAGCCTTTACTGGTCTACGCAGCTCCTCACTCTCTTTCTCTGTCTCGCTCTCTCATTCACGCCTTAAAAGCCGCAAAGTGGCGTTGCCTTTGCACTACTTGGCTCAAATGTCCGCTGGGAATGAGGCGTCATTGCTTTACACTTTTCTTCTAGCACTTTTCATTCATTTAATTTTGTTGGTTAAAGAGGGGGAGAGGGGGGTGTGGTGGCTCCACAACAGATGGCACTTGGGTATTTAACGTTCGCTAATGCCCCGCGGCCGCTGCGGTGCAAATGGGGCGTGGCTGCAGCCGAAAAGAGACGGCGACAGTTGGCGGCCGTTTCCTAATTACAAATCAGCGGTGGCGCCCCAAAAAGGAGCACACTAAAACAACGCAAAAACGAAAAAATATCCTTGCAACAACAACAACAACAGCAACGAAAAGCCGCACAGAGAAATTACAAATTTTTCGCCATGCTCTTTTTTCTTGTTCGTTTGTTGTTGTTGTTGCTTTCTTGCGACTTTCTGGGTCAACAATTATGCAAAATACTCTTATTCGTGGCGCAGACCGTCGCATTTATCTGTCCTTTCGGCTGCGAACCTTAAACACAAAGAGCTGCCACGCCCCCTCTCTCTCTCTCTCGCACTCTTCGCTCCTCCCGATTGCCCACACTAGCTGCGATCCCCAAGGACTACTGCTGGCGCATCCGTTTTATAATTAGTTCGCTGCTGCGCAACGCCCAAGAGAGAGACCGAGATAGTGAGAGTGAGTGAGAGAGAGCGACAATTGAAAACAGTTTCTAAACGAGACTTTAAGATTTAATTGTTTGAAATTTTGTTGAGTGCTTCGCACGATTATGGAGAACTTCAGCCAACCCAGCCAGGGGTCTATAGCCTTGAAATCGACTAATGTGATTGTTTTTGCATTTGAAATTAGATTTTTTTTCCTCCATCTCAGACGTTAATTAATGTAATGCATTAACATTATTGTTTTTACAATAAAAAGGCTGTCAATTAAGAAAACTTATTGAGTAATTTCTGAGCTCTTGTTGGGGAATATGTTAGATATGAAAGGGGTTTAGATTAAAATGTGTCTAGTCCTTAAATATAAATAAATGATGTATACAAAATGTTTCATAAGTTTTAGATCAGTTCTTTGACTAGTTTGTGTTTATACAATCTCTGTGTGAAGATAATGGAAAATTCAATAATTGAAAAGACTTTTCGTAGACTAATAATACTTGCAAGTATAATAAACAATGGGGTAGTGATAGGAAATCGGAATATATTAAATAAAATATAAATAGACAAGAGTTAAATAAATTTAAAAATGAATTAAAATAAATAAAAATATTATTTAATAATGATAATAATAAATCATATTTAAAGAGTTTACTTTTGAAAAGTGTTATGTTGCCTTAAGCATATACCATATAACTTTATAAATATATTTAAAAGTTCTTATAGATAAATAATGCTTAAATCTATATAAATCACATTTAAAGAATTTCATAAAAAGAACAGTTACTATCTAGACTGCAATCGTGCAGCAAGTCTTCCCAAGTTATCCCATGATCTAGCATTAGCTCTGCTTGTTTGGGCCTCTTGGCTGTGCAATAAGTAATTTAATAGTCTCGTACTTTCTTGTTCAATCACTTGTTTCAGCCAGCTCTTGCGGTTTCGCCCAGAAAGTTGTGGCTGTTGTGTGGCAAGGCAAACGCTTGGCTCCAGTCGGCATTATAGGCCAGAGCGCTGTGTGTGCTGCCTACGGCAAGTGCAAGTGACATCATTAACTTTTTCTTGGCTCTGCGAAACGCTGCCTGGCTGACTGCCTGGCTGACTGGCTGTTGGCTCTTGCAGCTTTGCTGTTGCACCTTCCGTTCGGCTGGGAAACAGTTGAAATAAAATGTCGAAAAAGTTTGCTGCAGCGAGCAGAGGACCAGCTTGCGGTTGCCCGTTGTGGTTGCAGCCTGCAGTTGATGTTGCCCCACTGCCAGCTCGGCTGAGCATCGGCAGGCAGCGTTGCTGTGCTTATTGATTTGTATATTGAAACTACATTACCAGCTGAGAGCTGTCGGACCAAGTTTATTTGAACTTTTTCATTGGGTGTGCGGCCAGGCTCTCATTTCTTTTGCTCTTTGCCCGCTCTCGTCGTTGGTTCAGTTTATTTAATGCTATTTGTTGCATGTCAAGAGTCGCTCTTCAGCCCCACAGAGTGCCCAGCTCGACATTTACTTGATCATATTTTGTGAGCCCAACAGTTAAGGCTGGCAAAGCACAAAAAGTGAATGAAATACATTTCTTAGCCCTGACTAAGGCTGAGCAAATTGCAGTGCATACAATTGGGCTGTAAACACGTTAAGAAAACTTGTTGTCTCATCACAGAATGCAGGCATGCCACTCCCACGCCTAGCCTCCTTCCCCCCTTCCCCCCTCCCCTCTTCACTTTCTTGTAATGGCCAGCTGGCCCCAAAAGCCAGCCAACGAGACATGATTTTGAACTTGTACAGCGTACGAGCTGCCGCTGTGCGAGTGGCATTTGCAGCTGACATGGAAATACCTAAATGCACACACACACACTCAGCCGCACCCACACATCCACACACCCATAAGCACACACGTCTTGCGAGCGCTTGCGGCGCATTTCGAGCAGCCACGCCCACCATAATGCTGTGGGCCGGCCATACAATAGTTGGCCGCCCTGCTTCTAAGTAACCTCAGCCTCATTCGCAATCCAGCCACTCACACAATGGGCAGCACATACACATATACATATATAATATCTGCATTCAATTGCAGCCAAAGCAAAGTTAGTTTTAGACAAAATTTAATTAGAGCATTAACTAATTAAGTAGTTGCAATATAATTATAGATAAGAACTCCCTTAACAGTAGTTATATGTATCATATCGTCTGCCAAATTCTATGCATGCTTTTGCTCTTTCGATTCCACTGTACTCTCAGTTGCCTTGTCACACAATTTCATTTGCTGTTATGCACTCAAGAGGTCATCGTCGACGCTGCATGATTACGCGGCTCTTCTCGCCCAGCAGCCGCCTGTTGTCGTGCCCCCTCCGCTCTTGCAAAGTTTCCCAACTGAATTTCCCTCGCTGACATTGGGGCCGCTATAGTATTTGTTACTTATTCTAGTTATGCCCAGCGGTGCCTTCCAAAGAGAGCAGCGCACATCTCACATCTCTTGCTCGGGCAATGTCTCTGTGTGAGTGTGTGTGAGTGTGGGTGTGTCGCCTTATCCGACATGGCTGCATATCGAGGTTAAAACTTGACAATAGTTCAACTCGACTTGCTGCCCACACCCACGTCTTCATTGGCCTTAGCCGCCCGTAGACCGGGCTCAGCGCTCAGCGGTTGCGTATACGCCGCGTTAACTTGTCGCCCTTGTCAACGCCGCAGCTGCCGGCTGCTCGTTGCAGCTATGCCAACCAATATGCAAGACGGCTCCCGACCACTGCCCCGCCCCTCCAGCTGCTGCTGCTGCTGCAGGGCGCAGATCGTGACCCAAATTATTTACACAAAATACAACAAGCGCGCGTGTGTGTGAGTGAGTGTGTGTGTGTGTGTGTTTCTGTCTGCTGCATGCAGTTGCAAATGTGTCGTGTCTTCAAGTTGTTTGACAACCGCCCCTAGCCCCACTCTCTCTCTCTCTCTCTCTCTCTCTCTCTCTCGCTCTCGCTCTTCATGTATTCAGCACTTCATCCATGTACAAATCGGCATTTGGCTGTGCGCAGATTTTCGAGGTTAATGCGTGCAAAAGTTTGAAATTAGTAAATTTCCTTTCTTCCTATCTTGCAATCCACA
Organism: Drosophila aldrichi; assembly: GCA_035045965.1. Lineage (NCBI taxonomy): Eukaryota > Metazoa > Arthropoda > Insecta > Diptera > Drosophilidae > Drosophila > Drosophila aldrichi. Next base: position 5,565,088 of record JAWNOM010000199.1, read on the forward strand.
CACACACTCCCACACACGCACACTCTGCTCCCAGGCACGCTCCACACTCCATTCGAGTCCTGGCTGTTTATAAGTGCATCTAATTTATTTGTATTTTGTGTTTGTGTTACAGTGCGTATACGTGATACTTGCTTTTTGCCACCGCCTCTGCTCACCAAAATGCAGCAAAAACAAATATGAACGACAACAGCAACAACAAGAACAACATAACATTGTAGGCGACACTGGCACTCGTTTAAATTAAAGTTTTTGACCCAAATTTATGTTAGAAGTTGATATTTTCTTTAGCATTAGTTCTTCTGCTCGGAGTATCCTTAGCTCCTTCCCAGCTGCCTTCCCAGCTGCCCCGTGCAATATTCTAAAAAGCAACATACGTGACAGTATTTTGTAATTTTGCGTGCCAGCGACAAAATGAGTTCATTCCGAGTTGCGTCTAAGGAAATGCACTTTTTGCTCCCCCACTCCCCCTCGCAAGCAGTTCCCCGTCCCTGGCCCACCCGCCGTGAGACTTATGAAGAAGCTGAAAGTCTTTGTGTGCGACTTTAGTTGCAGTAATGGCAAGAGTAAATTCTCAAAAATGTTCTCATGTTTCTGGCATTCTGTGTGTGACCACGTGCTGCTCTTGTTTTCAATTAAATTGGATTTAGAATTTAGAATTTGGCACAGGAAGCGCACCCCTCCCCTCGCTGCCCCATGCGCTCTGCTAAAAGCTTTTGTTGCATTTGCTTATTCATTTCAAATGTTGAGCAAGGCCAAACCAAAACCAGCGAAATTACTAATGAAAAATACTTTATGAAACATTGTTTCTTGGAAATCAAGTAAGATAAGCATATTTCCTCTAAACTTTGAAGCCATCAGAAGGACTATAAAATAAAGAAGAGGATGGGATGGGAGAATGACTTTCAATACTAAAACTATTTCAATGGGAGTTGAGAGTTTAATCAAACTATAAATTATTTTTATTTTTTACATTCTTTCATAAACATGATAATCGATCCCCATTAATAATAGATTCACAGTTCCCATATAGCATATTTTAGAACTCGTCAAAAATCAAGTTCCCATTTCGAATGCTGCTCATTTAATTAGAAAGAAATAATTGTGTCAGGCCGAGCAATATATATGTATATAGAAAATGTGCTAAATATGCAGAATATGATGCTAAAGAGGGGAAACAGACACAGAGTAGACGGAAATGTGCTCAACTACTTAAATATTGATTGCCACGAAGATTGCCGGCTCTGCTTTTGTGCAGCTGTAATTAGATTTCGCTTTCTGTTTCGACAGATTGTAAGTAGCACATTTAAGAGTAACAGTATCTTATCTGGGCGCTAGCTTAATTAAACAGCCAGCGGAGCGTGGCGGCGGGCGGCGGGCTGCGGGCGGCTGCCCAGTGGCTGGATGTCCAAGAAGCCTGGCAAATTGTTCAAAATGAGTTAGTCAAACAAGGCACCAAGGCCACGCCGCCGGCAACATTGCAAATGGAAACACAAGCATAAGTAAAAATGGAAAAAATATGTATACATACATACAAATATATGTATATATAAATTCAGGAAAAGAATTGTTCAGTTTATAATGAACTTTGCCTGCCCTAAAATAAAACAATTAAATAGAAAAATATATAAAAAATATATACAAGACATATGAAATGATTTAAAATATTACTTTTACATTATGTAGTATTTTATTATAAATATTATATATCGAATATATATTTTTATATCTAGAATTAATTGTTTCCAAAGATCAGATCTTATAGTAATAATAGTAGACCTTCAACAAGCTATATTTATGTGCATAACAACCTTGAGCCATATATACTTATGTAGTTTCTACGCATATTTCCTTCAATTTGCAACTTTCAGAAGCCGTAATATCTCTTTGATATAAGAGTATTAAACAAGAAAAAAATGTCGGACAATGAGGGAGGGGAAACGTAGCCGTGAATGGGAGCTTGGGGAGACGCGAACTGTGCGCAGAGTCTGGGCATCGTGCTCATAAATATGTATGTATGAATATATGTATGCTCGTATGTATGTGTGCATGTGTGTGTGTGTAAGGGCGGGTGTGTGTATGTATGTGTGTGGAGTGGACAACTATGAGCGCTGCGTGCTGCTGGTTTGCTGGCCAGCGCCGCGTGCTAATTATGATGAAAGATTTCTGCATCTTTTAGCGTTAATCCATTTGGAAAATTAGAAATGAAAATTTAATGAGATTTCCAACAACTTTTGCCAACATTTGCGTATATTTTCCACACTTTAGTGATTTTTTTCTGATGTTATATTTTTTTTTTTTTTGGACTTTGCTCACATCGCATGGCAATTAGCGTGCTCCCTTTAAGGCGTCCAAAGCAGAAACTAATAATTGAATGGAAACTGTGTGCGACAGGAGACGGGCGGAGCAAAAGTCTGGAGAAAGTTGAAAAACTATTGACAGAAGCTATTGATGTTGCCATCTGGCCGAACTTATCGAGCATCGTGAGAGCAAAGTTCCCATTGGCGACGTGTCCATGGATGATATCTCAATCTAGTGTCGCTTTCGCTCTGCTCGTGCAGGGCAAAGCAACTTCTTTGTCAAGGAGGGTTGGCGAACGCTTGTAATGTCATCAGTCATTCATTACGTTTTATGAAGTAAATGTGCTTCTAAAACGAACATTAATTTCCAGCCAACAGCCAGCAATTAACGCGACTCGAGCCAGCCAAGCGTCAACAGAAAAATGTCTCCCTTGGAGCTCGCAGTTGTGCTTTATAACACGTTTTTAATTACCCGTTTCGCGTCGTTTGGGGACCAACAATATGACAATCCAGAAATACGACAATACGGCAATACGGCAATGAGCGAGTGCAACTTGAAAACAATTAAAATTGTCGTAATTGTCGCATTAATGTTTTTCTGATAACATTTTTGCACTTGGCACGCGGCCAGGCCCTGAGACAGTGCCGTAATTGTCGAGAACGCAACACAACAGGACGACTTACAGAAAAGAATGTCAATAAAAAATAAATTAAAGAAACTGAAAATGATATTTTTATAGACAGTTATCATGGCCAGCCCCACAAATATGTGTGCCCAGCTGCCTTGTTCTATTTATGCAAAACTAATAAAAAACAAAACGAAAATGAGTAAAAATTGCGTTCTTTTCTTTTTTGGCTTCTATTTATCGTCAAACCATGTTGCGTGGTCATAAAACATGGCCGAGTCTGTACTTAATGGCCAGCCCATTGGCCAGCGTACTAGCCTCGAATCATTAAACGCACTTGTGACCCCCAACGTACGCCCCACACCCGTTCCCGCACGTACGACTCTCTAAGGGCATGTCGGGCTATGCGGCTGTACCTCCTGGACATCTCCATGCAGCCCCGTCATCGAAGCTCTCCTCTGATCCACCGCTCTAAATCATGGCAAATAGTTTCGAAACGTATGCAACTAAGTGCGTAATCTAACGTTTACATATTTTTAAAATAATAAATAGATATACAAATATACTTGGTTTATTCAACAACGTTTTCCCTTAAAACAATAAATAGATTTAGAATATCACGACTTATTCTATAAAACTAAATTTGCAATTCATATAGTTTTTAGGCTCAATTAAATAGTTTGCTTTGCTGTACTTATCAACAAGGAAGAATAATGTCGAATACCCCTCCTGATGCTTCCCTCGGCAAAATATCTCAGATACATATTTCAATCTTAATGAAAATGGTTACAATTCAGAGTTGGCTTCAATAAACAACATTTTCTTACCGACGGCGCTGCTGTTAATGTAATTACCACAGCATTTTTCTTCTGCCGCACACGCTCACGGACACACACACACATACACATATATCCTGTGCACTGACATCTTCTGAAAGGACGAGCCGTTACTGACAGAGACGCCGGCAGAAAACTCCTTCAATTGGCGCAATGGACTTATCAGCCAATGGCCGTTGCTGTTCAACCTCAGCTCCACTTTTCTCTTTGTCTTTCCCACATTCTCTCTCTCTCTCTCTCTCTCTGTCTGTCTGTTGGTGCCATATTAAGCATGTGCGTGCCTCTACGTATACTCATTAAAATTGACCAGCCATTATTACAGGAACGTGCCTTTCTTTGCCGAGTAATTTATTCGACTCCTTTGATGCGGGAGACACGGAGAAGTGACTTGAGCTGTCGGTACGTTTCTTCCAGCAGCCACTGTGCGTACGTAGGCTTTAATAGGTCCACTCCATTATAATGCTGATAACAGTTTATTTATTTAGCATTTACAGCATATGTACATAAATATTATCAGCTTGTTTTATTTGAAGTAGAAACGTGGCCAACGAGAAATATTAATTTGATTATTAATTAAAGTGCACAACTACTCAATCTACTTACTGGATAGCAGTAGTGGTACGAATTGAGATGAGTGTAGAGCCGCATCTGCTTGGGGCTGGCTGTCTGGCCTATTGTCTGAATTGACATATCTGCATTCTATGCCATTGAAATTTTATAAATCATGTGCAGATTTACTTTCTTTTTTGCTCTCTAACATACATACATATATCTTTTATTTCGGCACACACACACTCATACACACGCAGCTGTGCGGCTGTTCGTTTATGGTAGAGGCGAAAAGCCACAAAACACATTCATCAAATCCGCAAAGTCATTCATCATGGGTAATATATTTGACATTGTCAGTGATGGATAAATACTACGTACTGCCATACGGAGAGTGGCCCACTGGGCCAGCCGAAAGCAAATGGCAACAGAAAGAGCGACAGGAACAACAGCAACAAAAACAAACTACAACTACGGGATAAGATATTCCGCAACATGAGCAGCGCCGGAAGCATATCATCTGCACGAATTTTGCGTTTCGCTGCATGAAAATTGCCTTTAAATTGTTTTTTTCTCTCTCTCTGAATTTCAGCTTGCACTGACGAAAATCCATGAACACAGGTGATTCGAACGGTGTTCCTATATGTGTATGTACATACACATACATATATGCATATGCTGTCGCATGAAATTAAGGGATTTAGAGTTGACGTGATGAAAATATGGCATTGGCTCAAATTTATTGTAAATGCATATTAAATTCAAAAATAGTTTTTACTCTCAATGCTTTTTATAATATTTTTGTTATAGTCATTGCAATTGAATTAGGAGTTAGCACAGGAATCTCCATGTAGTGCTGCGATTTGAAAACGTACGTATTTTAACCGACTGCGATTCACTGGGAAGATCTTACAGCTGTTTACTTTCTAGAAACATTTGTTATGATATTACTTGACATACACACATAGTATTTATGTATGTACGAACATACGTCGGAGTTTGCTCATCAAGCTTACTTTCTGTATTTATAGGTATGGTCAACTACGCTGTCCAACAACTCCCCATATTGCTTTTCTCGTACAATTTAATTGCTCTCTCTTTATATCATCTCGAACTCTTGGCAGCTTCTTCCACATTTGCTCACACGCACCAAAACACATACACTGCTTGTTCAGCAAAGACCTAGATGTCATCTCGCTCTCTCTCAGCAACTCCCGGGACCCCCTGTTCAACAAAAGCTATAGCTCTCACACTCTCGTGAAGTGCCAATTTGAGTAAACCAAGAAGCGTGCTGCCAACTCGAGTGAAACCTCTCCACTACCACTCTAACAATGAGACGCTATGTTGTAAGACATCAACACACTAGGCCTTTATCACTTTGCTTCAGGCGCGTATACAGGAAGGGGGGGGGGGGGGGGTGGTTTCGGGGGTTCAAACCCCACCCGAAATAGTCGATACTTTTGTAATAAAATAATTACTTTATTTATTGTAGAACGAAATGGCGAAAACAAGTCGGAAAATAGAAATTTTTATATTATTAAGTACGAATATGTGTATTTAATATTTGCTGAAAACCCACCCCGAAAAAATTTTCTGGCTACGCGCCTGAATGTTGCACAAATAAAACTTGAAACTTGAGTTAAGGCAGCTGCCTGACAAAAGCTGACTGCTACAAGACTCGATGTAAGGAACATCTATGCCAAAGACATCTTTGAAACTGCTGGAAGTATTTATCTTATTTGCTCGCTAAATAGACGTCCTAGCCTTATAATTGACTATGAATGTGTGCTCAAATCTTCCAATGAATGTCGCAAAAATAAAACTTGAAACTTGAGTTAAGGCAGCTGCCTGACAAAAGCTGACTGCTACAAGACTCGATGTAAGGAACATCTATGCCAAAGACATCTTTGAAACTGCTGGAAGTATTTATCTTATTTGCTCGCTAAATAGACGTCCTAGCCTTATAATTGACTATGAATGTGTGCTCAAATCTTCCAATGAATGTCGCAAAAATAAAACTTGAAACTTGAGTTAAGGCAGCTGCCTGACAAAAGCTGACTGCTACAAGACTCGATGTAAGGAACATCTATGCCAAAGACATCTTTGAAACTGCTGGAAGTATTTATCTTATTTGCTCGCTAAATAGACGTCCTAGCCTTATAATTGACTATGAATGTGTGCTCAAATCTTCCAATGAATGTCGCAAAAATAAAACTTGAAACTTGAGTTAAGGCAGCTGCCTGACAAAAGCTGACTGCTACAAGACTCGATCTAAGGAACATCTATGCCAAAGACATCTTTGAAACTGCTGGAAGTATTTATCTTATTTGCTCGCTAAATAGACGTCCTAGCCTTATAATTGACTATGAATGTGTGCTCAATTCTTCCAATGAATGTTGCAAAAATAAAACTTGAAACTTGAGTTAAGGCAGCTGCCTGACAAAAGCTGACTGCTACAAGACTCGATGTAAGGAACATCTATGCCAAAGACATCTTTGAAACTGCTGGAAGTATTTATCTTATTTGCTCGCTAAATAGACGTCCTAGCCTTATAATTGACTATGAATGTGTGCTCAATTCTTCCAATGAATGTTGCAAAAATAAAACTTGAAACTTGAGTTAAGGCAGCTGCCTGACAAAAGCTGACTGCTACAAGACTCGATGTAAGGAACATCTATGCCAAAGACATCTTTGAAACTGCTGGAAGTATTTATCTTATTTGCTCGCTAAATAGACGTCCTAGCCTTATAATTGACTATGAATGTGTGCTCAAATCTTCCAATGAATGTCGCAAAAATAAAACTTGAAACTTGAAACTTGAGTTAAGGCAGCTGCCTGACAAAAGCTGACTGCTACAAGACTCGATGTAAGGAACATCTATGCCAAAGACATCTTTGAAACTGCTGGAAGTATTTATTTTATTTGCTCGCTAAATAGACGTCCTAGCCTTATAATTGACTATGAATGTGTGTGCTCAAATCTTCCAATGAATGTTGCAAAAATAAAACTTGAAACTTGAGTTAAGGCAGCTGCCTGACAAAAGCTGACTGCTACAAGACTCGATGTAAGGAACATCTATGCCAAAGACATCTTTGAAACTGCTGGAAGTATTTATCTTATTTGCTCGCTAAATAGACGTCCTAGCCTTATAATTGACTATGAATGTGTGCTCAAATCTTCCAATGAATGTCGCAAAAATAAAACTTGAAACTTGAAACTTGAGTTAAGGCAGCTGCCTGACAAAAGCTGACTGCTACAAGACTCGATGTAAGGAACATCTATGCCAAAGACATCTTTGAAACTGCTGGAAGTATTTATCTTATTTGCTCGCTAAATAGACGTCCTAGCCTTATAATTGACTATGAATGTGTGCTCAAATCTTCCAATGAATGTCGCAAAAATAAAACTTGAAACTTGAAACTTGAGTTAAGGCAGCTGCCTGACAAAAGCTGACTGCTACAAGACTCGATGTAAGGAACATCTATGCCAAAGACATCTTTGAAACTGCTGGAAGTATTTATCTTATTTGCTCGCTAAATAGACGTCCTAGCCTTATAATTGACTATGAATGTGTGCTCAATTCTTCCAATGAATGTTGCAAAAATAAAACTTGAAACTTGAGTTAAGGCAGCTGCCTGACAAAAGCTGACTGCTACAAGACTCGATGTAAGGAACATCTATGCCAAAGACATCTTTGAAACTGCTGGAAGTATTTATCTTATTTGCTCACTAAATAGACGTCCTAGCCTTATAATTGACTATGAATGTGTGCTCAAATCTTCCAATGAATGTCGCAAAAATAAAACTTGAAACTTGAGTTAAGGCAGCTGCCTGACAAAAGCTGACTGCTACAAGACTCGATGTAAGGAACATCTATGCCAAAGACATTTTTGAAACTGCTGGAAGTATTTATCTTATTTGCTCGCTAAATAGACGTCCTAGCCTTATAATTGACTATGAATGTGTGTGCTCAAATCTTCCAATGAATGTTGCAAAAATAAAACTTGAAACTTGAGTTAAGGCAGCTGCCTGACAAAAGCTGACTGCTACAAGACTCGATGTAAGGAACATCTATGCCAAAGACATCTTTGAAACTGCTGGAAGTATTTATCTTATTTGCTCGCTAAATAGACGTCCTAGCCTTATAATTGACTATGAATGTGTGCTCAAATCTTCCAATGAATGTTGCAAAAATAAAACTTGAAACTTGAGTTAAGGCAGCTGCCTGACAAAAGCTGACTGCTACAAGACTCGATGTAAGGAACATCTATGCAAAAGACATCTTTGAAACTGCTGGAAGTATTTATCTTATTTGCTCGCTAAATAGACGTCCTAGCCTTATAATTGACTATGAATGTGTGCTCAATTCTTCCAATGAATGTTGCAAAAATAAAACTTGAAACTTGAGTTAAGGCAGCTGCCTGACAAAAGCTGACTGCTACAAGACTCGATGTAAGGAACATCTATGCCAAAGACATCTTTGAAACTGCTGGAAGTATTTATCTTATTTGCTCGCTAAATAGACGTCCTAGCCTTATAATTGACTATGAATGTGTGCTCAATTCTTCCAATGAATGTTGCAAAAATAAAACTTGAAACTTGAGTTAAGGCAGCTGCCTGACAAAAGCTGACTGCTACAAGACTCGATGTAAGGAACATCTATGCCAAAGACATCTTTGAAACTGCTGGAAGTATTTATCTTATTTGCTCGCTAAATAGACGTCCTAGCCTTATAATTGACTATGAATGTGTGCTCAATTCTTCCAATGAATGTTGCAAAAATAAAACTTGAAACATGAGTTAAGGCAGCTGCCTGACAAAAGCTGACTGCTACAAGACTCGATGTAAGGAACATCTATGCCAAAGACATCTTTGAAACTGCTGGAAGTATTTATCTTATTTGCTCGCTAAATAGACGTCCTAGCCTTATAATTGACTATGAATGTGTGCTCAATTCTTCCAATGAATGTTGCAAAAATAAAACTTGAAACTTGAGTTAAGGCAGCTGCCTGACAAAAGCTGACTGCTACAAGACTCGATGTAAGGAACATCTATGCCAAAGACATCTTTGAAACTGCTGGAAGTATTTATCTTATTTGCTCGCTAAATAGACGTCCTAGCCTTATAATTGACTATGAATGTGTGCTCAATTCTTCCAATGAATGTTGCAAAAATAAAACTTGAAACATGAGTTAAGGCAGCTGCCTGACAAAAGCTGACTGCTACAAGACTCGATGTAAGGAACATCTATGCCAAAGACATCTTTGAAACTGCTGGAAGTATTTATCTTATTTGCTCGCTAAATAGACGTCCTAGCCTTATAATTGACTATGAATGTGTGCTCAATTCTTCCAATGAATGTTGCAAAAATAAAACTTGAAACTTGAGTTAAGGCAGCTGCCTGACAAAAGCTGACTGCTACAAGACTCGATGTAAGGAACATCTATGCCAAAGACATCTTTGAAACTGCTGGAAGTATTTATCTTATTTGCTCACTAAATATACGTCCTAGCCTTATAATTGACTATGAATGTGTGCTCAAATCTTCCAATGAATGTCGCAAAAATAAAACTTGAAACTTGAGTTAAGGCAGCTGCCTGACAAAAGCTGACTGCTACAAGACTCGATGTAAGGAACATCTATGCCAAAGACATCTTTGAAACTTCTGGAAGTATTTATCTTATTTGCTCGCTAAATAGACGTCCTAGCCTTATAATTGACTATGAATGTGTGCTCAAATCTTCCAATGAATGTCGCAAAAATAAAACTTGAAACTTGAGTTAAGGCAGCTGCCTGACAAAAGCTGACTGCTACAAGACTCGATGTAAGGAATATCTATGCCAAAGGCATCTTTGAAACTGCTGGAAGTATTTATCTTATTTGCTCGCTAAATAGACGTCCTAGCCTTATAATTGACTATGAATGTGTGCTCAATTCTTCCAATGAATGTTGCAAAAATAAAACTTGAAACTTGAGTTAAGGCAGCTGCCTGACAAAAGCTGACTGCTACAAGACTCGATGTAAGGAACATCTATGCCAAAGACATCTTTGAAACTGCTGGAAGTATTTATCTTATTTGCTCGCTAAATAGACGTCCTAGCCTTATAATTGACTATGAATGTGTGCTCAATTCTTCCAATGAATGTTGCAAATATAAAACTTGAAACTTGAGTTAAGGCAGCTGCCTGACAAAAGCTGACTGCTACAAGACTCGATGTAAGGAACATCTATGCCAAAGACATCTTTGAAACTGCTGGAAGTATTTATCTTATTTGCTCGCTAAATAGACGTCCTAGCCTTATAATTGACTATGAATGTGTGCTCAATTCTTCCAATGAATGTTGCAAAAATAAAACTTGAAACTTGAGTTAAGGCAGCTGCCTGACAAAAGCTGACTGCTACAAGACTCGATGTAAGGAACATCTATGCCAAAGACATCTTTGAAACTGCTGGAAGTATTTATCTTATTTGCTCACTAAATATACGTCCTAGCCTTATAATTGACTATGAATGTGTGCTCAAATCTTCCAATGAATGTCGCAAAAATAAAACTTGAAACTTGAGTTAAGGCAGCTGCCTGACAAAAGCTGACTGCTACAAGACTCGATGTAAGGAACATCTATGCCAAAGACATCTTTGAAACTTCTGGAAGTATTTATCTTATTTGCTCGCTAAATAGACGTCCTAGCCTTATAATTGACTATGAATGTGTGCTCAAATCTTCCAATGAATGTCGCAAAAATAAAACTTGAAACTTGAGTTAAGGCAGCTGCCTGACAAAAGCTGACTGCTACAAGACTCGATGTAAGGAATATCTATGCCAAAGGCATCTTTGAAACTGCTGGAAGTATTTATCTTATTTGCTCGCTAAATAGACGTCCTAGCCTTATAATTGACTATGAATGTGTGCTCAAATCTTCCAATGAATGTCGCAAAAATAAAACTTGAAACTTGAGTTAAGGCAGCTGCCTGACAAAAGCTGACTGCTACAAGACTCGATGTAAGGAACATCTATGCCAAAGACATCTTTGAAACTGCTGGAAGTATTTATCTTATTTGCTCGCTAAATAGACGTCCTAGCCTTATAATTGACTATGAATGTGTGCTCAAATCTTCCAATGAATGTCGCAAAAATAAAACTTGAAACTTGAGTTAAGGCAGCTGCCTGACAAAAGCTGACTGCTACAAGACTCGATGTAAGGAACATCTATGCCAAAGACATCTTTGAAACTGCTGGAAGTATTTATCTTATTTGCTCGCTAAATAGACGTCCTAGCCTTATAATTGACTATGAATGTGTGCTCAAATCTTCCAATGAATGTCGCAAAAATAAAACTTGAAACTTGAGTTAAGGCAGCTGCCTGACAAAAGCTGACTGCTACAAGACTCGATCTAAGGAACATCTATGCCAAAGACATCTTTGAAACTGCTGGAAGTATTTATCTTATTTGCTCGCTAAATAGACGTCCTAGCCTTATAATTGACTATGAATGTGTGCTCAATTCTTCCAATGAATGTTGCAAAAATAAAACTTGAAACTTGAGTTAAGGCAGCTGCCTGACAAAAGCTGACTGCTACAAGACTCGATGTAAGGAACATCTATGCCAAAGACATCTTTGAAACTGCTGGAAGTATTTATCTTATTTGCTCGCTAAATAGACGTCCTAGCCTTATAATTGACTATGAATGTGTGCTCAAATCTTCCAATGAATGTCGCAAAAATAAAACTTGAAACTTGAAACTTGAGTTAAGGCAGCTGCCTGACAAAAGCTGACTGCTACAAGACTCGATGTAAGGAACATCTATGCCAAAGACATCTTTGAAACTTCTGGAAGTATTTATCTTATTTGCTCGCTAAATAGACGTCCTAGCCTTATAATTGACTATGAATGTGTGCTCAAATCTTCCAATGAATGTCGCAAAAATAAAACTTGAAACTTGAGTTAAGGCAGCTGCCTGACAAAAGCTGACTGCTACAAGACTCGATGTAAGGAACATCTATGCCAAAGACATCTTTGAAACTGCTGGAAGTATTTATCTTATTTGCTCGCTAAATAGACGTCCTAGCCTTATAATTGACTATGAATGTGTGTGCTCAAATCTTCCAATGAATGTTGCAAAAATAAAACTTGAAACTTGAGTTAAGGCAGCTGCCTGACAAAAGCTGACTGCTACAAGACTCGATGTAAGGAACATCTATGCCAAAGACATCTTTGAAACTGCTGGAAGTATTTATCTTATTTGCTCGCTAAATAGACGTCCTAGCCTTATAATTGACTATGAATGTGTGCTCAAATCTTCCAATGAATGTTGCAAAAATAAAACTTGAAACTTGAGTTAAGGCAGCTGCCTGACAAAAGCTGACTGCTACAAGACTCGATGTAAGGAACATCTATGCAAAAGACATCTTTGAAACTGCTGGAAGTATTTATCTTATTTGCTCGCTAAATAGACGTCCTAGCCTTATAATTGACTATGAATGTGTGCTCAATTCTTCCAATGAATGTTGCAAAAATAAAACTTGAAACTTGAGTTAAGGCAGCTGCCTGACAAAAGCTGACTGCTACAAGACTCGATGTAAGGAACATCTATGCCAAAGACATCTTTGAAACTGCTGGAAGTATTTATCTTATTTGCTCGCTAAATAGACGTCCTAGCCTTATAATTGACTATGAATGTGTGCTCAAATCTTCCAATGAATGTCGCAAAAATAAAACTTGAAACTTGAAACTTGAGTTAAGGCAGCTGCCTGACAAAAGCTGACTGCTACAAGACTCGATGTAAGGAACATCTATGCCAAAGACATCTTTGAAACTTCTGGAAGTATTTATCTTATTTGCTCGCTAAATAGACGTCCTAGCCTTATAATTGACTATGAATGTGTGCTCAAATCTTCCAATGAATGTCGCAAAAATAAAACTTGAAACTTGAGTTAAGGCAGCTGCCTGACAAAAGCTGACTGCTACAAGACTCGATGTAAGGAACATCTATGCCAAAGACATCTTTGAAACTGCTGGAAGTATTTATCTTATTTGCTCGCTAAATAGACGTCCTAGCCTTATAATTGACTATGAATGTGTGTGCTCAAATCTTCCAATGAATGTTGCAAAAATAAAACTTGAAACTTGAGTTAAGGCAGCTGCCTGACAAAAGCTGACTGCTACAAGACTCGATGTAAGGAACATCTATGCCAAAGACATCTTTGAAACTGCTGGAAGTATTTATCTTATTTGCTCGCTAAATAGACGTCCTAGCCTTATAATTGACTATGAATGTGTGCTCAAATCTTCCAATGAATGTTGCAAAAATAAAACTTGAAACTTGAGTTAAGGCAGCTGCCTGACAAAAGCTGACTGCTACAAGACTCGATGTAAGGAACATCTATGCAAAAGACATCTTTGAAACTGCTGGAAGTATTTATCTTATTTGCTCGCTAAATAGACGTCCTAGCCTTATAATTGACTATGAATGTGTGCTCAATTCTTCCAATGAATGTTGCAAAAATAAAACTTGAAACTTGAGTTAAGGCAGCTGCCTGACAAAAGCTGACTGCTACAAGACTCGATGTAAGGAACATCTATGCCAAAGACATCTTTGAAACTGCTGGAAGTATTTATCTTATTTGCTCGCTAAATAGACGTCCTAGCCTTATAATTGACTATGAATGTGTGCTCAATTCTTCCAATGAATGTTGCAAAAATAAAACTTGAAACTTGAGTTAAGGCAGCTGCCTGACAAAAGCTGACTGCTACAAGACTCGATGTAAGGAACATCTATGCCAAAGACATCTTTGAAACTGCTGGAAGTATTTATCTTATTTGCTCGCTAAATAGACGTCCTAGCCTTATAATTGACTATGAATGTGTGCTCAATTCTTCCAATGAATGTTGCAAAAATAAAACTTGAAACATGAGTTAAGGCAGCTGCCTGACAAAAGCTGACTGCTACAAGACTCGATGTAAGGAACATCTATGCCAAAGACATCTTTGAAACTGCTGGAAGTATTTATCTTATTTGCTCGCTAAATAGACGTCCTAGCCTTATAATTGACTATGAATGTGTGCTCAATTCTTCCAATGAATGTTGCAAAAATAAAACTTGAAACTTGAGTTAAGGCAGCTGCCTGACAAAAGCTGACTGCTACAAGACTCGATGTAAGGAACATCTATGCCAAAGACATCTTTGAAACTGCTGGAAGTATTTATCTTATTTGCTCGCTAAATAGACGTCCTAGCCTTATAATTGACTATGAATGTGTGCTCAATTCTTCCAATGAATGTTGCAAAAATAAAACTTGAAACTTGAGTTAAGGCAGCTGCCTGACAAAAGCTGACTGCTACAAGACTCGATGTAAGGAACATCTATGCCAAAGACATCTTTGAAACTGCTGGAAGTATTTATCTTATTTGCTCGCTAAATAGACGTCCTAGCCTTATAATTGACTATGAATGTGTGCTCAATTCTTCCAATGAATGTTGCAAAAATAAAACTTGAAACATGAGTTAAGGCAGCTGCCTGACAAAAGCTGACTGCTACAAGACTCGATGTAAGGAACATCTATGCCAAAGACATCTTTGAAACTGCTGGAAGTATTTATCTTATTTGCTCGCTAAATAGACGTCCTAGCCTTATAATTGACTATGAATGTGTGCTCAATTCTTCCAATGAATGTTGCAAAAATAAAACTTGAAACTTGAGTTAAGGCAGCTGCCTGACAAAAGCTGACTGCTACAAGACTCGATGTAAGGAACATCTATGCCAAAGACATCTTTGAAACTGCTGGAAGTATTTATCTTATTTGCTCGCTAAATAGACGTCCTAGCCTTATAATTGACTATGAATGTGTGCTCAATTCTTCCAATGAATGTTGCAAATATAAAACTTGAAACTTGAGTTAAGGCAGCTGCCTGACAAAAGCTGACTGCTACAAGACTCGATGTAAGGAACATCTATGCCAAAGACATCTTTGAAACTGCTGGAAGTATTTATCTTATTTGCTCGCTAAATAGACGTCCTAGCCTTATAATTGACTATGAATGTGTGCTCAATTCTTCCAATGAATGTTGCAAAAATAAAACTTGAAACTTGAGTTAAGGCAGCTGCCTGACAAAAGCTGACTGCTACAAGACTCGATGTAAGGAACATCTATGCCAAAGACATCTTTGAAACTGCTGGAAGTATTTATCTTATTTGCTCACTAAATAGACGTCCTAGCCTTATAATTGACTATGAATGTGTGCTCAAATCTTCCAATGAATGTCGCAAAAATAAAACTTGAAACTTGAGTTAAGGCAGCTGCCTGACAAAAGCTGACTGCTACAAGACTCGATGTAAGGAACATCTATGCCAAAGACATCTTTGAAACTTCTGGAAGTATTTATCTTATTTGCTCGCTAAATAGACGTCCTAGCCTTATAATTGACTATGAATGTGTGCTCAAATCTTCCAATGAATGTCGCAAAAATAAAACTTGAAACTTGAGTTAAGGCAGCTGCCTGACAAAAGCTGACTGCTACAAGACTCGATGTAAGGAACATCTATGCCAAAGACATCTTTGAAACTGTTGGAAGTATTTATCTTATTTGCTCGCTAAATAGACGTCCTAGCCTTATAATTGACTATGAATGTGTGCTCAAATCTTCCAATGAATGTCGCAAAAATAAAACTTGAAACTTGAGTTAAGGCAGCTGCCTGACAAAAGCTGACTGCTACAAGACTCGATGTAAGGAACATCTATGCCAAAGACATCTTTGAAACTGTTGGAAGTATTTATCTTATTTGCTCGCTAAATAGACGTCCTAGCCTTATAATTGACTATGAATGTGTGCTCAATTCTTCCAATGAATGTTGCAAAAATAAAACTTGAAACTTGAGTTAAGGCAGCTGCCTGACAAAAGCTGACTGCTACAAGACCCGATGTAAGGAATATCTATGCCAAAGACATCTTTGAAACTGCTGGAAGTATTTATCTTATTTGCTCGCTAAATAGACGTCCTAGCCTTATAATTGACTATGAATGTGTGCTCAAATCTTCCAATGAATGTTGCAAAAATAAAACTTGAAACTTGAGTTAAGGCAGCTGCCTGACAAAAGCTGACTGCTACAAGACTCGATGTAAGGAACATCTATGCCAAAGACATCTTTGAAACTGCTGGAAGTATTTATCTTATTTGCTCGCTAAATAGACGTCCTAGCCTTATAATTGACTATGAATGTGTGCTCAAATCTTCCAATGAATGTCGCAAAAATGAAACTTGAAACTTGAGTTAAGGCAGCTGCCTGACAAAAGCTGACTGCTACAACACTCGATCTAAGGAACATCTATGCCAAAGACATCTTTGAAACTGCTGGAAGTATTTATCTTATTTGCTCGCTAAATAAACGTCCTAGCCTTATAATTGACTATGAATGTGTGCTCAATTCTTCCAATTAATGTTGCAAAAATAAAACTTGAAACTTGAGTTAAGGCAGCTGCCTGACAAAAGCTGACTGCTACAAGACTCAATGTAAGGAACATCTATGCCAAAGACATCTTTGAAACTGCTGGAAGTATTTATCTTATTTGCTCGCTAAATAGACGTCCTAGCCTTATAATTGACTATGAATGTGTGCTCAAATCTTCCATTGAATGTCGCAAAAATAAAACTTGAAACTTGAGTTAAGGCAGCTGCCTGACAAAAGCTGACTGCTACAAGACTCGATGTAAGGAACATCTATGCCAAAGACATCTTTGAAACTGCTGGAAGTATTTATCTTATTTGCTCGCTAAATAGACGTCCTAGCCTTATAATTGACTATGAATGTGTGCTCAATTCTTCCAATGAATGTTGCAAAAATAAAACTTGAAACTTGAGTTAAGGCAGCTGCCTGACAAAAGCTGACTGCTACAAGACTCGATGTAAGGAACATCTATGCCAAAGACATCTTTGAAACTGCTGGAAGTATTTATCTTATTTGCTCGCTAAATAGACGTCCTAGCCTTATAATTGACTATGAATGTGTGCTCAATTCTTCCAATGAATGTTGCAAAAATAAAACTTGAAACTTGAGTTAAGGCAGCTGCCTGACAAAAGCTGACTGCTACAAGACTCGATGTAAGGAACATCTATGCCAAAGACATCTTTGAAACTGCTGGAAGTATTTATCTTATTTGCTCGCTAAATAGACGTCCTAGCCTTATAATTGACTATGAATGTGTGCTCAATTCTTCCAATGAATGTTGCAAAAATAAAACTTGAAACTTGAGTTAAGGCAGCTGCCTGACAAAAGCTGACTGCTACAAGACTCGATGTAAGGAACATCTATGCCAAAGACATCTTTGAAACTGCTGGAAGTATTTATCTTATTTGCTCGCTAAATAGACGTCCTAGCCTTATAATTGACTATGAATGTGTGCTCAATTCTTCCAATGAATGTTGCAAAAATAAAACTTGAAACTTGAGTTAAGGCAGCTGCCTGACAAAAGCTGACTGCTACAAGACTCGATGTAAGGAACATCTATGCCAAAGACATCTTTGAAACTGCTGGAAGTATTTATCTTATTTGCTCGCTAAATAGACGTCCTAGCCTTATAATTGACTATGAATGTGTGCTCAATTCTTCCAATGAATGTTGCAAAAATAAAACTTGAAACTTGAGTTAAGGCAGCTGCCTGACAAAAGCTGACTGCTACAAGACTCGATGTAAGGAACATCTATGCCAAAGACATCTTTGAAACTGCTGGAAGTATTTATCTTATTTGCTCGCTAAATAGACGTCCTAGCCTTATAATTGACTATGAATGTGTGCTCAATTCTTCCAATGAATGTTGCAAAAATAAAACTTGAAACTTGAGTTAAGGCAGCTGCCTGACAAAAGCTGAATGCTACAAGACTCGATGAAAGGAACATCTATGCCAAAGACATCTTTGAAATTTATCTTATTTGCTCGCTAAATAGACGTCCTAGCCTTATAATTGACTATGAATGTGTGCTCAATTCTTCCAATGAATGTTGCGAAAATAAAACTTGAAACTTGAGTTAAGGCAGCTGCCTGACAAAAGCTGACTGCTACAAGACTCGATCTAAGGAACATCTATGCCAAAGACATCTTTAAAACTGCTGGAAGTATTTATCTTATTTGCTCGCTAAATAGACGTCCTAGCCTTATAATTGACTATGAATGTGTGCTCAATTCTTCCAATGAATGTTGCAAAAATAAAACTTGAAACTTGAGTTAAGGCAGCTGCCTGACAAAAGCTGACTGCTACAAGACCCGATGTAAGGAACATCTATGCCAAAGACATCTTTGAAACTGCTGGAAGTATTTATCTTATTTGCTCGCTAAATAGACGTCCTAGCCTTATAATTGACTATGAATGTGTGCTCAAATCTTCCAATGAATGTCGCAAAAATAAAACTTGAAACTTGAGTTAAGGCAGCTGCCTGACAAAAGCTGACTGCTACAAGACTCGATGTAAGGAACATCTATGCCAAAGACATCTTTGAAACTGCTGGAAGTATTTATCTTATTTGCTCGCTAAATAGACGTCCTAGCCTTATAATTGACTATGAATGTGTGCTCAATTCTTCCAATGAATGTCGCAAAAATAAAACTTGAAACTTGAGTTAAGGCAGCTGCCTGACAAAAGCTGACTGCTACAAGACTCGATGTAAGGAACATCTATGCCAAAGACATCTTTGAAACTTCTGGAAGTATTTATCTTATTTGCTCGCTAAATAGACGTCCTAGCCTTATAATTGACTATGAATGTGTGCTCAAATCTTCCAATGAATGTCGCAAAAATAAAACTTGAAACTTGAGTTAAGGCAGTTGCCTGACAAAAGCTGACTGCTACAAGACTCGATGTAAGGAACATCTATGCCAAAGACATCTTTGAAACTGTTGGAAGTATTTATCTTATTTGCTCGCTAAATAGACGTCCTAGCCTTATAATTGACTATGAATGTGTGCTCAAATCTTCCAATGAATGTCGCAAAAATAAAACTTGAAACTTGAGTTAGCTGCCTGACAAAAGCTGACTGCTACAAGACTCGATGTAAGGAACATCTATGCCAAAGACATCTTTGAAACTTCTGGAAGTATTTATCTTATTTGCTCGCTAAATAGACGTCCTAGCCTTATAATTGACTATGAATGTGTGCTCAAATCTTCCAATGAATGTCGCAAAAATAAAACTTGAAACTTGAGTTAAGGCAGCTGCCTGACAAAAGCTGACTGCTACAAGACTCGATGTAAGGAACATCTATGCCAAAGACATCTTTGAAACTGTTGGAAGTATTTATCTTATTTGCTCGCTAAATAGACGTCCTAGCCTTATAATTGACTATGAATGTGTGCTCAAATCTTCCAATGAATGTCGCGAAAATAAAACTTGAAACTTGAGTTAAGGCAGCTGCCTGACAAAAGCTGACTGCTACAAGACTCGATGTAAGGAACATCTATGCCAAAGACATCTTTGAAACTGTTGGAAGTATTTATCTTATTTGCTCGCTAAATAGACGTCCTAGCCTTATAATTGACTATGAATGTGTGCTCAATTCTTCCAATGAATGTTGCAAAAATAAAACTTGAAACTTGAGTTAAGGCAGCTGCCTGACAAAAGCTGACTGCTACAAGACCCGATGTAAGGAACATCTATGCCAAAGACATCTTTGAAACTGCTGGAAGTATTTATCTTATTTGCTCGCTAAATAGACGTCCTAGCCTTATAATTGACTATGAATGTGTGCTCAAATCTTCCAATGAATGTCGGAAAAATAAAACTTGAAACTTGAGTTAAGGCAGCTGCCTGACAAAAGCTGACTGCTACAAGACTCGATGTAAGGAACATCTATGCCAAAGACATCTTTGAAACTGCTGGAAGTATTTATCTTATTTGCTCGCTAAATAGACGTCCTAGCCTTATAATTGACTATGAATGTGTGCTCAATTCTTCCAATGAATGTCGCAAAAATAAAACTTGAAACTTGAGTTAAGGCAGCTGCCTGACAAAAGCTGACTGCTACAAGACTTGATGTAAGGAACATCTATGCTAAAGACATCTTTGAAACTTCTGGAAGTATTTATCTTATTTGCTCGCTAAATAGACGTCCTAGCCTTATAATTGACTATGAATGTGTGCTCAAATCTTCCAATGAATGTCGCAAAAATAAAACTTGAAACTTGAGTTAAGGCAGCTGCCTGACAAAAGCTGACTGCTACAAGACTCGATGTAAGGAACATCTATGCCAAAGACATCTTTGAAACTGTTGGAAGTATTTATCTTATTTGCTCGCTAAATAGACGTCCTAGCCTTATAATTGACTATGAATGTGTGCTCAAATCTTCCAATGAATGTCGCAAAAATAAAACTTGAAACTTGAGTTAAGGCAGCTGCCTGACAAAAGCTGACTGCTACAAGACTCGATGTAAGGAACATCTATGCCAAAGACATCTTTGAAACTGTTGGAAGTATTTATCTTATTTGCTCGCTAAATAGACGTCCTAGCCTTATAATTGACTATGAATGTGTGCTCAAATCTTCCAATGAATGTCGCAAAAATAAAACTTGAAACTTGAGTTAAGGCAGCTGCCTGACAAAAGCTGACTGCTACAAGACTCGATGTAAGGAACATCTATGCCAAAGACATCTTTGAAACTGTTGGAAGTATTTATCTTATTTGCTCGCTAAATAGACGTCCTAGCCTTATAATTGACTATGAATGTGTGCTCAAATCTTCCAATGAATGTCGGAAAAATAAAACTTGAAACTTGAGTTAAGGCAGCTGCCTGACAAAAGCTGACTGCTACAAGACTCGATGTAAGGAACATCTATGCCAAAGACATCTTTGAAACTGCTGGAAGTATTTATCTTATTTGCTCGCTAAATAGACGTCCTAGCCTTATATGAATGTGTGCTCAATTCTTCCAATGAATGTCGCAAAAATAAAACTTGAAACTTGAGTTAAGGCAGCTGCCTGACAAAAGCTGACTGCTACAAGACTCGATGTAAGGAACATCTATGCCAAAGACATCTTTGAAACTGTTGGAAGTATTTATCTTATTTGCTCGCTAAATAGACGTCCTAGCCTTATAATTGACTATGAATGAGTGCTCAATTCTTCCAATGAATGTTGCCAGGCGTGTATACAGGGGGGGGGGGGGGTTTCGGGGGTTCACCCAGCGGGAGGTGGGAGGCGAGAATTAGTGCATAAGAGGTGCAGAGAGTATACGATTGCCTCGAACTCTCCAGTAGAACGAGGCTAAGCACAAATGAATATGAATTAGATGTGTGTTCCCTGCTTATCTGAATGGGTAAATAGTTTTTCGTTGTGGGTAAATTGTTATTAATGGACGGCGCCAGCTATAAAGTGACCAATTTCGGGCGCTTTCTCGCCGAGTTTCTTTCTTATTTCAATTTCCGGCAGTTTTCGCGCGCAACGCGTTAAGTTGTCATTTGGTGACGGGCAAAGAGCGCCAAATAGAAATGTGGACTGAAATGGGCGAAAAACTTTTGAAATAACTTCAAATGCGCGTGCAGAAAAAAAATATAGAAAGAGAAAGAGGGAACGGGAATGGAAATGGGAAGTAAACGCGAGGCGAAAGCGTGCGGCATAAAGAAAATTGTGGAAAGTGCTGCCGCGTCTAAGAACAGGCAAACTGTTTTTGTGCTTTTAGAAGGCAACTAAGCGCGAAAAGTTTCGCTTTTCGGCTGGCAAGGACAACAACAAACCGAGAGGACGCGAGCGCGAGCAAAGATGGTGTTCTACATAAAATAAATTCGATTCGCATTTGCCGAGCTGCGAATTGAAGGCGCCGCGGCAGAACGGGGGGCGGCGGCTTGTCCAGAGGCCTCTGCTCCACCAGCACATTCATCGCACTTTTTGTGAACAGTTCGTGTATGTGTGTGTGTGTGCTTGTGTGTGTGTGGGTGCCTTGAAGACTCACTGCCACATTAATTTCACTTCTTATAAATCTCGTAAGATGTTCCATTTTTGTTTTTGGTGCTTTCTTACTGCCGGCAAGCGAATTTGCTTGCACATAAATTATTTGATATTAAAGGCGAGCCATGGCTGCTTTAAAGTCCTGCTTAAAGCCCATATATCATCTTCTTCTATCGGCACAATTAGGAAAGCACTGCGCACCGTTTTCAATTTGTGTCAATATTTTAATCGTTCTCGATTAATTTCGTTTGTGAGCATCGTTTTTCAATATGCTAAATTTGTTTGTCCCGCCAATATTGACTGAAGCCTAATTTCGGCAATATTTTCCAATTACATTAGGATTATGTTTGAGCAGGTTGTACGCGGCGTGAGGTCTTCTGGGATTACGTAGTTAATTTGAAAATATATATTGGGTATATAGGCGAGGAGCCCTGTTGCGCGCCACAAGTTTGTAAAGTCTTAAACAATTCTTTGAGTTGACTGAGGTTGTCTGGCTTACTTATATTTTTCCCACACTGAAAAAACTCTGGGATGGGAGATATCATACCCACACTCTCATAATAAGCTATCCACTTAATAACCTCTAGTTAGGTTGCATTTGGCGGAATTAAAAAGTATATTCGGCTAATGCATAAATTGGGCGATAGCCATAAAAATAATGGTAAATAAAATGCGCCAAAATGTAATGAAAACAAACAAAACTATAAATTCGAACTAACCCATAAAACTTTATTGGCAAAACATTTAGTGTGCACATAAACATGAAAGTTTTATTCTTCTTCTTTTGTTTTTGTTTTTGTGGCTTTGTTGTATATAACGAGTTTATACAGTAAATACAGATATATGTACATATATATATATATATAGTATAGTATATACATATTTAATCATGCTAAAAGCCAAATTAGGCTACTTGCATAAACATAAACTACAACTTTTTCGTTTATCTACCTTTGATTCCAGGCCGAGCAAGCAAACTTATTTTGTTTAAATACAATTTTATAATATTCGCAATAAAAATGCTTTTCTGAACTTTCGAAAATGTAGTTTATTGTGGCTACAAATGCTAATGAATATTTCTTCAGGAAAAAAAAAAATTGATTGTGGTTCATATATTACAAGAGAACAAAAAACAATGAGAATGAAACAAAGAAAAAGAAAAATATAATAATAATAATTATCGGAATTGATTTTGCTTGGAAATGTAACAGAAAAATATTTCCTTTTCTTAGCTTTAAGAGTACCACAACTGAATTTTGTTATCGATTGCATTACAATTGTCAGCACTAATTAAAAAAATATATATAAATACATATGAATATTATGCAATACTTTTTTTTTTAAATAAATATTTGTTTTATAGCATTTTTTAGTTTGTGTTTTCTACAAAACATAAAATAATTTTAAATTAAAAATTTTCTTTAATTATTTCAGGCGAGCGGAACGGTTTAGAATTTGATGATTTTATTGCCATTGGGTACGGGTCGTTTGTTTTTCGATCCATGGAAAGAAGTTTTCTAACATACTCTACATTCGTACATATATGTATGTATGTACATTCAGTATACGTACAAATATGTACATATGTACATATGTATATGCAACTCTAAGACAAATTCAATTAAAGTTCAGCTTATGAAAAGAATATTTAATGCATGAATAAATCTTAAAGACATTCGTAAATGACTCTTGAAGTGCATATTATTGTGGTACATTTATTTCGCCTCAATTAAGTAGCAATTATGGGAAACCGAAATTCCCACAGGTACGCCTAAATTATTGAAGTAGTAAGGGCCAAATGTACCTCTGCAGCTGCCCAGCTTAGCTTTCGGCAAATTGTCATATTGATTTTTGCCTTGTTCTTCGTGTTGTCTCTCAAATTTACATGTGTCCCAAAAGCGAGCAGATGGCATGGGAACTACCTCAACAATTAAGCTAAAACGATTCTTTGTGTGGTTTACGTTGACCGTAATTATAAGTTAAGCTGCTATTAATTATGGCGCCTAATAGAGCTCCGGAGTAGGGCGGGTCGGCACGGTGCCAGCCCCGAAACTCACATATGCTTAACCTCAATGTCACATCCAAACGCGGAAGAGGGAGAGCGGGAGAGGGAGTTATCGCCGACATCAGCAAAATGTATCCATAGGCTAATCTGTCGGGAAAGCCGAGCAAGTTGCTTCCGCCCGTACCGCCCCCAGCGCAGCCACCTTTCAACCGACCCAAATGAAATCCAAATTAATTTGCCAATAGCGAAAGTTTTGCATCAAATTTGCATGTCAGCCACACTCGACCCCGCCCACACCTACGCCCGCCAGCCCGCAACTGTTGTTGCTAATTAGCAATAAATTTGGATATTTGCCGCAATTGTAAATAGCTGCAAATATGAAATATTGCTGTTGATGCCGCGCACTTGATACAATATTGGGGCTAATCAGTTGGTAATCCTTTGGAACAGCCAGCTAGCAATTTGAAAAGTAATCAAGCGCAGTGGAGACAGTGAGCGAGAGAGAGAGAGAGAAAGAGAGAGAGAAGGGAAGGGAGCTCAAGTGAGAGACGCATAAATCAATTTGAAATGAAATGTACACTCCATGTACTTGGCCCGTCTGTCTTTATTTCGAGAAAATCTGCTACGTACTTCAGCTATTGGCACACACACACACACATACATACACACAATGTTGCTGCGCTGTTCTACATAAATTTTCTGTGAAAATCTGCATAAAATCAACGCTAACAAGCTCCATCCACGGCAGCCCGACAAACATCCTTGACTGCGTTTCCTTCTAGCCGGGCTTCTTTTTAACGGAGGCGTGGGCCGGACGGATCTCAGTTACAATTCCGTACAATGTTCCCATGCTGCAATCACTTCCCACAGCTGTTGTTGTTGCTGTTGCCAGCAAATTGACTAAAACTAAGTTTGACTGAACAATGCGGAAAATTAGCTGAAGAGAGCTTATAGAAGCTTATACATAAATGGTTAAAAAGAGACAGAGAGAGGGAGAGATAGAGAAAGTTGAATAACCTGCATGAATAAACTACAATTCATATTTAACCTCCTGTTCGAGCAGCTGTTAAAGTGTTTGCTGCAATTTTGACATCAACAACTACGAACTATGCTTAAAATGAACTCGAGCAAATAATCTACAGAATAGGACTTAGTTAATGCAGCAATTAATTTAGCCCGAGAATGCAATAGTTTGGGGAACTTGCGAGATGCGGTCAAGCGAAACTGATACTCAATTTGGAGCTACACTTTCACTCCGACAATCAAATTGGTCGTAGAGGCAAATAGCGTAAACCCCACTTGAGGGGGAGGGGGGACAGCCAAACACTAATTGCCAATCAAGCTGAGCTGCTGCTAGGCAGGTGGGCTTTAGCCATTTTGCGATTTGACCAATTTGCCTTGGGAGGCGGGGCGGGGTGGGGCATGGCAATGCGACTCTGAACTGTTGACACGGAAACTAACTTAGCTCTGGTTTGCTGCAAATGTAAAACGGAAAGTTTGCAGTCAAGTTTACGACTGTATGCAGCAGTCGTAAACTTGGAGCAGGCTGACGACTGCGGAGAGCCTCTATATATACCCATTTGCGAATATACAGATATGTATATAGGTGTATACATATGTGTATGAAATGTAAGACGCAACTAGACTGTAGCTTCAGCTGCAACGCTCCATGGATAACAAACGACTTTATGTTTATGTAAATGACGAGAAATACAATGGCATCCGGAGTGCAAAATATGATCAACGCACGTTAAGGGCCCCATTTCATGTGCATAAACTTTAAATTGTCCGACTCCGCAAATGTATCTATTTTTATATAAATATATATAGATACCCAAACACATACACACACGCATCTGTATGTGGCTGAAAAACTACAATACATAAAAATTCCATTTGCATGCAGTCAGAGTTGCAAAATTATGCAAAGCACTTTACAGCCACGAATCAAAATCTTTACCAAGCTAGCGCGGTCAAAAAAATTGTAAAGCCCGCTCATTAAATTCAAGTCAATATTATTTTTATTCTTTCATTTTAATCTCTGTACTGCTCAGCTAGTTTCGACCGACTGCTGCTTCAATCTCTTCAGGTCCAATGATATAGACAGCAGCTGCAAAAGAGAGAGACAGAGAGTGAGAGAGAGAGAGTTAACTCATACAGGCTAATATCGCAGTGTAATCTTACCATGGTTACTGTGGTACAAGTGAACGACGCATACGATGTTCAAATGTGTCTCCATATCAAATACGTATACATGAATGCACATTCTTTCACGGGGTTGCTTGTCACGAAAAGGTTCAAACATCTTCTCATTCCCAGATGAGTTGAACATTTTAGTTGCGCTGTTTGGTGGGAGTAATACGATCAAAATAATATATATATGTATATGTATATAATATTAATATAAAACAGAAGTAAAAGTAAATACCTGAAAAATAAAGTTTTCCAAAGTTGAGAAAAGTTCTCTGCTCACTTTCCTTGTTCAATTGAGAATGGGGCAAGTTTACAAATCGATTTGACGATAAGACTGACATATGTCATAGGGACAGTGTAAAAATATCTCTAACATGGAACGAGTAGGAATGGAACATTTTCAATGCTTCGATACGTAAACATGAATACAGGCATTTGATGTACTTTCTAACGATAGTTTTCTGATTTGCGGTAATTGAAAATTATGTCTACTTATATGTAAATATACCATTTAGGCTTGAACACGCAACTGAACTGAAGCTGATTGACAGGGAGGTACGCCCCAATCATTAGTTGAGGCGGAGCTGATAGAGGTACAGTCTGATACAGTTCCAGTTCAATCAAATCAAAGATAGGTATTTACATATTTACATTCATAATTAAACCTTCACTCGTCAATTATTTCGCCCTTTGGCCGTAATTCAATTTGGGAAATTCTAATGAGGCTTAGTATGAGCTGCAGTTGGCAGACGAAAATTGCATCTATAAAGCTGAAAGCACGCCCAGCCAATATATTTTCCAGCGTTTAGCTAATGCCAGAGAAATTATTGTGATTTTAGCTAAGTGCGTCTAACTCATTATTAGGCACGTAAATATCAGTTTGTGCTCTTGAAGGCGGACATTAGCTCGATTTGCTTCAACATATACTTATTCCGATAACACGCACATAGGAACTGTGAATATTCAGTGCCGCTGCCACGCCCCATAAGTAATTGAGCCTGTAATGGCAGCAAATAAAACGAGAACGACTTCCATGGCTTGCCGCAGTACGAATTAAGGGCCCCGCGATAGATTATCATGTATCGGTTGACGTTATCGATATGTTGGCTGTGTCTGGTCTGGCTAGACGTTGCCTGGACAGATCCCTTGCTAGTGGACATATCTAATGGACAGCTGCGCGGAAGGGACAGAGGCGACTACTATAGCTACGAGTCGATACCTTATGCGGAGCCACCGATTGGCAAGCTTCGCCTTGAGGCACCGCGGCCATATAAACGCCAGTGGAGCGAGGTGTTTGATGCCACCAAGGCGCCAGAGTTCTGTCTGCAGTTCAGTCTAATTTTTCATGGAGCTATAATTGGTAAAGAGGACTGCCTTACCGTCAGTGTGTACAGGCCAAAGAATGAGAGCCGGCGCAGCTTTCCCGTCATGGCCTACATTCACGGAGGAGCCTTTATGTTCGGAGGCGTCATGGAGTATGGGCACGAGTTCATAATGGCTGCCGGCAATTTCATCATGGTGAAGATCAGCTATCGAGTGGGACCGTTGGGTTTCCTGAGCGCGGGCGATGCAGGTTTGCCGGGAAACTTTGGTCTGAAGGATCAGCGTTTGGCTCTGCAATGGATCAAGCAGAATATCGCCAGCTTTGGCGGAGAGCCGGAGAATATTATGCTAATGGGTCACTCCGCCGGCGGCGCCTCAACTCACTACCAGCTGCTGCATGGAGGACTAGAGGGTGTGGTCAAGGTGGCTGTTTCGCTCAGTGGAAGTGCGCTGTGTCCTTGGGCTAGTCAATCTGACGAAAGGCAAAAGGCGTTTAAGCTGGGGCAGCTATTGGAATGTGGCGTGAATGGGACTTCCTTGGAGCTGAAGCACTGCCTGCAGTCAAAGGACCCCAGGGACATAGTCGGCGCTGTGGAGCACTTTCTGGTATTCCGCTACGTACCCTTCGCGCCCTTTGGCCCCGTTGTTGAGGCTGCCGACACAGTAGAGCCCTTTCTCATCCAACATCCTGAAGAGGTTATGAGGAGTGGAAAATATTCGCAAATTCCTTGGCTTTTGTCTTACACTCTCGAGGAAGGTGCCTTTAACGCGGCAATTTTTCTGGAAAAGGATGATGAAGATGAAGACAGGGAATTAATTGAAGTATTAAACATGCGCTGGAATGAACTGGCTCCAGATCTATTATTTTATCGCCACACAATGAACAGTACTAAAGATCTGAATAGGTATTCGCAGGAGCTGAAGTACCAATATTTGGGGGATCGAAAATTCAGCTTTGACAGTTACATGGACTTGCAGCGCATGTTTACGGATATTTTGTTTAAGAACCCCTTTCAGAGAACTCTCGAACTTACTCGGTCACAGCGAAAGAGTCCCTTCTACTGCTACGCATACGACAATCCTCCCGACTCTGGCATCGGAAATTGGCTGTCTGGACGCACTGATGTATTTCTAGGTAAAGTGAAAGTCGAGGAAGTCACTTAGCTCTAAGTAAATTGATATTATTTTGTAGGCACTGTACATTGCGATGATCTTTTCCTCATGCTGAACACCCTCCTGCATGGAACTCTGCGTCCGGATGAACAAATCATATCTAAAAATCTCTTGCAAATGCTTGCAGACTTCGTGGAAAACGACAAAGGCCTGCTCACCTATGATACCTGTAGGTTTAAGGATATTGCAGGCCAAGGCAAGCTAGAGCTGGTCTACATAACACGCGAGGGTTGTGAGAATAAGCAGGTGGAGCAACTTCCGTGAGTCTCATGGAACAAAGCTGAGCTCTATTTTGCTTAATAGATCTTTAAAGTGTTATGAATTATTTTGTATTAAACAAATAAAAGACGATGGAGTAGAATGAATGGGATAGAAATCACTTCAACCCTAAAAATACATTAGTCCCAGGCTCTCGGTTAAGGGCTACTCCGCTAGATCTTCGGGTTAAATAGGTTAGCTCATCACTGTGAGAGCTTTAATGTGTGTACTCAACAGCTTCTCGCATAATCGATTGGAGCTCTCTAGTTCCTTAAGCGGATTTTCGTCGAGTACGTATTTGGGGCAGCAAGTTACATGCCAGATTTATTACGCATACGTTGGGCACTTTTTATGGCTGCGAAGTGTGAGAGAGAGTCTCAATAGTGCAATTCCGAATAGTTGTATACGAAATACAAAGGAAACAATCTTCATAAAAACTCGTATAATATAAGCAATTACTTGGCTTGGTGGGTAAAGCATTTTACGATTTCTTACTTGTTGGCTGTAGCTCTTCGCTCAGCTGAACCTGAACCTGGAATTGGAGTTGTAGTTGGAGTTGAAGTTCGGGCCAAAGCCAATGCTGCGGTTACTCAATCAATATTGGATTTTTACCACAATCAGAGGCGGACAGACATATGAAGAATTTATTGTATGGGCTTGGCGGGGTTTGTTTGCCGGACAACAGGAGAGAGCCACGACGAAGTCGAGAAAAACGAAAGAAAACAAATAGTCTGGATGTACAAATAAATTAAATTAAAACGTATACAAACATAAATTATTTAGAGATAATGTAGTGGGCCAATCGCATGCCGAATGTCGAATACCGAATACCGAATGCCACTTGCCAAATGCCAAATGCCAAAGATCTAGAGACTGGCCAAGTTCTCGGGAGCTACTAACAATAAGCAGACAGCCACAAGCCGCACATAAATGCAATAAAAGCAAATTCAATTGGCGGCCATAACGAAAAAGAAAACGAAAACGAAAACCAAAATGAGAATGAAAATGAAAATAAACGAAATGGCGGAGCACAAAGCATAGAACAGCAACAAGAAGTCAGAGGCAAACAAAGACAAATACGAGAAGCGCCTGCAAACGAATTTCGTATAAATCAAACCCCCACAAATGGGAGCTCGATCCGAAGCCGAAACTAAAACATGGCCAAAGCGCGCACCGCAAGAACAGAAAAAAAGAAATATATAAGAAATATGCTTTGGCCTTTATTTGTGGGCGCCTCGGTTCCATTCTGTTTACCTTCTGCCAGTTGGACCTGCTCCAGGGAGCTGCTTTGCCCTCACCTGGGCAGCTGTTTCATTCGGCTGAACAGTGCACAAAAGTACAAATTTACGAAATTGGCCAAAAAGTGTTGACGTCATTAAATGCCAGAAAGTCCAGTTAAGCGAAAAATGACTCCACAATACAAAGCACAAAATGCAAAATAAATAAATTCGAACCAATCAAGCTGTAAAGTTCATAAGTTCATTGTGAGCTTGCTCGATTGCAATGAAACTGCTCTTGAATCTCACAAATGAAACTCGAGATTCTTTTCATTTTTCAGTTTTCCTTTTATTTATTTTTATGTATTTTGCATATTTCTGCCCTGGAC
The DNA here is from genome assembly GCA_035045965.1 of Drosophila aldrichi. Taxonomy (NCBI): domain Eukaryota; kingdom Metazoa; phylum Arthropoda; class Insecta; order Diptera; family Drosophilidae; genus Drosophila; species Drosophila aldrichi. The sequence continues at coordinate 5,595,878 of JAWNOM010000199.1, forward strand.
TTTGCAATGAACTAAGCATACCCATAATACACTGTAGTTGCACAAGGGATTACAATTTGTGCTGGTAAACTTAAATTCCAGACATTTGGAAAAGGAATTGAATAAAGAAATCGGTTTCATTCAGTTTAAAAGTCTCCGGTGATTGGCATCAATTATACATTGTTATATATATAGATTGGAATACAATTTGATTTTATTTGAGGTGAGTGCGTTTGCTAGAAATATTATTTGCTTCTTATGCAGCTACTGCAATCTATAATTACTTGGAAAATTACTATGGATGCTTAAGCTATTATTATAGGCGGGCACAGCTGAAGCGTTTAATTATTGTCTTGTATATTTTATTTATTTAATTTATTTTTATTTTATTTTATTTATTTGGTTTTGTTAAAATGTATGTAACACGTAGAAGGAGGCGTGGCAGACTCCACAAAGTATATATAGTCTTGATTAGGGTGACGAGTTGAGTCGATTTGGCACAATTCCACTGTCTATTTCTTCTAAGTATTCCCTTTACGTATTGCTTCCCAGTATTTCCGTTAAGTATTTCCTCTACGTATTTCCTTTACGTAATTCTACTACGTAGTTCCTCTACGTCTTTAATGCTTAGCTGATCGATCACACACTCTACCTCACCTTAGTGCGCTGACCTCCACCAAGCCTGAACGACTGAAGAAATGCTGCAGCTGCTGCCCTTTATATACGTAAAGCCACTTTTACTCAAGCTCTGTCTTTCTCTCTCTCTCTCTCTCTCTCTCTCTCTCTCTCTCTCTCTCTCTCTCTCTCTCTCAAATGTGAAGCCCGACGGCAGGTAGCGCTCGTTGCAGTTGACCTTCCAGTGAGCTATGGGAACGCTCTCTGCTGCTGTGAGCATTCTAGCTTCGTTTTACACATACACATACCAAAAGAGAGCTGATGCACACACATTTAATGATCTTCTGCACTGCTTCTCTGCTTACTTTTACTTTTACTCAAGTACTGACTCTCTTAAATGTTGAACCAGACGCTAGGTAGAGCTCGTTACAGTCTCTGCTGCTTCAAGCATTCGCTCAGGGTATTTCGTCAAGCGGACTCGACTTGTTAAAGCTTTTCGAGCTACGGCCTTATAATATACTACAACTATAAGTCTTACTACTATAACTATAAGTCTTACTACTATAACTTTAAGTCTTACTACTATAACCATTACTTCTACTACCATAACTATAGGTCCTACTACTATAACTATAAGTCCTACTACTACAACTATAAGTCTTACTACTATAACAATAAGTCCTACTACTATAACTATAAGTCTTACTACTATAACTTTAAGTCTTACTACTATTACTATAAGTCCTACTACTATAACCATTACTTCTACTACTACAACTATAAGTCTGCTGCCCTTTATATACAGCCACTTTTACTCAAGCACTGTCTCTCTCAAATGTTGAGCGCGACAGCAGGTAAAGCTCTTTGCAGTCGAGCTTCAAGTGACCAATGGGAACGCTCTCTGCTGCTGTGAGCTTTCTGGCTTCGTTTTACCTAAATACAAATACCAAATGAGAGCTGCTGCATACACATAGACAACTTTAATGATCTGCACTTATTCTGTCTTGCTTTTACTTTTACTCAAGCGCTGTCTCTCTCAAATGTTGAGCGCGAGAGCAGTTAAAGCTCGTTGCAGTCGAGCTTCAAGTGAGCAATGGGAACGCTCTCTGCTGCTGTGAGCTTTCCAGCTTCGTTCTACCTAAATACAAATACCAAATGAAAGCTGCTGCATACATATGTATAGACAACTTTAATGATCTTCTGCACTTCTTCTCTTGCTTTACTTTTACTCAAGCACTGTCTCTCTTAAACTTTGAGCGCTACAGCAGGTAAAGCTCGTTACAGTCGAGCTTCAAGTGACCAATGGGAACGCTCTCTGCTGCTGTGAGCTTTCGAGCTTCGTTTTACCTAAATACAAATAGTAAATGAGAACTGCAGACAACTTTAATGATTTTCAGCAGAGCTTTCTTACTTATTTTTATTTTATTTTATTTGTTTGTTTAATTTTTTTATTTTATATTTGTTATTTATTTTATTTATGTTATTTATTTTATTTATTTTATTTTTTTAAATTTATTTTATATATTTTATTTGTTTTATTTATTTTATGTATTTTATTTTTTTTATTTATTTATTTATTTATTCAATAGTATTATATTATTATTGTTACTCTGAAAAACAGAAAGAAAAACAATGAAAACATGGAATAAAATAAAATAGGTCTTTTTAAAAAACATTCCTTTTGCTTCTCCGTTGAAATGCATTTTACACTAAAACATATAAATATCTTAATTATATTATAATTATATAAGAAAATATAAAATAATACCTAAATAGCATCAGAACTTGTGCAGCTTAACCTCTCTCTCTGTCTCTCTCTGTCTCACTCTCTCTCTCTCTCTCTTATAGATATCATAATCTTTAATGTCTGATGGGAATATAATTATTTAACACAAATATCCTTCGATATGGCTGCAGTGGCTTAAAGCAATTTGTACATTTTTGGGATCATACAGCCCGAACTATCCGCTTGTAGCTTCTAATTCGTATTTATTTAGTGGAAATGACATATGTATGTATAAATAGTTGACGACAACTTTGCGAAGCGCTCAGGCTGAAATCTGTCGCATTTTCTTGATTTCTAGCACAACTTTTTGCTGTTGTTGTTGTTGTTGTTGCTGTTGCTTTGGTCTTTATTTATTTTTATTTGTATTTGTATTTTTATTCAGTTCTGTTGCTGTGTGTTAGTTAGTTGACAGCCTGGGGCTGTGGTAAGTTGGTTTCCTGGTTTGCCGGTTTCCTGCTCTGCCAGCATGTCCAACCAGAGACGAAGTACTTGCCAAGTTCATAAAATATTCAGCTGCACTTTGGCACGCCAAGCAGAGAAGAAGAGTGAAACTGGCGCTAAGAAGTTGCCGGCAATCATGTAACGAGTATTTGCCGAGCAGCACCTTGACTCAAGTGCCGTCCAGCCACGTCCTGGGCCGCAGGATGCAGGAAGCACGCCAGGCCGGAAGTGAAAATCGTTGCATTGCCAAATGGCAGATTAAAACGGTGTTAAGTTGCGTCCGCCGCAACTGGCAACAGCAGCCAAGTGCAGCCGTCTGGCGCACAGGCCATGAAATGAATAAGCTGCTCACGCGGAATAAACCAGGGTCTATCGAACAGTTAGGCGCCGCATCAGCTAAGAAGCCCTTGGGAATACCCAGATCAGCACAGTAATTGCTTCCGTTAAATGAAAGCTTGGCCTTACAAACAAATGACATTTCAAATAGATGTCATTCACATAATTCGCATGCAAATGCAAATGCCTAACGCCAGGCGTTGCATTCAAATCTCGTTGAGGGGCGCATCGAGGGGCATCGAGCAGTGACTGCCGCCTGCCACACCTTCAGCAGCATCTGCCACAAGCAGGACAATGTTGTTGAAGGACATGCACTGGAAAACACGAAGCAGCAGCAGCAGCAACAACAACAACAACAACGATGGGGACAACATGAATGCACAACGTCGTCGGCATTCGGTTGTGTAAACATTTTAATTTCTAGTGCAAACAAATGCGCAGCAACCGCAGTCTTAGCAGAGCACCATCTCACCCACCCCCCCCTCCCTCTCCTGTTGACAGCACCAAAACAACATGCTCCATGTGGACCACGGCCGTCCAAGCCCACTGCATTGTTCCTCTCGATTCCTAACCGAGTGCTGGTGCTGAGGGTGCTTGGGCGAGCACCAAGGCGATGATTGCAAGCAGACTGCGGACTGTGGGCCGTGTGGCTAACCGCATGTGATTTGCCAACTTCAATTCCAATTCCCATGCACTGAAATCGAAAAAATGTTATTGGCGGTTCGAGTAATTACGAAGCAAAGAGAAGCGCTCTCACCGATACCAGAACCCGAGTCGTAATCCCATTGTCAACGATTTCTAGTAACCACTTGGAAATGTAAACAAAGGAAATAGAAATTTATGCGTTTTCCAACACTCTTACTGCAGTGCTGTGTTCATTTCTTTTAGAATTATCGCCAGGCCCTGGCTCACGCTATCATCGCTAGCAGCAGGCACAGTTTATGAAATCTAAGCACTACACTTTAGCTGCAGTCCCCAAAATGCCGTTTAGCTGACACCCACACTCACATACACGCTGGGTTAGTAGGAATATGTTTTTGTTCAGTTTATGGCCTTTTCTGCTGCCACCTACAAGCCCGCCCAGCCACACGCCTCATGAACCATTACTGCACTTGCGAAAATGTAAAAAGTATATAAAAAAAAAATAATAATAATAATAAAGAAAAAAACTGCGAAAAGCAACTGAAAAACCGCATTTAGTTTTAACAAAAACTCACACATACCATCATGTTTATTTGTGTATGGCCATACATATACTATATAATATGCATACACACACACACACACACACATGCACATATATTCATATCCATGGCAGCAGGCTTTGCTTTTTGTGCACAGAATGGCAGAGATGCATTTCAAGGATACAGTTACAAAGCGAAATGGCTCGCAGAGAGTCCTGTTGCAGTTCGCCAACAAAAAGATGAAAGTTTATTTTCCATTTTGTACACTTCGCGCAATTAATTTTACAAACATTCAAATTTACCAAGCGAAGATGGGGAAAAAAAAAAAAATGAAAATGAAACGAAATCATGAAAGCAAAACATTTGGCGTTCGCCTTCAACCGCCTGACAGTTTATTATTTTTAATGAGGCATATTACACAAGTAATCAGGCGGAAAAGCTGCACACCATTTCCATTTGCTCGTGTCGGAAGCGCCTGTTGGAAGCGGTTGCCATTCAGCGTTGATTTTGACAGCAATAATAATAATAAAAGCATGCAAAAATGCAAAAATAAATAAATAAATCAGTGCATAAATGACACTCTCATTTAAATATTTATAAATAAACTCGTGCATAATGCATCTGCAATCCTCCGCCAGCTGGCAATGTAGTTCACGGCGTCGCATTCATGGATTCATGGATTCATGGTTGAAAATATGTTAAGGTTGCGGCCAGCGATGCCAGATATAGTTAGGGTGCAAAGTGGAGCAGTGTTGCCATATTTTTATTTAGAGCACGATCTAGCTAGATCTAGCTGGAAGGCATAAAGCAAGAGCTGAATCGTGAATCAAAAAAATTATTGCAGGATTTATGCATAATATGCATTTATAATTGTCCATTCGTACATTTCAATATTATTTATTCATTTATTAATTTTTTGTTGTCTTGATTTTATTTATTTTGTATTTTATGTAAGGTTATTTTAATTAAATTTAATAAATATGTATATATTTTTAATAAAAAAGTAATAATATTAACCTGAAACAACTTTTTCAATTTTCTAAAGAGCTACAAATTATTTAATTAAATTAAAATAATCGCCCATTTGTAAATTTCTATATTTTTTTTTTTTTTCAAATTTCTAAAGAGCCAAAAATTCCAACTCTCCCAGATTTGTCGGTAAAAAAGCTAACACCGACATCATTGCTGCAGAGCTGGCTTTGTCATGTAAATCCTAATTTTTGTTCACTTCAGCTGGGTCAATGCCATTCGTAAAAAATATGGAAAGCATTTAATTATTTCTGTTGTTTTCACTGCAAACCACTGTGATAGATGAGATGAGAAAAGTTAAATTAGAGCAAAAACTACTGGGAATTATTTGTAGAGATAACAAAGAAACTGAACTTGCTGTACAGCACTCTATAAGGGAAAGAGAGAGTATGTTCGTATAAAACCTAATAAGGTCATTGATTTTCTAAAATATACAAGACTCAACTATTAGCCAGTCTAGCCAAGTCTCATTATGGGCTTCCTCGGCTACTTTAGGCTAAACTGTTTGCCAAGCTAATTTATCCTAATCTCAAGTATTGAATAAATTAATATGCATGTAAATAGTTATTTAAAGTTACTTGACCCGCCTTACAAAGAGATGCCTCACAGTGCGCAGACTATGGAGTCTCGTTAGTTATTTATAGGGCATACGTATGTGTGGTATGACATTCAAGGATATTTACCTTGGGCAGACGGACGCACTGGGAGTGCCTAGACTGCAGCATGACCAAAAGTTTCACACCATAAATTAATTCGAAATGTGGCATTAGGTCTTTAGGAGAGAATACAATGACATTTATTATAATTTAGCATAAACGAAGCGGCAAACAGCAGAGCGGAACGAGCAGCATTGTGAGGCCAGGCAGGTTCCCAGAGAAAAATATATATGCCCAATATATTAAGATGTCTGTGATACGAGTAGGTGCACTGCACGAAAAGATGAAGGCGTAAGCTGGACTGAATTAGGCAGGAGCACATTATTTCTGGCAGTGTGGCTATTTCCTCTGACTGTATGCTTGATGTAGCTACATAAAACGGAATATAATATGCCCGTTAACATGACCCCCCACACACAGAGATACACCCACACCCACACCCACACACACACAGCGAGTGGCCTCCTGCAATTTGATCTTGTACAAACAATTCGAGCTGGGGTCAAAGACAAAACCAACTCAAAGCACGACCCGTGGCTAAGTCGATGGCATCTTAGATGCGGCACGACCGGCGTGTTGAGTCCTGTGCAGGACGTGTGGTCGCTGCGACTATTATCCTTTGACCGCTGTCGTGCTACTAACCTTAACCATAAATTGGCTAAATAGCCACGCAACATGCCAACGCCTGACAGCGGAGTAAACTACGCCTGACCGCCAATATGAATGTTGACTATGCAGGCAGGCAGCACTCTGTGTGTGTTTGTGTGTGCTGTGTGTGTGTGCTGTATATAGCTTATAGTGTGGTGTAGTGTATGTGCGTGGAGCCCCAATCAATTTATCACTTAAACAACGACAGAGCAGCCGCTTGCACTGCATGTCCTTTGCGGATGCGGCTCGGACTCGGCTCTTTTTGGCAGCTCGTTTTGGATGTAGCTCTGGCTGTGGCTGTGGCTCTGCCTGTGGCTGTGGCTATTGCAGTAGAGAAAAATATAATTTTGCCACCCATTAGAACATTTATAAACAAAGGGTATTAGTGCCAAGCGCATGTCCGCAGCGGTCGCCGGTCAAGCGATTATTGCAGGAGTGAGCTGGGGCCAGCTCCGCTCACACATGCGAAAGGTATTAGGGCGCACGTTATGGGGCTCATTGAATGTGTCGCCAAAAGATTTAATGGAGCATGGCGCCTGGCCATAGGTGAAATATGCAATAGAAATGTATTTAAGCAGCAGCAGCAGTCAGAAAAGAGAGAGAGAGAGTGGGAGAGAGGGAGAGCGTGGGAGTGGGAGACCTCAATGACCGCTGACCAAACACACAATAAATCATAAATGTGTCCGGCATGCTGGCATTTGGTTTATTGATATTGTAGTCATAGTATTACATATCCTTGTTTGCCCTGTCGCCAGCCTCTCACGCCGCCCCCCCTCCGTCCTACACATAAATATTAATCATATTTTATACGCTCGCTCTGGCTATTGATCATGTGTGGAAAAGTTTTTGCGCAACTTATTGACTTGCAGCTGCGTTACGCATCACAAGCGAAAACTTTGCACACTTTTGCGGAAGGATAACAGTGCCAAAAGTCCTTTCCACGCTCACATTATGTTAATTCACTGAAAAGATAGTTCAATGAACTGCTGTAACACGAGTCCTGCCACTAGTCACAGCTAATGCAAAGATTATTATTAGCGAGCTGCCTGATGACTGGCTGGATGGGGGAGGGAGACGCCGTATCAGGCGGGCGGAAATGGCCGGTTCCTGCTGGCAGGCTGCATGCCACACGGCTCACATATCAAATCGCATTTTGAGGCATTTAGCCGGTGGCGAAAAACGAGTGCAACAAATCAACTAAGCGAATGCCGAGTGGCTGGCCATGCCAGTTAGCTGCTTGACAAATTGCCACTCAGCTTTATGGCCAGCTAAAGGCGACAGCAGGAGCTGGAGCAGGAGCAGTAGCAGTAGCAGGAGTCGTGCTCTATGGGGTAGGTGTTGCAAGACGTTGTTTATTTGGTTTTCATGTCGCGCATGTTAAATGCAAATTATTCAAACTGTTTGCGAAAAGCCCGCTCCGGCAGGCCGACAGTCCGTCCGTACGACGGACACACACACATTCACACATTCGCACATATCCTGCACGTTGACCTTTTTAGCAATCCGGCAATCCGGAAATCCGGCAATGCCGTCATTGGAGCGTGTAATTTGTGACATTTTGTTTTGCTCAGCTACGCTTTAACAAATAAGCTTCACGCGATTATGCAAATTTGGGAATAGTGCTCGCTCTTCTCCCAACTACGGATCGCACAATGCAGCAATGGGCTCTGTGTGGCCTGTGGACTGTGGCCCAGATTTGGGCTATGCCCCCCACGAAAAGGTCACTTAGCCGTCGCCGTCGCCGTTCTTCCCCTTGGGCACGAGAGAGAGATTTGTATGAATAAATTAGATTTCACTTATTGTACGAGTGCCATGCAATAAGCACGCCGAGTTTATTCTCCTGAACTCTGACGGTGGCTGATGCCGCCAAGTGCCATTGGCGGAAATTTTAAATTTAAGAGGCAGACATTTTGCTGTGAAGTGGATTGCCTTCATGTAGTTGCTTACCAAATGACAGCTGTACGGAAATACATATAATACTGCCTAAATTTAAAGAGCCTCAGCTAGAGATGATAATTGTATTTGACTGCAACTGCAATGAGATTTATGTAGAAGGTTAACTAGCTTAAGTCTGAGTTGGGGATTTAAGTCTTTAAGTCTAAACATTTAATGAATGCTAATACATAGCTCGTCAATGGAGCACCAGAAGTTGCTTTTAATCTAAACTATTATTTAAGAAGGAATCGAAAATAATATATATATATTCTGATGGGAATTATTCAATGATTCTTAAATATAAAATAATATAGAATAATATATAATATATAATATAATAATAATAATATTAATAATAATAATAATAATAATAATATTAATAATAATAATAATATATAAGAAAATTGTATTTATCATTTTTTTTATTTATTTATTTTTTAAATTTATTTTTATTTTTTATTTTTTAATAGTAATTTATTATAATAAATATAAAATAAATTTCTAAATTTCTTCCACACCTTTTCTGCACTTTCCAGGAAAATGAAATATATTCGTCAAAGCGCATTGACTACAAGAGAACTTTAATTACTCTGAACAATTATCCAAATATGACTTGACTTGGCAATTTCCACAAAAAGGATATCAAGAATTTCGCCCTTTGAACTTTCGCAGACGAGATGCATTATTCGCTTTAAAAATGAACTTGTAAAGTAAATTGTTTGTTTTAATAATGCTCGTCTGTCATTTAAGCATAATCTTTTGTGGAACCGCAAACGTGTCTGCACATCACATGAGCAGAAGAGAGCAGGGCCATGTGTATTATGTGCATTTGATATATTTCTTAATAAAAATATAACGCAAGTCCAACAATGCCACATGGCTGCAAGGCGTGGCAGTGGGCGGGCACAGCTCATGTGTCACCAGCTGAAATGAGAAATGATCAAAGTGAGTGTTTGGCTGGAAAAGTGCAGATGCTGCAAAAACGAGAAAAAAAAGGCAGCTGAAGCAGTGGCAGTGGCAGTTGCTGCCCACATGCAGAGATTGAGTATGTCTATGTGTGAGTGTGTGTCTCTGTGTGTGTGTGTGTACGTAGTTGTCCAAGGGTGCCAACTGGGACATCATCAGTTGCTACTTGCAATATGCAGCAGATCCAGGCAGCTCTCCCTCTCTCCCTTTCTCTCTCCCTCTGTGAACTGTCTGTCCACTCAGTTAATGCGCAGCAAAACTGCAGCAGCAGCAGCAGCTGGCAAGGCGTATGCCCATCTGTTGCAGTCAAAGTAATCAGCCAAGTTAGCCAACTGGGAGCAGCAAATGCGTCTGTCTGTGGGCGTGTGTGTCTGTGTGTGTGTGTGAGCTGCTTTACCAAGTAATTAGTTGCTGTGCATTGATTTTTACGCGACGCCGCCTGCTGCTGCCGTTGCTGCTGCTGCCTAATTCGGCTTGACAAATTGTTAATACGTCAAAGCGCTGACAACAACAACAACAACAAATGATAAAGAATAAAGCCATATAGCGATTGATGACAAAGCTGTCGCCGTCGGCAGAAGCCAACAGAATTTATGGTAATAAAAGCCGTAGACATGGCTTCGTCTGTGGCTGGAGAGTGTCAAAGTGTGCGTGTGTGTGTGTGTGCGGGTGTTTGTGTGATTGTCTAAAATACGCCTTGATTAAGAGCAAGCGGTTCGGTGTGCGTGTGTGCAGACACAGCTCATTGGCATAAGGCGCCAGGACAAGCCTCGTCAGCATTCAGAGAAATCATAAAATGCGTATACGCCGCATATGCCCAGCGCATAAATCATTTTAACACCAAAGGGAAAGATCCAGCACGAATGCCAACACATTTGCCACTGGGCAGGTGCTCGTGTATTTACATATAAATTGCCAGCCACACACACGCACACCCTCACACACACACACTCACACTTAATGTGAATGCGCCTGTTTATAACACTCGAAGCAATTACTTAAACGCAAATGATGCAAGGCATTTGCCTCGCGACTTTTTGAATGGTGTCGTCGGTTTATTTAGTAGATTTATACATATATGTATATACATGTGCATGTATGTATATTTAAATACTTTTTATCTCTTTGGTTCAGCATACTAAAACGCGATATTAAAAGCGCTTAAGTTGTGCGCTTTGGCATGAGTCGTTGGGCACTCTTGCATGTGAGTTTATAAATTTAAGAAACTTTTTAAATATTCTTGTCTTGGGAGAGTGCGTGTGTTTTAATGAATACATAAATTATGAACTAAAAACCGCAATGAATATTTAAATATGGTAAAAGCAAATAAAGCATTTGCTTAAAGTAAAATTTATTTAAAATATGATAGAATTTCTGTTAAAAAAAAAAGAAATTTAATACTCATATATTGATTCACATGAATGACATTGAATATTTGCTCAATCTAAATGAATTGAAAGCTCTGTAAACAGTCTCAAATTAGCCCAATTTATGGCTCATCTGCAGACAGAAATCTGTATACTTCAGCATCTGGCATTGGTCAAGAGGCAAATAAAGATCGAAACATAGAAGTGGCCAAAATAAAGAACGCAATCAAATCAAGCGCTGGGCAATCTGGCAGCACAGCGAGCTCCAAATTAAATGCAGCTGCTACAAATTGTAATTATTTTTAGTGCTGTAACAATCGAATCACTCCTCGTTGTCTTCAGTGTGGACTTTATGGGTTAATGAAAACATAGTTAGCACAGCTCAGAGGTCCTCAGTCAGCAGGGGGCTTGAGCTCTTGCATCCCATGCAGCCAATGTCAGTCTGTCAGCTTTTTCTGCTTACTGCAATTTGTATTTGATATTTTGCATTTCAGTTCGCTTTTTCTCATTTCACCTGGTGCAATTGGCGCAGCTGCATGGCGAAATTTAATTTGTTTTGCACAGTTTCTAGAGGCGTTTGTGTGTCATGCATTTTTACACCTTAATTTGCAGCTAATTTGCATTTTATATATGTATGTATGTATGTGTGTATATGAGAATTCTCGCTTGCTGCGCAATTCCAGTGCCATTTGCAGCTGCCTTCGTTTCCTATTTTGCCCCAGCAGCTACTTTGCAGTGTGGAAATCGTTTAACAAATGCTGCAAATGCAACAGCACAATTTTTAATATTAATATAAATGCTGCAAAAATATGCAATTTAATAAATTTCATTTGCCCAAGGAAGCTGTTGCAATTGACCTAAAAATATACATATGTATAACTATATATAATATACAAATAATATCAAAGAATTATTTGCATTTAAATATTTCCATTTCGCCGAACAAAGACTCTAAATATTCATTTGACATTTGTCTATTATATTTATGTTTATCCGAATCGAACAACAATAATCAATTATTATTATTATTTTTACAATTTAACTTCAAATTAAATACTCGTAAATTAGACACTCTACAGACAATTGAAATACTCCTCTGACAGGTTATGTACAATCGCATATAATTCAAACAATTTGAGGCGGAACGGAATTCATTAATTAGGCTACATTAAAACATTAAACTTTAAGCGTTAACCTAGAACTGAACCACCGCATCGCATTGAGATTTCATTTTCAATATCTTTTGTACTTGATAATTTAAGAAATGCTGTTTAAATGAATTCGGGCTCGAGTGGGTTCATTCCATTTCATTTCAAGACTAGCTAATCCCTATACAAACATGCCGGCTGGGTCTAAGAATATGTGGCTAACAGGACGGCAAATGAGCTGATCTGGGGGCTAAGGACTCGTGACTCGTGAGCCTCGCGAGTCTAGAGACATCCGTTGCCCCAGCAGCCGCACCATGGTATCTTGCCGCCCGTGTGGGAGCTGATGGATATCTTGCGGCGATTGGAGCGCATGCTGAAGCTGGTGGAGGACTCGCGGGAGGAGCCGAAGCTGTTCGAATTGCGATCGGACTGGGAGGTGACCGTCTCGTGGTTGCTGTCCTGGTGGGAATGGTGGCTGTGGTGCGGATTGCTGCTGATCAGGCTGCTGTGCTGGTGGTGGTGCGAGTGGTGGTGATGATGCCCACCATTGCCGCCGGCAGCTCCGCCGCTCGCGCCGCTAATGCGATGCTGCCCACTGTGCACGGTGCCCTCCGAGTGCCGGCGTGAGCACTTGGTGCGGCTGACCGTTGCCGTCATGGGCGCCGGGTCGCTGCTCTCCTTTCTGTGATGATGGTGGTGCGTGGTGCTGGGCGGTGCGGAGGCCGTGGCAGCCGCCGTGGCCTCCGCCTGCCCGGCTGTCATTGTATTGCTGTTGAGGCAACGGCGCAAGGAATGTGGGGAACTGGGCGTGCTATGGCTCATCTGCCGGAAGGCCTTGATGGCGGGATGGATGAGTGCGCCGCTCGTGGCGCTGGTCAAGTCGCCGCAGCTGGCCGTCGTTGTGGGTACGCCGCCTGCCGTGCTGTCCAGCCCGCCATTGGCCAGCGGCTGCTCCTCTCCACAGACGATGGACACGCGCCGCGCCTTGCGCTTGGCTGCCTCCTCCTCCTGTCAAAAGAATAAAAATCAAACATGTACTTAAGTCCTATATAAGCAGGCTCTATGCGCTTCAATGTCACCTCGTTGGCTGTCCCAGCTGTGCCGGCTACCTCGGTTGGCTCATCGCCCGTGCACTCCACGTCCAGGGATCGCGTCAGCTGCGTGGGCGCGGACCGAAAGATTGCCCTCTTGGCTGCGGCATTGGCCAGCGATTTGTACAGATGGCTTTTGTTTGGCGCAACACCGCTGACTGGCGGCGGGGGCGGTGGTGGCTCCGTGGGCATGGTCACTGGCGGCGGACGGCGTGCCGGCGGCAACGGCGGCGGTGGCTTGGCAGGTAAACTGGGCTTAACGGCCAGCGGCGGCTTTGGGCCCGCGGGCGACTGCGGCCCTTGGGCTGCCTGATTGATTTGCTCGAAGCCCAGATAAGTGCACTTCTCCGGAAACGGAGCCATCGGATCCGGCATGTGGGGCGCCGGACTATCCGTGTGCTCGCGCTCCAGCGACCGGGTGCGGCTGGACAACTTCTGGCTGCCATTCGACTCGGAGGCGCTGCTGGCAGCCACAGCGGTTGTCGGCGTGCTGCTGGTTGCATTCGAAATCGTCGGATTTGTGCCGTCGTATTGCAAGTACAGATTCATCTCGGAGCGATAGGGCTTGCCCTTCTCCTTGTCGCTGCCGTTGCCCAACAGGTTGTCCCGCGACTTGCTCTTCTCCAGCTGTATGGCCAAGATGTCGCCCGATATCGTCTGTATGTCATTAAGCAGCGACTCCAAGTTCACGGAGTCCGTCTGAGGCAGAAGAAAATGCAGTTAGTGAATATATACAAAACATGATATGCAAGTGAAAATGTTTTACAAAATAAGCATATTAAATTTATAATATAAAATATAAATCTAAATGAAAACGCATTTAGATAAATAAATAATAAACATTTAACTAGACATCGATTGACATTGGGATTTAGGGGGAAAAGGGCACATCAAATAAATCTATTTATGAATATGGAAATCTAAACGATTTATTGTGTATTTTACCATGTTTCCAGTGAATTCAAATTGATATTCAGGTTGACATAGATGGAAGCATATATTGAAATTATATTTTATTTGGCTCAAACAAAAATGGGACATTGAAAGGTTAATTAATCTGTTCTCAAAGGGGGCTTAGAAATGGTTTATATAAAATATTATTGAATCAATAACTAGATTGGAATTGAAATCATACTGAGCCAATTTGAATATATATTGATTCAGAGAATATCAGGGACTGGGAATTACAAACATTTATACGAATACGCTATAAATTATAAGCTGTCCACAATAAGTATTTATGGAAATTTCATGAACTAAGACAACACTCAGTGAAAAGCGAAAAGTGGAGAGTGAAAAGTGAAACTCTTGGGGCCGATGACTGTGGGCTGATCCGCTTGGCAGATCCCCCGCCTCACCTGACTGCCAATGTCAACGATGCTCGATGTGGACAGCGCAGCGATTGGCTGGCAGCTGGCAGCTGCCGAGGCGGTTAGCTTTAGGCTCTGGCGCAGTGGCGATGTGGTTGCTCTGGTGGTGTTTGTGGTGACTGTCATCAGGGGCTGGGTCAGGGCTCTGGCCGAGATGCAGCTGCTGTGGCAGCCCTTTTGTGCGGTTGCGTACACCGGCGTTACGCAACGGGTCAGGGGCAGCGGAGAGGGCGGCGCGGAAGCCGATCTGGCAGCGGCCGAAGCAGCGGCAGCTAGCGCAGCGGTATAAATATCAACCACGCTGCCGCCATAGGCGTTGGCTCCACCACCACCAGCACCACCGCCAGCCCCACCGGCCACGCCCAAGCCAACGGCAGCGGCCACATTGACGACCGCTCGATGCAGCGCGCAATGCTGCTGCTGCTGCGGTAGGGGTTGGCTGGGTTGGCCATGGCGCTGGCGCTGGTGGTGCTGATGCTGGTGGCACGGCTGGTGGTGCAGCTGGCAATGGGAGCGCGCGCGATGCCGCGGACTTACTTGAGGTGAGAGCCGCGGGCCGGGCCGCTGATAGGGTGTGGCCAGCGCATTGTTCACAAATATGTCGGGGGGATCACGCGGTGGCGGAGCGAGCTCCTGCTGCAGGGGTGGCGGCGGGGGCGGCGGCGAGCCCGGCGGCAGTGCGTCCTGTCCCCGATTGGCCAGCTCCGTGTTGAGCTTGAGGCGCGGCTTGATGGGAGCAAAGAAGTGCTTGGGGCTGTTGAGCGCTTGTTGCGTGGCGTTTGTCGTTATGGCTACGGTCTCTATGCTGCTGCCGCCGGCTCCGCTCGTGGTGGGCACATTGAGCGCTATCTTGGGCATCGCCTGCAGCGTGGATGTGGGCACAAAGGTGGTCAGCGGCACGGGCGGCGGCGACCTGGAAGGCGACGATGTGTTCGAGTACTTGCGCTGCGAGAAGGGCGACTGCAGATTGTAGTCCCAGCCGTTCGTGTGCTTCATGGTCTTGCCGGTGGTGGTGCTGGAGCTGGTGCCCAGCTCGGGCGTGGGTGTCAGCACTGCGAGCAATGGAGCAAAGGAATGTCAGTCGAGAGTTGTTTGAGTAGTTCTAGCCAGCAGCAGCTGCTACTCACCCGTGTTGGGGCTCTGATGATGGGCCAGGATGTTCTCAAAGTATGACAGCGGCGGCACCATCGCCTGCAAATCGTTTAGCTGATTGGCGACCAGCTCGATGGGCGTCAGGGGCGTCAGGGGGCCCACCAGGCTGGGCAGCGTGCTCTGCGAGCTGTTGAGATCGGGCGTGCATAGCATCAGATGCTCCGGCGGCAGCTGGGCCTGCAGCATTTCCGGATTGCTGAGCGTCTCCTCCGACACCACAGACAGGTGGTCAAAGTGCATGGGCTGGTTGTCCGGCTTGGCCGACGTATTGTTCTCAACTGGCTGCGCCTGGGGCTCCTCCGGTGGCAGTGGCTGTTTGATTGGCACGCAGGAGCCACCACGCTCCTGACAGCACTCGTCGCTGCAGTGGCCATCATCGTCGCAGCGACACGTATCACAAGATTCGGAGTCCTGCACGGCGGAAGAAACCCTCAGTGCTTGAAGGGGAACTTTATAGGAATTTTACTTACATCACTGTTTCCATCACAACCAGCGCTGCCTCTGCCGCTGCCGCTACAGCGCCGCCCGCTGCCGCGGCATCCGCCGTACTCGTGCTCGCTTAGTTTCGCTTTGAAGCGCTTGTTCAGCCGATCGCATTCATCGCGCAGTGACCAGATCTCCCGTCTCAGGTGTTCATTCTCGCGACGCAGACGCTTGATATCCGATTGACCTGAAATGAAAGTAGAGCAGATTTACAGTTAATTTATAATATAATATATATATTATAGATTAGTATTTATTTTTTTGTACTTATCTAAACCCCTAATCGCATTGTTTATATTAACTTAGCCAAAGTCTTGTCAACGAAAACAATGCATATATCTAAAAAAATATATATATACATATTTATATATAGATATAGCCATATCTTTATATTTCGGATGTTTTTTTTTGCGCCTTAAGCATTTTTATTTTATTTTTTCAGTGTCTAATGTGTTTTTAATTGGACTCTTGGATTATTCTTATTTCCTGTTTAAAACAACAAATATATATTTATATATATTTACCACAGATAAGTGTATATATGTATATGTATATATCATCTATTTTAAACACCTTCTGAAGCATTTTCAAGTTTCTGTTGTTATTTACCTCGCTCGACTTCCGCATTTATGTTGATTGTGCGCAACCTGAGCTCCTCATTTTCGTATATCATGCCACGTGATGATTTTCTGTCCAATCTGGAATTATTCAGAATGAAGTTAGCCCATGGTTTATGTAATAGGCGGGTGAATATAATAGACTTAATGATGATATTGCCTTTCATCAGTTAGGGGCTGCCATTGTGAACGACGGCCCGTCAGCATTATAAGTATTATAAGTCTTATCAGCTATGTGGTTATTGGATTGGTAGATGATGCCTCAACGACTGCTGTAGGTCAACTGAATAGGGTAGACTCTATGCGTTTTGCCCAATAATTAGGCATTCCACTCGGTCTGTATTTCTGGGCTTTCAACACTCGCCGTGCATAAATAAATAATATGAAAGCGACGTAGACAAATAAATATATACAAATGATATTTTTCACGCATATACGAAATGTGTACCAAGAGACCCAGCATTTAAAGCAAACACATATCGACCAATAAACTGGAGGTGATAGGCCCCATCCAGTGGCTGGCAAGGCAGACAAAAAAAAGAACGCAAACAAACTATAAATTACATAGACTTCAAAAACATAAATTCGTCTTTGTATATATAATATCGGATACTGGGAAACTGCGCCTCGAACAGCACACTTTAATTTGATAATCCGCAATTTGCACATAGAACTAAGCACCAATCAAGTGAAATCAATTAAAAGCTATGCTCAAATCCCAAATGATCCATAAAAAGCCCCTGCAAATTTTCCATAACTTACGCCTTTTTATGTATTTCAAAGTAGATATGCGCGTGAATTTATTTTTGACAGTGTTGTCTGAACAATTTTGAAAAACTGCCGACCTGTTGGACTAAATGCCATCGCGCTAAGCATGCTCATACCCTGCAGACTGTGCGTTGACTGGGCATATATATTAGTTTTAGGTATGCCTATGATATGTCATAGTTTCATTAGTTTCCTGGTATGTGTATAGAAATTTTAGTAAGCTTTACGCGGACTTCATATTTTGTACTCAATAAAGCTTAAAGTTAATCTGCATGCTTTTTTATAGGGTATTTTATAGTATATTATTGTCATTTTTAGTTGCTTTGGAAACTAGACAATGTCATCTTTTCTATTTTATTTTGGCAAGTTTATAAAAACATAAAATATATGTAAGAAATGTTTCGAAACTGTTTTAAAAATTGAACATTATGGAGTGTGAAATACCCTGGAAAGAGGCATATTTATATTAACGATAAGAAATATAAAAACAAACTATTTTTATTGGATAAAATGTCAACAAAGTCGTCAAAACTGCTTTTCGAATAATTTTAATTAAGATTAAAATATATCTAAAAATATATATATGTTTATATGCATATATTTTTGTAAGTTCATTGAAAGAAAATAATTTTGAAATAACAAATAATTATTAAAATTGTGCATTAAGATTTTTTTCAACTGACATGTTGATCTTATTTTCATAAGAAGTTCACAGCTCTCGCGAACTAGTACTAGTTCCGCGCGAGAACTATCAATGCTTCAGCCCTGTATTCGAGAATCTATTTTTGACATGCGTGTAAGCGTGCGGAGGCGTGTGCGTGAGCAAAACGTGGGGGATACACAGTTAAATCGATAAATGTATGATCGATAGAAGGCGTAACGCTTGGCATTTTTATTCATAAAATGCGCTGTTCATGCATGTGTGTGTGTGTGTCTGAGGAACGTAATGAAAACAATTGTTTGCACTGTGATTTGCAGTGAAATGCGAGGTAAACAGATTCAGATTCGGATTCAGATTGTGAGCGCGTGTGTGTGTATGTGTGAAACGTGTAATTTCAACTCGGACAATGTACATGACTCGATGATAAACAATAAACTTTATTTTTAGTTTCTGTTTGAGGCGAGAAATGTTTATTTTACGATCACTAAAGTGTATGGATATTAGAAATTTTAATGACTTTTAATATTAATCGATATATAGGGCACGAGATCCAGATGTTCGCGCACAGAAATGAGAGCAAGTAACTTAAAATAGGTTTCCTACTCTCGAAGGGCAGCCAAAAACGATGTCAACAAGCTTACTTTGCCGACTTCTCGGAGCGTTTGCTGCTCTTGCGACTGCGTTCATTGTGTGTTCGAGTACTTTTCGCGCCTTTCATTTAATACACAAATAATGGGGTAAATATTTCAAAACGGTGACACAATTTGGCTGGTTTCGCACACATAAATCCGCTGGACGCGTGCTTAACTTTCGACCGAAACTAATTAGCTACACACTTTGTTTACAGTTGTACAACATTTTTTATCGTGTTTTTCATTTCGTTTTTTTTTCCCATCTGACTCTAAACCATATGAATAATTAGATAACAAAAGAAAATTCGGCGCAGCGACGACGTGAAAATGTGTATTCGCACTGCAATACCGCACGATTCGGCTATGAACAGAAAACTGACAGTTGGGCGAGATCAGTTTTGGCCAAAAACAAACGACTACAACAACACCACAAAGGCAACAAACGAACGCCAACGACTGGCATTGAATGCCGCCAAGAGCAACAAGCTCTGCCCGTGACGGCCACTGGTTCAATTTTTAATAAAACTAAACTAAAATGAAAATGAAAATGAAAAAAAAAGAAAAAAAACTCGTAGCAGCAACGAAAACTGTGAAAAGTTTCATAAAGCAAAGACGGCGGCGGCTAAATCTTTAAGGCACTACCAATATCAACAAATCATCGTTCTCAATGAAAGGCGGGCACTCTGCTCAGAGATTAAATATGAAAAGAACAACACAGACGTCGAATGTCTAAAAGCAAATACCGATGGGAACAATGCTCTCTCTTTATCTCTCTCGCGCTTGCTTTTTTTTATCAAGCTAAATGTAGTGTTTGACAACGTCAGTTAAATACCATGTAATACGTAGTCTATGTATGGTTTATGTTTAGATAATGTAAATATATAATGAAATATTATTATTATTATTTTTTAAGATAAATTATAGCCATATGTTCTAAATAACATTAATATTATTTATTTATTTATAATAGTGAGCTATAAAAATTAGTTAAGTATTTACTTAATATTCTTAATAATAAAATATAAAGTAAATAAGTATTTTTTTCAGGCTTTGTATTCAATTTAATGTCTTATGTGGGCATTCAACTTTCTCGAATATATTTCAAAAGGGTATATAGAAAGAGGTATAGCGTCGGAATTTGAACTTTTCACGTATGCGGTCAGTGAGTTTTTAACTGTAAAAAAAGCTTTTACGATTAGCTTATATACAAATATGAAACATATATACATATACATATATCTTTAAATAAAATATTAATGTAAAAAAATCTGCTAATTTTCATTAAAAAAAAAAAAAAAAAAAAAAAAAATTAAAAAAAAATTAAATTATTCTCATATATAAGTTTCAATTTTTAATTATTAAAATTAATTATGTTTTTATTATAATCTCAGCAAGAAGTTTATGAATTTTTTATAGAATTGTATACTGATATACATAATTTATTTATATATTTTGTAACGCTTAATATGATTTGGAATTTTAATTTGGCTTCTGTGACTATTTGAACTGTTTGTCTTGATTGCAGTTCAAATAAATTCAATTCAATTTAATCAAGCCATTAATCGGATTGGTTTATGGGCTTATAGCTGCAAGTGTTATTTTGTTCTCCACAATTACAATTTGATTACATGCAGCAAAAAAAGGACAACAAAAATTAATTTATTTTAACTATAAGCAGCAGATAATATAAATTACCCAGCTGCACCGCAATTTCAATTAATTTTACAGCTGTCTAGCTACTGAGTTAAATAACATTGTAAATTGCTTAACCATTTTTTTTATTTTGTATTATTTTCGACTTCATTGGCATGCACTGGCCAGTGGCCGCTGATTAGCCCGATAGCCAGCTGCCAAAGCGTACAGAAATAAGTATCTGAAATGTGTCACGGATGCTGACAGTCGGCGCTATAAGTGGTGAAAAATAAAAGTATCTCGCACGCCCACACTAGCAGAACCGCAAATAAATCTTACATCAACAGGCACAGAGACAGACGCGAATGTACAACTATTTAACCCGACGATCTCTCTGTCAGCTAAGGTCAATAATTCTGATTGGGTTATTTTGTAAACATACAGGCGCATGTACTTCAAACACATTTGCATTAGAAACATAAGACAGATGACAGCCAAAAACCAAATATGTAGTTGATCCAAGTGTCATCGTCATAGGCAATGCGATTTGTAATTAATTATTTTTCATATGGAGGTAGCACATCAGTCGAATTCTATTAATGTTTGTAATAGCTGGAGGAGTATTACTATCAAGGGGCTCAAGGGCATTTATTTCAGTATCAGAATTAAGTATGATTAGATTTACCTGCCTGGGTAATAAATAGCCAAAACATGACCTATAACATTATTAATCCTATTTTCATTTTCATTATATACAAAAATTCTTTCTAGCTGCAAAGAGTTATGGATAACATAATTGGCATGTCTTTCATTGACATGCTCTATCAAGTATGTAACTGACTTCATTTTCATACCCTGAACCCATGAAAATGGGAAATCAGGGTATAATGGTTTTGTTAAAATGTATGTAACAGGCAGAAGGCGTGGCAGACCCCACAAAGTATATATGTATATTCTTGATCAGGGTGTCGAATTGAGTCGTACTATTCCTCTGTCTATTTCTTCTAAGTATTCCCTCTACGTATTTCCTTTACGTATTTCCTATACGTAATACCTCTACGTAGTTCCTCTACGTCTTTAATGCACACACTCTGCTTTACTTCTTTGCGCTGACCTCCACCAGGCCTGGACGACGGAACACTGACTGAAGAAATGCTGCAGCTGCTGCCCTTTATATAGGGCGACCTTCACTCATACACTTAGTCTCGCCAGGTAGAGATCGCTGCAGTCAAAGTTTAAGCGGCTAATGGGAATACTCTCTGCTGCTGCGAGCATTCGAGCTTCGTTTTACACACGTATAAATACGAAATTAATGCTACTGCTTGCATATAAAAAACTTGAGTGATCTTCTGCAGCTCTTCTTCGTCTCTTTACTTTTCCCTTAAGTATTTCCGCTTTTTCTAAGTATTTGCTCGACTTATTTCCTCTACGTAGTTCCTCTTCGTCTTTAATGCTTAGCTGATCGCTCACACACTCTACTTTACTTTATTGCGCTGACCCCCACCAGGCCTGGACGACTGAAGAACTGCTGCAGCTGCAGCCTTTTATATACGTAAAGCCACTTTTACTCAAGCTCTGTCTCTCTCTCTCTCTCTCAAATGTGAAGCCCGACGGCAGGTAGCGCTCGTTGCAGTTGACCTTCCAGTGAGCTATGGGAACGCTCTCTGCTGCTGTGAGCATTCTAGCTTCGTTTTACACATACACATACCAAAAGAGAGCTGATGCACACACATTTAATGATCTTCTGCACTGCTTCTCTGCTTACTTTTACTTTTACTCAAGTACTGACTCTCTTAAATGTTGAACCAGACGCTAGGTAGAGCTCGTTACAGTCTCTGCTGCTTCAAGCATTCGCTCAGGGTATTTCGTCGAGCGGACTCGACTTGTTAAAGCTTTTCGAGCTACGGCCTTATAATATACTACAACTATAAGTCTTACTACTATAACTATAAGTCTTACTACTATAACTTTAAGTCTTACTACTATAACAATAAGTCCTACTACTACAACTATAAGTCCTACTACTATAACCATTACTTCTACTACTATAACTATAAGTCTTACTACTATAACTATAAGTCTTACTACTATAACTATAAGTCTTACTACTATAACAATAAGTCCTACTACTATAACTATAAGTCCTACTACTATTACTAAAAGTCCTACTACTATAACCATTACTTCTACTACTACAACTATAAGTCTGCTGCGCTTTATATATGCCCACTATTACTCAAGCAGTGTCTCTCTCAAATTTTGAGACCGACGGCAGGTAGCGCTTATTGCAGTCAAGCTTCAAGTGACCAATGGGAACGCTCTCTGCTGCTGTGAGCATTCTAGCTTCGTTTTACACATACACATACCAAATGAGAGCTGCTGCACACACATAGACAACTTTAATGATCTTCTGCACTTCTTCTCTCCTTGCTTTTACTTTTACTCAAGCACTGTATGAGTGCGTGCCTATGTGTGTCTAAGACGCGAAGAATTATTGAAATATTAGTTCTCCGAAGGATTCAGGGGATTTCCTAGTCGAGCAGTCTCGTCTACAGCTTTCTTACTTGTTTTTTTTTATTATTATTTTTTTTTTTTTCCCCAAACATTCACTTTATTTTCTCTATAACCACAACTATTTCTCAGCCGACCCTCGCTATAACAAATTTAAAGTTCACAGTGCCTGTCATAAATAATTTTTTGTTCGCGTTCACTTATTCATTTGGTTATGCTAATTTGTGAATTTAAATTATTTATAAGCCATTAAAAAATTAACAGAGGTTATGTGAGCCAATAAATATTCAACACAAAAAATGTATATTTTAAAAATATATAAATATATTTGTTCGCCTTTTTTTTTTAGTTATTATCTTAGTTTATATATGTATATGTATGTATATATGATTATATATTTGCGGAACTCGTGCCAATTTGTTGCTGGTCTAATTATTGTTGCTGCCTGCCATTGTTTTCTTTGACATAAATTAGACGCAGACAGCTTAATCTAAACCAATAATATTTTAATATTCTTGTTGAGATGCCGATGAAATGTTTCCTTAAGATATTATTGCATTATTTATGGATTGATTCACAATTCAATTGAGCATGGGGTATATTCGTTCATAGAATTTTTAACTGATTAATAAATTATCAAAATGAACTTAAATTATTATTAAAAAAAATATAATGAAATATATATATATATTGAATAAAAATAAAGTATTAATTACTTTTTTATAAAAAAATCCAAAATATTCAAATTATTCTCTTTTTAAAAAATCATATATAATATCAAACTTATATTTATAGTATAAGAGAGAATTATAGCATCTAATGCGCATGGTCCTCTAAATTAGCTACCCCAGAGCTTCTTCAAAGCTCACTCTCTCTCTCACACACTGATCACAGAGCTTTGCACTGCTTTAAAGCTCTTTTGATCACTGAACCGTCAAGCAGTTCAGCAGTTGGCTTTTCAAATTCGATTCTTATCAAAAATGTATTATAATTAATAGCTAAAATATGTAAAATTCGATAAGTTACCTGCTATTTAGCTTATAGTGTGCATGACGTCTTCGTTCTCGGAGCATAGTCGTGCGTTAGTTTGCCGCATATGAAAGAAAGACCAGCAAACGAAAAAAAAAAAAACAAATGCAAAAAGACATAAAGTACAGAACAAAAGCGAAAATCCAAAGAAAAATAAAAAGAAAAAAACAAACACAACATACAAAGAAAAAAAAAATGATACAAAAATAAAAGGAACAACAAAAATTTGTCGAGAAAATTATTTTCGTTGTTGTAAATGTGTAAATGTAGACATGTGATTTCAGTGTGTGTTGTTCGTTTTTCCTTAGATACGAAAATTTGATTTTACTTTGTTTATCAATACTCGAGAGCGTGTTTATTTAGATAGAGCCAAAGTGTGTAAGCGCATGTTGAATATTTCGGCACAAAAACAATACAAATAGAGCTTCAAATGAAAACATTTCGAAATGAGATATTTACCGAGCGATATTGCGAATTTTACACTGCATTGCAAATAACTATGCCATTTTAAGGTACAAAAAATAGAAATAATAATAATAATAATAGAATAAAGTAATAATAAAGAGAGAAACTTTCCAGACACAAATAAAAATTGTTGTGTGGCATATTAACGACTGCTTCAATATCTTGATGTTCAATGACATTCTCTAGGACCTGTCTGCCCCAAGCACAATGCCCAGGCGACCGCATCAATATGTATATATTCATGTGTGTGCACATATGCGTGTATGTGTGTATATCGGCATATTCATATGGAAATATGTCTGCCTTTCACAACGACAATGCACAAAGGCTTTTCACGAATAGGCTCCTCTTCCCAGCAACAGCAACAACAACAACTACAACAACAGCAACAACTACAAGGGTTTTGGTTGGTAACTTGCAAGGCATTTTATTCAAAGGGTCGTAGCAGCATTATCTGTCAAGGCAATTGATTTATCGATCAAGTTGTCAAGTGCTCATTGTCATCATTCAATCAGTATTTACACATGTGCTACAATCGAGACCAGGTCCTTGATTGGAGCACCATATGTGAGCTAATGGAACTGATTTCGTAAGGGTATTATGCTGGAAATTAAGCAGATTTGCATTGCAAGCCTCAGATATCCCAGCCAGAATAACTATCGCCAGCCAAATAACATTAAACAACTTAGATTGCAGATTAAAGAAATCATATAATACTCATCAAAATTAAACAATAATCAGCATGGTTTTCTATGCCCATTGCTTTCTATTTGTTATACCAATAATATTTGCTTAAGAAAAAACTTTAATATTTCTGCAAACATATTTGCATAAATAAAACATTCACTATATAAACTTTCAGCAGTATCTGATTCATTCATTCAGTTCAGTTAGCGATATGAATTGAAAAGGTAAATAGAGTATCTGTTAGTCGTTTGACTGCGATTTATTGCTGTTTATTTATAAACTTACTCAGTATCGTAATAGGAACTCATAAATATAAACACGCTTTTTATTAAATAAATGATTTCCTCGTGGGTCGATCGCAATTAGTGGGCCGTCGACGGAGAGTGTTCGATTGGATTTATGAAGAATTCGACTTATTATTTTCGGACACTTGCGCATGCTGTGCATACTTTAAATAGGTGTATCATAAATGGAATTTTAAAAATACATTTCGGACAACGGCACACATTGTGGCAGGCGTTCGTTCGCCTGCGTTGACAGAAATAAAGATGCGAATGCAGCAAAGATACAGATACGGCGTATAGCTGAGAGAGTGGGGGGGCCGGGGATGCGCACAGGTTTGTTACAGAACGCGTACGGAACGGTCCAACGGATACGTTGTGGCCTGTCAGGCACGCGACTTCCAACTGCACCACTGCGTCTGGGGCCAACCACTTGGCCGTATGCCCCACGGCTGTGCGAGAGTGCGTCGCTTTTGTTGTTTGTGTGTTTCATGTTAAATAATTGCGTATACATTTTATTTGTTGTTGCTTAGACTCAGCCAACACACACACACACACAAGCACATAAACAAACGCAGTGGCGGTGGGCGGGGCCGGCGTTGCATACGGCCTGCCAATTCAGTGACGGAATGTGCGTGCGGCTTCTAGACGAAATTTACATCCATTCGTTGAACGAACTACAAATTGAGAACGCATAAAAAAGAAGCGAAAATAGCAATTGACGAATACGGAATACCCTTTCTTTTCTGGTTAGGATATTTTCAATATATAAGAATATAATTGGATTTCTTATTATGATATACAAATGTAGTTGATAAGGGAGATTCCTGAACTAAATATATGAATAGTCGCAGTATGAATAGGTAGTATATGAATATGTCTTCTCTACATTGTTTTGATTTGATATAAAATTTCTTTATTAATGCATTCCTTAATTTTGAGGTTAAGATCTAATTGTGCAAGATCCTTCTTAATAATGTTCATTAATTATTAAGAGGGATCTTGAATAGTTACATCTTAAGTTGGAATTTAGGGAATTCATCATATATTTTTATGTTTTTTTATCATTAAATCAAATCGAACTTTCTCTATGCATTCCACATTCCATAACAATTCCTTAATGCCCTCTGTTAAAGGGTATAAAAGACGAAACTTTTTGTGTGCGTGTCCAAAGCCAAATGCACAGTCGAAATACAAGCAAATATGGCCCTAAAAGACTTGGCATTTGTTTTTGTTAGTGATTTTTGCATGGGCCCAGCGTCTGCTGCATTTGACTTTTGTGGGCCAGGCTCTTTATTTCGTCTGGCATTTGAATTTTTTTGGCGAAAAAAAACTTGTTTCAGATTTCCACAAAAAGTGCAGCCACTCATAAATGCCCATATAGATCACAGTAAGCTGCTTTCGAATGGACTGTTTGATGAGCGAACGTTTTTCATACTGGACAAAATACGATTTTAATAGAGCAACACTTTAAAGAGGCGTAAACGAGGCGTGGGCGTGGCTATGTCACCTACATTTTGTATAGATTTCAACAAAATTCTCATTAGTTTTATAGGTTCCTCGCGACTTGGGCAAGGCGGCCAGGCACTGGATTACGGCGACACATAAATAAACAAGTTTACGATCAAAAGTTTCCAAATGGATTTAGCCTGCTCAAAGCATAATTTATGGCTCGCTGCTTTGACATTTCCAGCAGGCAACACAGAAAGGCTTAAAAATATTTATAATTCTCTGTCTTTGCTGAATATGCTTAATTGCTGCTCTATTTTATAAGGTATGTGCCCTTTACTTAACACTAAAATTGATAGAAGTGTTAAGACTCGCATGAATTTTGTGATATTTATTTGATTATGATTTAATGCCACGAAAATGCTATTCTAATTAGATACCCTGTAGATGTATAACATATAAGATAAGAAGATAAACAAGAGTCAAGAGTCAAATATAATCATATATTGAAAACATCTCTAATCATTCCATTCAATCTGATAAGGAATTTTAAGTCTTCATATAAATTTGGTCACATATATATATATGTATTTCAGCTTGTCGCATTTATTTATTTTAAATGTGTCAGTATTTTGACTAAATTAGATTCTTGCCAACGAAATGGTCTGTTTATGTTTTGCGGCTGTCTGCGCTGCGGACAGATGTCTAGTGGAAAGGTGAGTGCGAAGATTAGCCGGAATCTATTTTGGAAACGCACTCACACAAATCAGCCAAAAGCTGAATCAGAGCTGTAAAGTTGGCCAACATTCCAGCTGAGAGAGAGAGAGAGTGAGAAAGAGATAGTGGGATAAAGGGGTCGCCATATGCCGACAATTTGGCTGAATGATATTTACAAGTGCGGGCTAACACTCACATGGCCTTTGCCTTTATCCATTCCTCGGCCTGTTTTGTAAATAATTTCCAAAATAAAAACAATGCGTCACACCGTTTGGCAGTGCTAATTGAAGCGATCCAACCGAAAGACATAAAAGCGCCAAAATAATGCTTCTGCTTGGGGTAGATGAATCTTAAATACCCTTGAAACTTTGATTGACAGCTACTGAAGACATCAAATGTCTGTATATAACCTCACAGATCTGAGCGTAGTTCCTTAGCAGCTAAAGGAAATTCATTTCGAAACTTCAAATACCCTATCTCTTTGGATTTGTTTAAGTTGTCTATATAAGATCTTTCGTTTTTGATTGTTTAAATTAAAATTGCGACCCTTAAGAGGAGCTTCGGTCTTTGCTCTGCTTACTTATCATTAATAATCTGATTCGTCTTTTAGCTCAACAGGTACCATTTCAATCAGACAATCACCCAGCAGATATGTTAATCAATCAATCAAAGTATTCAGTTATACAGAATATTCAGATATACAGAAATATAATGAGTTTATAGAAGTTAATCAATTGTACATAGATATGGGCATTTGTTGTTGCGTCACCAACTGAATGGGGAAAATCAAAATACCCTATAGCTATTGCATTGCAACGTCATATTGTTATGTTCAATCAATGCGATTTTCGCGTCGATTTCCTTGTGGAGGCCAGCGATCAAGGTAGCGGAAACGAGATCAATTTAATTATTCAAAAATTATCGTGGCGCAAATCGTCAGCAATAAAATCATATACGAAATCGTTTTCGTTTTCATTGTTGTTCTTGTTGAAAATCAACTGGGGAAAATATTATGGGTAGCATTTCGGAGGTTCAATGTTCCGACGACGCTTTTTATGAGCGCAAATGAAATGCAAATAATAATATTTGAAGCGTTTTCAATTTTAATTTCATTCGCTGCTAATTGTACGAGCCGAATTGAAATATCTACTAGGTATAAATATGTTTCAATTAATTGGAATACACATACACATGCACATACATACAAATAACTGTACGGAAAATTTGCATAAAAAAGTGGAAATCGGTTCAATATATGCCGTTCGACATGAAACATTTCCCCCGCTCGATAATTTGGGCCTAAAGCTAGAATAATGTGCTGCCCAATTAAAATGAAATTCAATAAATTTTTTCTTTGATGCTAAAGACAAATTTATGCGACCGAACAAACCATTTGCCAGACGTGGCCGTCATTTAATTAGTCGCATAATAAATTCATTGGAAAAAGAACAACAAATATATATGTATGTATTTCTCTATGTATATAACAGTATATATAAAGTACATACATATTGGTGTGTATTTTAAATGATTTCAAGTACATTTTACGGCGTAATTGAAATAAATCTCAATCCCGTAATGCCTTTAAACAATGCTTCAGTCTACACCAGCAATTGAGGCTCATTTGGATTTAAAAGGAACAATCGACTCGACAAGGACAGCTGAAACAATTTATGAGACGCCAAATAGTCAAAATGCAAAAGCTTAGCTAGCTAGCTTCACTAAATTTAATTGTCTTATATGTAAAATGAAATTTGTATTTTTTGATTTGCATTTAAATTTTTAATCCCATCAAAAAGGTGCAAAAGTGGAAAAGTTTCGCCCAATTCATTGTTAATTGCTCTGCTAAGCTTTAAACTATGCTAAACTGACTTAAATTTGATTTTTTTTTTTTTTATTATTATCTGTAGTTTAAGCGGATTTTCAATATAAAAAGATTTCTAAGCGCTTAACAGATTTCAACTTTATTAAATCTAAAGTCTAATATATTTAGGAAAAAGGCAAAATTATTATTAAATTGAAATCTCTGCAATTATTATGATGTAAACTCTGTTTCTCTTATATAAAAAAAAAAAAAATAAATAAATAAATAAAAAAGAAATAAATAATAATAATAATAAAAATAATATTAATAATAATAAAATAATTAAATAATCATAACATAATAACAAAAAATTAAAAATAATAATTAAGTAAATAATAATAAGTAATAAATAATAATAGGCTAAGTAAATAATAATAATAAAATAAAAAAAATAAAAATAAAATAATGACAATAGTAAATAATTATTAAGTAAAATAATAATTAAATCAAACAAAAATAAATTAATTAAAATATTAAAAATAAATGGATTGTAAAAGTGTTTTATTTTATAATTCTAAATTTCCTTAATTTCCAACATCTTCAAGTTAATTTGCTTAAAATTTGTTAATAAACTCGGTAATAGCTCAAGTCTGTTATTTAGTGGTAAATAATTGAAATAATTGTGTTTGCCAACTTTGAAGCTGGCTTGAACAATTTTGGCCATAGACAAGTTGCGCTCACAGACTTGGAAAGGAATTTGTGTTGAGCTAAGCTAAATAAAGACGCTCGAGTCGTTCGCGCTGTAAATGAGTAGACACCGACTGTGTGTGTGTATGTGTGTGTGTGTGTGTGTGTTTGTGAACATGTTTATGTACTTAACTATGTTGCAACCTACTTGCTTTCGTTGGCGATGAGCTTTGCGTTGATTTCCGCTGATTGTTGTCGCCGTTTTCGCCGTTGCTGCCGCTCGCCCGTCCGCTAATTAAATTGTCATCCAAAGAAATGCCGTCGAGCCAATGCATGACATTATTTCAATTAGTCGACACTAACACACACGCACACACACATATATACACTTAGATATGAACACAGAGAGAGAGTGAGAGAGTGAGAGGGTAAATCACATTTGAAGCGTAAAGAATTGATAATTCGTAAACGTTGACACTTCGTCACAGACACATTCTTCGCATAGTGCGCGACTTTTCCACGACAATAATAACTCAATTTTCCGCTTTTCCGCTTTTCCCCGGCAACAAGTCGCTGGTGTGCGTGCGTGTGTTTGTGTTGGCTGTTGCCTGCTTCTGCTTTGACTTTTGTATTGCACTTTAGCTTTAGCTTTAGCACTTTCAACACGCATACGCCCCGTGCGCCCGCATAATTAGCACAATGCACTTTGCTGCTTTCCTTCTGTTTATTATTGTTTTTCTTTCCACATATATACACATATATATATATATATTTTTTAAAGCAATTTATTACTTTTTGCCAGCTGCATCAATTAAATCAAATTCATATATTTATATATATAGATGTGCACCAGATTTGTATATGAAAAAAATTTACAGCACGACACGATCTTTCGATAATTCGTATCGATTTGTATATTCTATCTGCGACTTGTTGTTGGCACGCTGGCTAACCGGCTGCTTCTGCTGCCACTGACTGACACGCCGGACGCTGACCGGGCAGTAGCTGCCGCTGCTACTGCGACTGCGACTGCGGCTGCGACTGCGACTGCGACTGCGACTGCGACGGCGAATGCTACTGTGGCCGCGTCTGTGGCGCATTTCCAATCGCTTCGCACGTTATTGTTTCCATTGTGTTCGATATTTGTATTTTCTTGTACTCTTGTTATTTCTACACATGCACACACATATGTACATACATACATATATATAGATAGCACTGCCTAAGTCTGTACAAGTTTGCCTCAATTTATTGTAGCATGTTTTTTGTTTTGTTTTGTGTTTATTTTATACACATTCGAAATGTTTCTAGTATTACGCTAAAGACGACCCCTAGCCGCAAACCCCTTCGGACTATAGGCCGACAAACCCGCAGACAGCTCGCCTTGTACTCTGGCCAATTTCCTTGCCGACATCTCGGGACATAAACATGCGAATTACCTATCGCAACTTTTCTAGGTATTCAATGTAGGCATTGCTTAATGATAACTGGAACCTGTTTGATTTCACATAGTCGCGTTACTCATTCATTCGAACATGAATGAAAGACTGAAAGATCGGCACAGCACGAAAAATGATTATTCATTCGATTAATTATCAAATGGAAAACAAGCTAGTTTGTGTGCTTAATAGGCCCAATAATTAAAAATCAATTTGATCGGCTCGACTTTTGTTCGCACTTGATGATGTGAAACGATAAACAAATATAATAACAAAACAAAAAAAATGCTATTCAGCTTAAATTGATGCAATTTAATGGAAAAACAATTCCCATTGGATTGCTCAGCTCAAATCCTAAATAAAAATTTTATGAAAATGATATAAACGTGTAATTTATGGCAAGCAAAACATTAAATACTTTGTTGCATGACAGTTGAATGTTTTCTTTTTGATTTATTTGACATACCCTGCAGAAGTTGTGTGCGTGGAAAGGGCTGTGCTGACTGCTAGGGCAGAGAAAAATATAATTTAACTATAGTAATTTAGTTAAATATAAAAAAATTATCATAATAAAATCAAAAGTTTCTAGACCTGATTTTTTCTGGAAATAATACTGGGTATTAGTTCGTCTATCAGCAACAAATGTCAACCTACTCTTTTAGATTGTATGATGGCATCAAATATACCTATTACTAATGTGACCTAATTATTTAATTGCATTTTTCGAATTTATTGACTCTGCAATCAATCGAAAGTATTTCCGTTTTCAATGGACATTTGACCACTGTGCGGCACTTTGGCATTTAACGAGTTGACAGGCGTGATTGAAAACCCATTTTTGTAATTTAAAACCGATTGTTAATAAACCGAACAGCAGCTAGACACAATTGCTTAAAGTTTATTTAAAATAAATAGCATATTGTACATATATATATACATATTTATTTATATGTATATCTTATTTGTTCGACAATTTAAGTATGGCCTTCAATTTATCGCTGTGATTTGTTTGCAAATTGATTTATTACACAACAGAGACGTCACTCGGACCGTCTGCACTTGCGATGCAACGTCAATTGAGCACAGTATTTTCCTCTTTTTTTGGCTGTAGCCAATGGAAATTGCTCGCGATATGCAATTTTGCTTTTGCTTATTTACATTTCAATCAGAAAACAGCAGCAGCAGCGTAGCACAGGCTATCTCACTCTCGCATGGGCCTAACTATCTGTCAGCATCGATCGCGGCACGCGGCGTATGAGCGATATTTTCTTCGCCAGCGTCAATTTTTCGGGACCGTCCGCAACGTTTAAAAGACCGACTTACTCTGCAGCCAACTGCATGGCATAGCGCTCCAAACAGCTGCTCTTCCAGGCAGCCACATGTGTGTGTGTGTGTGTGTGTGTGTGTGCGGGTGTGCGTAGGCCGTAAATGAGGCGAGACAACGCAGAGGCAGACAACATGAGTCGTTGGAGGGCAGGAGGTGCCGTTACGTTCCCTTCTATTCTGTTCATTCTGTTTCGTTCTTGTCTACGGCCTATTAGCCCCGCCCATCGCCACCGCCCCCGCCGCTCGACAGGCTGCTGTTGTTGGAAAATTAAAAGAATCAAAGGCAATGGCAAAGAGCGAAATTAAGTATTTAGTTGTAGCACAAGCACTCTATATATTGTAGTATCTATCGCCAGCTAGACATGCATTCTGCCTCTTGCATCTTGTGGCACCACGATGAGGTGGTGCAACAGTAGGGGGCATGAGTGGCCTGGGGTGGGGTGTTAGGTGTAGACAGCAGCAGCAGCAGCCAGTGTGTACGGCAATACTTAAATTCACTTGGGCCTAGGGTGGACCAAAGAGCGCAAAGGCAAGCTAGGTAGCTAGAGAGAAGAAGGGCAAAATATAAAAGAAAAACTGATATTAATAATGAATCAGAATTTGCTTGAAAATTGAAATTATTACGATTCCCATTTAAATATCAAATAAATAAAAAAATAAATAAAAAAATAATTAAAAAATCAATAATTAAATAAATAAATAAATAAAATAAAATATCAGATAAAATTAGGTAGTCAATTGAATGCATATCACATTGACAGGCAGCATTATTGGGTCCACCCTAAATGCAGCCCAGTCGTGCAGTTTTTGCGTGCAAGCGTCTCAGTGTCTGCGTGTGGGTTTATGTCAAAGCTGAATGAAAGCAGAGTGGAAAATAAAATGTGTAAGAGTCTCATTGCCGTGCCGAGATAAAATGCATTGTTTTCTGGAAGAAGAAGGGCACAAAAAATGTAATAATTAAAGAAAATATACATAAGGGATGGTGAATGATGTAACGGCAATTGTCCAAGGGGTTGCCAGCCATTACAAATTCAAACAAATTATTACCCAAATGGCAATGCAATTGTGGTGCATTTATTAACTATATTAATTTTTTTATATAACATAAAATGTAAATGTATGAAATTAAATTTAAAATATAATAAAAGGCATTTTTCTTTTTTTTTTTTTAAGTTTAATTGCTTGGCAACTCTGGCTGGCAATGGATACCCACACACATAACATTTCGTATATGCTGCACATGTATTATTTAGTCTTTTATTATATTACATGCACACACGCCGTTGACTCGTACTTTCGCACGGACGTAACCCATTTCCTCGGCCTTGCCTCACACCAGCAGTGGCAGCCACAACAGTCACGCCCCCCGCCCCGCCCGACATGGCAACAAAGTAACAAGTCAGCATGCATTGCTTCCAGCGCTGGCTACAATTAACACGTCATCGATGGAAGCACAATCTGAAATCGGGCCTTGTCCTGCCTCGATTATCTTATTAGAAACGAGCCTCACACACACACACGCACACAAATACTAAATATACATACATACATACACATGTATGTGGGCTGGAACGACTGTGAGATAAATTATTGCACTCGGCTTGCTTCGAAAGGCACCACAGGGAAATAGAAATAAAAATGCATTCGTAGCAATATATTTGGTAAACGGCAGTCGAGTCACAAATACATCCACACACACACACACACATACACATACATATATGTATGTATATCTGCAGACAGTGGGGCGTATTTATCCAGTTTGTTTTGGGGACACAGCGAGTGCACGAGTTAACCTTTGACGCTGCGTTCACAGTTGGAGGAGTTGCCAGACATTGTCAGACATTGTCAGACATTGCCAGACACTGAATGCATAGTCCAATTAGTTATAGTGTTACGCATACGCAGCGTGCAATTTCAATATAACACAAAAGAGATCGCTTAAAACGCAAGGTAATCCACATGCATATCTATATGTATGTGTGTATGTGTGTGTGCATAAGTTATTTGCTTTTTTTTTGCATTTACTGTTACCTGTCGAAAGTTTCTGGTATTTTTGAAAGCAATTTGCGAATGGCAACAAGTGTACTCATTGGGGCTGCCCTTCGTGTGCCGTTGGCATTTAACTTGCTCCATGATGCTGCAGCCCCTGCCCCACCCCACCCCACCACTTCTTATTTAGCTTTGATATTCGTTTTGCTGAAGTGCATGGCGAATGGCGAATGGTTATTGAATAAGAGAAAGAGAAAGAGCAAGAGAGAGAGAGAGGCAGGGATAGAGAGAGCTGCTCGGCACAGTTTCGATTGTATTTGATTACAAAGGTCAAGATGCGGCAAGTGCAGTTCTGTAATGCTTCAAGGGGCAGCCCTTCAAATTTATTTAATAAGCTGCAAAAGTGCACTAAAAATAATAAACGCAGTTTCGATTGTTCGCCATTTGAATGAGCAGTGGAAATAAAAGAGAAAACCCTACTAGAGCTTCAGCTATTGTAATTGCTTCACTTGAAGAGGAATTGCTACAAAACCAATCGAATGAGCCTGACTTCAAATTTGCTAGAGTTTCTCTCAAGAAGCGAATATTACACAAGATGAATTTTAGCTAATCCCAAGACAATCTATTTTCATTTCTTTAAGTGTGCTTAGCTATAATTAAAAAAATTAATATATTAATAAAATTAAATATTTTAAAAATAAATTTATTATTAGCCCACATGAAAGCTTAAATTGCTGAATAAATAATATCAATAATATACGTAAGAGGATTATTAATTAAAATATCTAATTACTACTTAAGGCAAAGTCTCATTTTCTTTCTTTTTCTCTCTCTCTCTCTCTATCTACCTCTTTGAACTTACTGATTAGAATTGGGTTGATGTAAGCTCCGTTTCATAAATGATTGATTAGACAATAGTCAAATACTCTTCGGTCAATTATAAATAAATAATATTAAAAGACAATTTCAACTGCACTTAAAACCCTTTCTTATGAATTTCATTTAAACTTAAAGTACGCTGTGGCCCAATGCTGTTTGAGCACTTTCTTTTAACTGTTTGCACTTGAGCCACGCTGACGACCCAAGGAGGTGTCCAATTTTAAGGCGGATAAATAAAGATGAGAAATGTTAATGTTGTTCTTGTAAAATGCAAACATATTATTTACAATAACTTCAAAGGCAATTATCATTAATTGTTATGGCTATTTAAATTTAACGCATCATTAACGGCGCCAGCCAAACGAGCAAGAACAAACTTGCCCAAAAGCTCGCGCTCGCAACACACACAATTTATAGCAAGCCGGCGAGGCGAGCTTTCTGCCTGACAGGAAGCAGCTTTCGTCTCTTAAGGGAGCCAAGCTAAGAGAGCGGCGCATTGGTGAAATTTGTCGCCGCATCTCTTTGTGACGCGTTGCCTACTTTTCGGCGTATGTCTTAAAAGGCGCGTGACGCCCGTCCAGCCAGCCAGCCAGCCAGGCAGCCTATTGCCACCCATTCCCCCACATCATTTCCATCGTTTTAGAGCCTGGCATCTGGACGCTATGACAAATTTAATTACCAACTGCAAAGCGCTGCCCTGCCTGCAATTGATAACCCGAGTTCAGTGAATCGTTCACAATTGATAGCTATTAAAATTTCTGGCATGCCTGCGCACTGATCACAAAAAATCTTTACCAAGGTCACACGCCCTTACCTGGCTGCCGCCCAAAGGGGGAAAGCTTAAAGACCTACCAGTAAAACTTTTTAAAGCTTTACTAATTAACAACTTTACAAAGGACAATATTTTTTAAGCAGAAGTTGCAGCTGGGGTAATATATAATAAAGTAAAGATTTGCTTATTCTTAATATGTTGTCATCATTTTAGTATTAAAAATATATAATTATAATTTTTGGTATAGCTTTTTATATAATATTCACGTTTATAATAAAAATATTAAAAATACCAATAAAAAATAATACAATAAAAATAAAATAAAATAAAATACTAATAAAGAATAACAATAATAACAAAATAATAAAAATAAAATAATAATAAACAAAAACAATAATAAATAAGAATTTATAAATACAATGTAATGTAGTATATAAACATTTTCTTATTATTGTTTTTCTTTTATTTTATTATTATTTTATTTTATTTGTATAATTTTTGTATTATTATTTTTAAAATTTTGTATTAATATATATATATTTTTCATATCTTTAGTAATATCTTTAATAATAATATATACTTCATTTTAATTTAATATACATTATAGGATTTTTTAATTTTACTTGACTCCCGTTTATGTCAATATATAATAATAAATAAATAAATAAATATACTTTAATTTGAAATAGTTTAATTGTCATGTGCGAAAAGAAATTATATTATACTGTCGTATTTTTGGAATGATTATTTATCATACACTTAATTTATTCAATTCTAAAAGTCCTCAAATACTGTGGACAATCTTAGCAAATAAATTTATATATAAAGTGACAGATAGGTAGAATCGTTTAGCCTATGCGAGTGCACAAATCAGGTGCATGTGCTAATAGGATACATGGGCCGGTGGCAGGAGCTGGCGTTGGGGCAGGAACATTTGCCAGCAGCAGCTGTCAAGTGTCCTGAATAATTTATGAATTGTTCGCAGCTGCGTAATGTAGCCTCGGTAGCCTCCAGCTGAGGCGGTGGTGGGGGGAAGGGAGTACAGCCGCATATGAAGAGTAAATTAATTTCGCATTGCTGGGCTCTGCTCACGCTGAAAGCTAACCCAATTTTAAATAAAGCGTCAAGTTATAGTATATATTCCCTCTGTATACCGCCTCCAATATTGAGCTGATTCCATTAGCACCCCCAATTATGGCATTTTATACGATGGCTTTGCAGGAGAAATCGTCGCAATTGGAAATTCGCGCGAAGGATTTTCTTTATTTCACGTTATTATAGTCTGCTGCGTGCTCTGTCCAGACGGCGGACAACGGACGGGGAAGGGGAGGGCCCGCAGTCTGCGTAGGGCGGGCGCTGATCCGGGTCCGGGTTCGGGTCCGGATCCAGGTCCAGAGTGTGTACACAAACGCGTTCAGTCGTGCGTGCATTTTCCACCCTTTTTACTTAGTGCGATTGCTTTTTGCAGAGACTGTGACGGCGGGTTCTAAACTTCTCGAATGCCAACAAGTGGCAATGACAATTGAATCTGCTGGCAATCAAAATCACATAAAATCCCAGCCATCGAGCGTGCATTTGTTGTGCTTGGGGAGAACGAATCGAGGGCGTACTTCAAAACAGTTGATTATGCATATATTGGTTTTTATTAGTACTTACTTGTGATATTTTAGCATTATAAAACATAATGTTTGCTTTCAATCAAGCCCAGTCAGCCAGCGGCAAAACAGTGTTGTAAAACGATCTGCTAAACGAATAATGCGTAAAGCGTCTATCGATAGCTGCCGAGCACTTGCAGCCGATAGTTGGCTCAATGCATAATGAGTTTTTAAATTAGTTTTCAAAAGAAATACAATCATAAAACTTGTAATTTATGCAAGTCTTATCAGCACTTACCTGCTATTGCTATTGCTATTGCTCGAGCTGTACAGCTTAGTAAGTTTTCTGTTTTTCAAAATGATTACCCAACTTACAAAGACTTGTGAAGAGCTGGAAAAAAGATGAGAGCAGCAAACGACTTGCATGAAGTGCCATCAAGTACACCAACAGCTGCCACACACACACAGACAACGTTACATGTTGCTATCGCACACCCACACAGACACACCCACACAGATTTGCAGATACACTGACAGCCCAGTAAATTTCTTTTGTTTTCTTTTCATTAACGCAGCTACAATGTATAAGCCGGGCTACTAATTGCAATCAAGATAACTTCAACTTGTTGCAGTGCTTGTTGTGTCCCTCTTTTGCAGTTCCAGCAAACAAAAAAACAACAAACAAACAAACAAACAAAAAATCGCATTACTATCGAGCATCGACGACAGACAAAATTGCAAAGCGAACATTTATCCAAGTTGTTGATTTTTTTTCTCTCTTTTTTCTCATCAAGATTGAATGACTGACATTTAGTGCGCTAATGAATAGTTCGCTAAATGGGGGAATTTGGTGTTGACAACTATCGCGTAGTCAGCTCTTAATTTGCTAATTAAGAAATACAAACTACTTAAATGTCTTAAACGTCTTTTTTTATATTAAGTAAAAAACTTCGTGTGAATCACTTCGAGTGTCTTCACTTTTTCATTCTCTATGATTAAATTAATTTTAAGAATCTTCTTAATCCTCACTTATTGATATTTGATTAGTGATTAGGTGTGAAGCAAAGCAAGTGTCACGCATTTTTATTTTACCATTAGACGGTGCGTGAGTATCTGAACGTGATGTGATTAACGAGAGCTATGCATGAATGCCATATCTAGATCTGTCTTGCTCTCGAAAAAAGAAAGAATTCATGTCCGTTAACATGCATTTCAAGGTGTACTCAATAGCTGCTACAAATGGCCATTGGAATTTTGAATTAAACATATTAAATTTTGTATAAATATATCTATAGAGTCTGCATGCATATAAGAGAAAAGCTTTAATACATATTTCTCACATTAATAGTTAAATTACATATATTTGGATATTTTTCTAATGATAAACAAACAAAAATTGTTTTTCTACCCGCTTAAAACTATAAAAGGTTTATTTAAAACCCTAACGAGTCGACAGAGAAAAGAAAGAAAGGCAACAAAAGCAAAAGCTGAGTGGGACAAATGTAAAATATTTCACAGCCCGAGGCTGGGTAAACATCAACAAGCAGTCGGCGCCAAAAGCCAAATGTCCTTTTTTATTACCTTTGTCAAATGCACAAATAGCTGAAATCCACAGCGCTCAAAGCACCCGCACTTCCCCCCATTAACCCAACAAATTTACACATTTTGTAGCCGGCAAAAAAAGAAAAAAAATGCCAAAAAATAGAAGAAACTGAAAGAAAAGGGTAAATGCGAAAGGTAGACCCGAGCACACGTCCTTTGCCGCTCCAATTTCGTATTTCGTGCGGCGTGCGGGCGCTCCACCAAATATTCAAACGTCTAAAAGTATACAATAAAATATTATATCGTAATAAAAAGCAAACACACGGGTGCAAGGGGGCGGGTCGCTATCATGCGATTGAGCAATACTTTTCGTGTAATATTTTCTGAGCCTGTCGACAGGATGCGAGAATGGGAGGATAAGAGCCACCACACACACACAAACACACACACACACACACACATACATGGGAGGGAAACTTGTCGCAATGCCTCAAGATTTATAGGAGATTTATCGACGGCTTTAGCTGGTGCTGCAGCTGCTACTGCTGCCTCGGCTGGTGTAGTCTTTGTTTTAACAAGCTGTTTGACATGTGCATATTACGTATACGCACAGCTAAACGATGTCCTTGCAGCGTTCAATGAGTTTGCTTATCAAACAGGGATCTATGTGGAGCTGTAAAGGAGTACCATGCTACTTAAATTATACAGCCTGACTACAGCTTCAATAGGTATTTAAGATTGGGTATGGTAAAGTGGGAAAATAGTTATAATTGACAGTAAATTAAATTGAATGTATTAATGATTTCATTTGTTTTCGATTCAATTATATTTATTTATAAAATATTTTTTCATTTCATAACTGACCTTCAATGGGTTTTTATCAAAATTTGATGCGCATTTACATTTTTTTCTTTTGAATACAATATCGCTCACATTTTCATATTCACCATACGACAAACAACAATATTTTAGTCATTCATTGTTGTTCTCGCTTGATTTGGCCTCGATTGTGCAGACAAACCAAATTGGTGACGTGTTCTGTGTTTTGTTCAGAAACAAGAACTAATCCGACATGCTGTATAAATAAATGTTTATACGACGAGCATACAATATGTATATGCATATGTATAATAATATATTTATATATAATATATCTCACATATCTACATTTTCCGCAAACCTGAATGAATGACGAACAACTGGCAATTGATTTGAAAGTGAAGTTTATTATAAATAGTTTTGCTCTCATCCTAAATGAGTTTTAAATATTAAAATAGTTTTCGAATACATTAAAGTGCATATAAAATTTGTTTCTTTCTGTATCGTCTTCGGTAAGCAAAAGTAATTCTCAAAATGAAAGCGTGACGTCACGTTTCAACACACACACACATACGCACAAATGCCCACGTAAAAGAGAGATTGAGAAAATGAGCAAATACACCGAATAATAAAAGATATATATATATATAAAAAAAAAAACAAAGCTCATACAAAAATAGTCGAGGAAACGTTTCCTAAAGTAATTCTATAGATCTGCTGCGCATCTAATCGCCGAAGAGTTTCTTGCCCAGATCCATCATCCTGTGGTTGCGGCAAACGCGGAGCGCATCGGCTTTCTTGAGGACGGCCACAACGTCGGCATTGACGTCCACCAGCTGGGAGAGGAAGTCCTCGTAGGCGGACTTCACGTTGGCGGGCAGCGTGCCGATCTTCACCTTCTTCAGCGTCTTCACGATGCCCTCGGCCCAGCCGGACTCGAGCGCGAACTCGGAGATCCAGGGCACCAGGGGCAGCACGCCGCACATGGTCTGCATGCCGAGGAACCAGAGCTCGGAGACGTCCGACCAGACGCCCTTGTAGGCAATGGACACCACGAGCGCGGTCGGGTCGTTGCTCTCGTCGATGTTGTAGGCGTCCCAGAGGAAGCGTATGGTGGCCTGGATGTAGCGACATATCGAGAAGTCGTTCTGCTTGACCTTCTTGGACTGCTG
Source organism: Drosophila aldrichi (assembly GCA_035045965.1). NCBI lineage: Eukaryota > Metazoa > Arthropoda > Insecta > Diptera > Drosophilidae > Drosophila > Drosophila aldrichi. The sequence goes on from JAWNOM010000199.1 coordinate 5,637,540, forward strand.
CTTGAGCAGCAGCAGACCCAGCACAGCCAGGTTGCCATGGATGACCAGGTTGTCGGGCGTGTCCTTCAGCTCGGGCAGGTTTTCCACCACGAACTTGAGCAGGTTGGCGAAAGTGGGCGCATCCTCGGCCCGCTTGGGCTCCAGCACCGTAAAGTTCATCAGGATGTTGCAGAGGGACACAATAGCACTGCGCGCCTCCTTCATCTGGGCCTGCTGCTCCGGCGTGGGCACCGGATCCGGCTCATTCATGCGCTTCAGGCGCTCCGCTCGCGGTATGGGCGGCCGCTTCCAGTGGGCAATGCTGAAGTACAGCTCGAGGGCCTCCAGCAGCACCTCGTCCTGCTTGTGCGTGAACAGCACGCGCCGCGCCTCATCCTCGACGGCGAAGTGGCACAAGGCGGGCATCATGACGCGCAGAATGTCGACGGGCGGGCTGCCCTCGCGGGCTCCGGCCCGCCAGGCCTTCAGCTCATGGAAGCTCTCGTTGCCGATCTTGAGCATGAAGGGCAGCAGCTTGTAGATGGCCGGCCGCATGGCCGTCGTCTCTTGCGCCAGCCAAGCGGACAGTATGCGAACCGTGGCTATGATGAAGGCCTTGTCGCGTGGATTGGCGCTGTCCTTGATCTTGTCCTGGCTGACGCGCGTCAGCACGGCCATCACCTGGTTGAAGGCGCCCTTCAGCGCCGTGTAGGTGGTCTGCTTCTCCTTGGGCTCCAGGTCCAGCTGATCGCTGGCCATGTACTCGATGCACTGCTCCAGTATGGTGAAGCAGCAGGTGAGCAGCTCCGCCTGCTTGAAGGTCGTCTCCAGCTTCTTCTCGTCCATCTGCATGCGCACCTCGATGGCCGCCAGCTGCAGCAGCATCAGGAAGAACTGCTTCTGGTCGTCCATGAAGGCCCACTGCATGCCCAGCACCTGCAGCGTGGTGGCTATCAGGTGCAGGGCCGGATCTCTCTGCTTGGGCCCGATCTTGGCCTTCAGTATGTCGCCGCAGCCCTTGAACAAGCTCTCCGGCCAGATCTGGCCCTCCAGCGAGTTCAGCACGATCTCGCGCCGGCAGGTGATCAGGATGTCAGCCAATATGCGGCACAGCTCGTACTTGCGTTCGGTGTGGTCCGTCTCCATGTCCAGCGCGATGCGCTGGATGAGCGCATGGAATGCCGTGGGATCCTCCGGCCAGGAGGCCACGCCGAACTGCTTCACCAGCAGTACGATCAGATGCAGCGCCTCGTCCGTCTGGAAGCTCTGCGCCGAGTAAATCTGCGACATCTTGGGTATGGCGCCAGTGGCCAAGAGAGCCTGCTGGCCCGGCTCGTAGCTGGCGATGCTCTTGAGGCAGCTGTACGCCTCGCTGACGACAATCAGATTGTCCTCGTAGTCCTCGTCGTCGGCCTGCTCCACGATTTCGAGGAGCGTGGGTATGGCATCGATGATGTCCTTGTGCGTGGCCAGCTCCTCCTCCTGGCAGAAGCCCGTCAGTATGGACAGGGCGACGCTCTTGTACACCAGCGGCGGGCAGTCGCTGGGCAGGTCCTTGGACACGAGCAGCTTGCGCAGAAAGGGGAAGCCGATGGCCTCGAACAGCAGCTGCTTGCCAGCCGTATTGCAGTCCTTGCCCTTCATCAGCTTCGTGACCATGAAGAGGGCAGCAAACTTTTCGGTATCGCTGCGAGTGCCCTTCAATAGATTGGCGCACTTGCGCACGGGCTCCGGCACGTCCGTCATTCTGTCTGTGTGAGCGCGTGAGCTTTGCTGCAGTTCCAATCAAACTATATCTATTTCGATATATATATATATAAATCTCTGTCCGCGCTGTTCTCTAGCTCTGTGGCTGTGCCTGTGTCTCTGTCTGTATACAGGCGTCTATATGCGGACGCTCTATAAATAGCTCTCACACTTTCACTTGGCTACACAGTTCCCGTTGGCTCCCGTTCGACTTTTCGGCTGTTCCGCCTTTTCTTTCTTTGATTTTGGGCTCCTCGCTCGACGACGCACTCTCGCGCACTGATCGCCGTAGAAGCATTCTGTGCCGCTCGTTTCGAATTTTCCAAAGTGAACGCCGTGCAGCTGTTGCTGTTCAAATCTCTTTTGGACATGTCAGCGAAACCTACACAAAATTTTATTTTTACCAACGAAAACACTTGTAACATTTTGGGGAGGAAACAATTTAACAAGCGATTTGTCACCATAATACATTTCTTTTTTTGTCATTTAAATAAAAAATATTATTTTCATTGAAGAAAGTACGAAAATATTTCATGTCTTAATACATTTGAATAATTGATAAAAATTCAATTTTTTTTAAATGATTTTATTATTATATTAATTTTTTGTAATTTTCTTTTCAGTTTGGAAATTTATAAAAATATTTTTCTTATTTATTAATTATTTTATTATTCTTATTTTTATAAATTAATTTTTTATATATATTTTTTTTTAAATATAAGTGTATTATTATACATTTATTTAAATGTTTTTATTATTATTATTATTATTTTTTTTTTAATTTGGAAATTTATAAAAATAATTTTCATATTTATTAATTATTTTAATATTAATATTGTTTTTAAATTATTTTTTTTATATATTTAAAAAAAAATATATATTTAAGTTATTATTATTGTACATTTATTTAAATATATTTTTATCCCCATAAGTCGAGTTTTTTTTTTATATAAAATAGATAACTTAGAGCATGCAATCCTTGCCATAATATAGTATTATATTTTCTTACGATTTCCCATGCATACGATATGAAAATCAATTTAAATCGAGCGTATGACGAGTCATCTTAAACAACCCATGCAATGCACTTACACTCTCTCAACTTTTACTCACTGCCTCTCTCTCTATCTCGCTCTCTGTCACTTTCTCGCTCTCTTCAGTTTTCATGCTCGTGAGCGCTCGTTGTGTATATTTAGAACATGATTTTACGTTTTTTCGACATTTACGTGTTTACATTTTAGCCAAAACTGTGAAAACTCAGCCGCCGGCTGCATTTGTTCCAGAATTTTTCAACATATTTGTTGTATTTTCTTGTTGTTTCTTTTGACTATTTCATTCGATTCCTATGCAACTCTGCGTCTCTTATTTATATACAAGGGTACACATATAGAGAAAGAGAGGAGAGCGGAGTGTTATATAGCTTAAAGATATTTGGATTTACTTTATGTTTTAGATATACAATGTGCCGGAGGTGTAACTGTATTTTATTAAAATCTGTTCATTGCCGTGAGAGAGCAGAATGCATATAAATAAATTATTTGTAAAATATATTGCACATGCATGCATGGATATATGCTTATTAGCATATATATATATATATATATATATATATATATAAATATATGTGTGCGTAGGTGTGTTCAATCGTATTTGTTTTTATGCACTGCATCATTATTTGCATATTTTATTTAAATATGTTTTCGGTTTATTCATTTGGGGTCAATGAATTTAATTTTGCATAGCATTTGCCTTTGTTGCGCTTTCAATTTATATCATTTCACATATATAATTGGTATATATGTATGTATGTATGTGTGCACATATGTATGCATTATATTTTTGCATTATTAATTGTTGCTTCATTTATTTTCAACAATTTAAGATTTTTTGGAATTTATGACTGTTTGCAGCATTACCATTTTATTTAATTAGAAATTATTTTAATGTAAGGCACGCCCCAATAGGGTTTATTTATGCAATTATTGAATAAAGAACTTAAGGTTTTGATTGAGTTCTTTTGCTCTATTAAACAGATGTATTCAGAATCTCTCTCTCTATGCCCGAGCAATGATGTCATTGATATGGCCAGAAACAATTTGTATATAATAGATATATTTTAAAATGATATACATATAATTATAATATACAATTGGCTAAGTAAAAATCTAGAGTATCTGCCAGTCGATCAGGCTTAGCTTTCATTACTTATTTCTGATTTTTGGCATGCTAATTGTCGCTTGAATACTAAATATTTGTGTATATTAATGGGTCATTCCATTATTTTCACATGATGCCAAGTGTATAAATATATAATACCAAAATTGGCTCTGTGTTGACTGTGAATAGCTTCGTTAGAGAGATCTAAGGCTATCAAATGAATTTTAAGCCTAAGCCAAACCACATAAAGTGTCACAAATGAAATCTGCAGTCGGTTTGATGAGTTTGTCAATCACAGAGGATTTCGATTTGTATACGAATATCTCTTTATATTGGTACAATGATAAACCAGACGCATGCCGGCGTGCAAAAGCTGATTGCAAATTTAATTTGCATTGACAGTTGGCTGTTTGGTTGGTTGGTGGGTTCGAAATATTAACATAATATAAATGAAATGCTTAACGGCAGAAATCCATTCGAATTGTGTTTGCAGGGCAAACCAATTGCAAGCTGCTTACATGCTGCATGCCACATGCAAAAATCATACTCGTAATCACCAATGGCCATGGACAATATTTGGAAACATTTTGCATAAAAGCCGCAGCTGCTCACTTGGCAAGTGCTGCACGACTATTGGATATCCTAGCTGTTGAATATGGAGTAGATCTTGATCTACATCTATCTCTTCTTTCTCTCTCTCTCTCTCTTTGCAATCGTAATTCATTTGCATTTCGGCTTCTCTATATCCCTCGTCTCGAAATCGCCAACAGGGTAAAGCTAAGCCGACGTAATACTCGCCCGTATATAAACAAATTCGTGTCCCGTAAAATTGCTCTGTTTGCGTTTGTTATTATTATTTTAAATTGATAATGCAGGCGTTCTGTCTCATGCGGCTCGGGCAGCGCCGCTGTGGGAACTGTGAGCGTATTTCGGGGATTTACAATAACTGGGTTAGACGGGAATTTATGAATTTCAGCCTTTGCATGTTCCACTAATTATGCCAATGGTATTATACTAATTGCGGAAATATGCTGGCAGTGGCTGGTAGAGCTGGTAGAGCAGCACTCGTGCTTGTTTATCCGCTGATTAAATTTGGCGTGCCAAATTGCAAAGAGCATATATTTAATAATTGACAGCAGCCTTTAAAGAGAGAGCGAGAGTCCTGCTTAAAGTCTTTCATTTCTTTTTTTTCTATGTTGCTTGACAAATGTGCGGGCAAAACTTGAAAAGTCATAATGACAGACAATTTATAAGAGTAGCAGAAACTGGGGCAGCATTTTTGTACTTTCGGTGCCATCAAGATGCGGAAATTGTTGATGATAGCCGAGCCTCAAGTTGGAAATCAATGTTGATGATCTATGCTGAACAGTTTGAGGCCAGCCCGAGAAGTTACCAAATGTCTAATGTTGGCGGTTAGCTATCTATTTACGTTCCGAGACCGAGACCGAGGCCGAGGCCGAGGTTGAGGCCAGGCCGCAATTGTTGCCCATTGGCAAATTCGATGAAATGAAAAATACAAACAAAATCATTTGTCAAAACATTTCGAAAGAGCTTTATAAACTCTTGGCTTCAATAACAGGCGGCAGGCAGCAGGCGACAGCTGCCCCCGTTGCTAGGCGCTGCTCACTCTGCTCACTCCCCTCAAGCTGCTGCTCTTGGTCTTTAATCGATGGTGTCCAGTGACGCAAGGAAACTTAACATGAAGCCAAACCAATCGTTGAGCACAATGGAGGCACAGTGTGAAGGCGGAAGCGGATTCGGAATCGGAATTGGAAGAGGAAGCCTGAGTGCGCACGCATGTGAATGCGAATGTGTGTGTGTGTGTGTGTGTGTGTGTGCGTGCCTCAACTTTGGAACTGTTTCGCTCAGAATTGCTGCGTCTTTTCCTCTATGCGTCTTAGCACCCGCTCGTGATTAGTGTTAAGAGATTTTCTTTTTTTTTTGCTTCTTCCTCTTTTCGTTTTGATAGAATTTCCTTTTTTTTTTTTGCTTGCCGACTTTTTGCTAGACATCGTTTGTCAAGCGATTTATTTCAATTATTTATTGTGATTCATGCTTTGATATATTTGTGAGGTTAAAGCAAGTGAATAGTGAATAGTGAATAGCTGAAAATGTAAATCAATTTAGAATGAAAACTAAGATAATTACTTTTTTCAAATAGTCTGCAGAATAAATTGATCTAGATTTCTGATTTCTCAGAGAAACTAAATATACTTTCTAATTATTATTATGTTTCATTATTATGATTGCAATTATTTAGCCATTTCCATTGGTATGTGGTTCTCTTTGTGAAACTGAGGCGTAATGGGGAATAAATAAATTTTCCTGGAATATCAAACTTTGATTATCTTCGACTCCACACTCCATATCGCCAAGTCTCAATTTACTCGCGTTTGATGAGACTCACCGTTTGATATACTTATGCTCAGATCTGACCTTTAATCTGGCGTCAAATGCAGAGCTTAGCTTTAAAAATAACTTGTAGCTCCCAGCTGGGAGCCACTTTTTTTTGTTCATTTTCATTTTCAGTTTTTTCTTGCTTTGTTTTGGTTTCTGGCTGTAGTTGTCCCCAGTTAGTTGGATTGGCATTGGAAAACTGTCAAATAATCATATAGAATGCAAAAGCCTTTTGGCGCCAGTCGGTTGTTCTTTCATTTTGCACCACCGGCGGGCACCACTCAACCACCCAACCAGCAGCAACTTTGGTGCTGGCATTCCGTGGGGCTTTCACCCAGCTGTTTGCCAACGAGGCACGTGCCAATTTAAATGCAAAATCAAAAGCCGCCCGGTAAGGAGAAAATTTAATTTCACCAGCCAGGCAAAACAATCATATTTTCCTTGCGTTTCGTTGCCTCCGCCTCAGCTTCGCATATGCACAAAGGCCCCACAGCACGGAGAAAGCAGACACCAGGTGAGCAGGCTGCTGCTTCCGCCTGTTAGGGTTTTTTTTTCTCGTGTCTCTCGCAAGATATCAATGACTGATTAATGCGCCGCTCGTAAAAGGTTGCCTAGGCAACTGTCGAGCCTCTGTCTGGGGTAGCCGCACAATTGTGAAGCCGTTTTCAAATTTCGATGGCACGTGCCTTCGTGGTGCTCCTCCAATCACGCCTACCCACACACACACACACACACACACACGCACTCGATGTGGATGAAATCCGCTAACAATGTTTTACCACAAACATAAACAGCTAAGAAGTGAAGCGAAAGCCCGCCAAAATCTGCCTGAGATCCCCATATCACAAACACTTAAACGCTTTAGATCAAAGCACTCATATTTGAAATGAAATGCATATATAGGGTTTCCAATGAGGAACGATTAGATTAGATGCCATGCCAGCAAGTCGTCTATTTCGGGGAATTAAATCAATTGAAATACAACGATGCTTATTTTCTCTATAAGTATATGGTTTAATGCAGGTGACTAAGTATAGTTGAAGCTGATTTCTAGAACAATAAGTATGGTCGCTGGCCATCAATCGATAGATTGGCCAATCGATAATTTATGCAAATCTGCTTGAATGGCTTATGCTTCATGAATTTATATGGAATTGGGGGCACGCGTCTTTAAGAGTCCTGCCCATTGAAACAATAAAAGCTCATTTGTTGCTATTATCGTTTGCACCAACAAACAACAAATCATCGAGCCAGCGGGGCAATGGGGCAATGAGGCGCAGAGCATAAAGCGCACACACCGACGCCCACCTGTTTCGGTGTTGGATGTGGGGCTGGGGCTGGGGCTGGGCGTGGCTTATAGCCGAATCGTGCTCAACGCTCGGCGAGGACAGAAGCTGTGCGCTGATGCCGCACAAACGGCTGCCAATAAATTGTGTTAATAAACCAAAAGTTGTTAATTTAAATGATTTATATCTGAAGCAAAGGTGGGCTGTGTGGGCGTCGCTTGTTATTCGTGAGCCTCAAAAATTTACGTAATTTGGCATAACCTTTGCGAGGCTGCTTCTTAGCCATGCCAGCAGCCTGATAGCCCAGTTGTGTGCGCTTAGTCCGCCGACTCCTGCTCGGCCAATGGGTCATCTGTGGTGGTGTGTGGTGTGTGGGGCGTGGCGCTTACCCGCCGTCAGCTTAAACCAATTTACGTGGCCGATGTCTTCATTTTGGCAGCGGCTCAGCGGCCGTGTGTTGTGAATTATGTGCGCTTCGTTCTGGGCAAAACGGGGCCAACTGTGCGTATGCGTAATATGCAGACACAGACCGAGCCGTCAGGCTGTTGTCTATGCCGAAGCGTACCCACGCCACGCTACTATCGAAGGCCAGCAAAAACTTTGGCAGTTTCACGCGCGCATCCTTCTGCTATAAACACACATACATACACAGTGTATATGTATGTGTGTGTGTGTGTGTGTGTTTATATATATATGTATATTCGTAAAGTTGTATATAAATTTATGTCTTATTGTTTGCAGTCGAAATTATTTCATTTGTTTGACTTTATTACAAGCAAATCCCGTTCAATGCCGTCCTGCCAAATGGGCCTATGCGGCAGGAGGCTGGGCAGGGCATGGCAGGGCAATCGTGTACCATTTCATTTAAGGCAGCAGCAGAGGCCAGGGCAGAGTCTTCCATTTTCCACAGCGTTTGCTTTTAATGGTCGGCGGCTGTTTTGGGGGATTTTCCACATCTTAACTCCGGCCGAGACCTACAAATATTTGATGCTCACATTTTTCGCTGTTGTTTCGTTTTATTGATTGGCGCCGTGCCTGCTTTATGAGCCTGTTCTATAGTTGTTGTTGCTATTGTTGTTGCTGTTGCTGTTCTCTTTGGCTTTGCCGCTGCTTTCAAGCGTAACACTGCGCTACATTGTAAAGGATTTCGACGGAATTTAAATTATTGTCCCAGCAGCTTGACAGGAAGTCAATCTTCCTCTTCCGCAACGTCATGGCGCTCAGCCTGAGCATTAGCTCCACTCCAAAAATTTGTTTTAGTTGCAAATAATTAACAATTGATTAGCAACTAGATTTCGCTTGTAGTCCGTCCACAATGAGCAAATATTTGCGTCAGGCACGCGCTTCAAAACTTTGCAGAGTGCAATTCTATTTGGTATTTAAGCATAGAAAGTTTAGAGGAAGAGGAAGAAGTTTTACATTTAGTTTTTATATCAAACAAAGTCTAGATTAATTGCTATTAAGGATGGTGTCCTTTAGCTATATATAGAGTTAGTGTGAGTTGGGGGCCTTCAGTTCTCTCTCAACTATTAATGAATACGACATGATAATAAATTTGTCAGCTGATTGTAAGTCACATTTCTCTCCTTTCACTCTCGTTTGCCTGCTGCTTGCAGTGGCATTCTTTTGCATTGCGAGCAGATTCATTGAAATTATGCAGTCTTTTGGCAGGTGGCAGGTGAGTGGGGTTTGTCTTCTTTCGAGTTCGAGCTGGCATAAATGAATATAAAGCACTGGCTTACAACAGTCATTTGATGGGCGCTCAAAGGAGCAACTGGCGATTGTTGTTGCCCTTGCATATTTAATAGCAGCATGAATTATGCAAAATTGTTGATAAGAGCGAAGCACTTCGGCTGCACTGCATCGCCGGGATTATGATTATCAGAGTGCACTAGTTGTAGCCGGTGTATGATTTGTGAACTCAGCAAATTTGCAAGTCAGCTCGTCAAGTTTGCGATATAAAAATAAAGCAGCGAATAAATCTAGCCAAAATGCAAAAGTCATGGCCAGGTCAAGGCTATCAAGGTGTGTGTGTGTGTGTGTGTGTGTGTGTGGGCGCTGAAATATATTTGCTATTGATAGCCGCGCCCAGCGCCCAGCGCCCAGCTGAAACTTGTAATCAGTTGTAAAAGGGCTATGCGCCCAATTCCCCAGTGGCTCTGACTCGATTCACACCATAATCCAATCGTTGGAAGCGCTTTTATGGTTTCCACATGGCAAATCGCGTGCGAATTTGTATTTGAATTTGAATTTGTTTTGCGCATGCCGCCACGTGCATGTGCCCCATCCATGCTGGGGCTCGGCCCGTTCCATTGCATGCCATTTGTTCAGATCCATTCACATCCATCTAAGCATCGTAAATCCGGGCGGTCGGGCCGTGCCGTGCCGCGCCGCGTGTGTCCAGGTCCTACGGCATAAGGACATTCCGGTAAAGTGCTAAAAAACAAACGCAGCGAATCAGAAAACACAGCCAGGACAACAAATAAAATAAATAAAATATCAAACATATACAAAAGTAAAAAAAAAACAAGGTGATTTGAGGCATTCTTTTGATATGGTCTCTCATATTTTGAATGCGCACTCGGCGAATGTTATTTTTGGCTGTTTGTCATTTGTTTTTCAATACGCTCAGGGTCGGGTGGCTGCATAAGGCAGTGAGTGAGCTTAGCTTTATTAGTTTTGCATTTCATATTTGTTTTAGTTTCGTTTTGCAATTTACAATGTAATGTGTGTGCGGGGTAACTTTGAGTCGTTCTTGTTGCTTTCATGCAACGCGTGTACTTACAATATTTATACCATAATTTTCATCACAACACAGCACACAGCAACACAAATATTTTCACTGTTTTCCTATCAACCATGTGTGTACAGCGTGTCTGTGTGTGTGTGTGTGTGTGTGTGTGTGTGTGTGTGTGTGTGTGTGTGTGTGTGTGTGTGAACTTCCGTATATTGACACGCGACATTTCGGGTCCCTAGCCCTATTTGGGTAGTCTAATTGGATATGGAACCCTTTTGATTAAACTCAACCTTGTTTTTTTTTTTTTTTTTCTGACGACCCAGGTTGAAAATATTGCGATAAAAATTGCCTATGAGCGTGATTTTCTAGACCCAAAAGCATAAAGTGCAAAGTGCTGCATTTGTATATGTATATATAATATTTAATATAAATATAATATTTTAAAGTATTTAAATATCTATGTTGAAATAAATTCTAGTTAATTGCATCATTTATTTGATCATATATTTCTCTACTTACATTATTTCGTCTCAGCAGCTGTGTTATAAAGAGCTTTTTTTTATAACAAAAGCTTTATAGGAAGTTTATTTATTTGATTCTCCCAAGTTTCAATCCAAAGCTTTGCTGAAAGAGCGATTATAAGCTGATTGCTATAAAACACATGTGTAGCTTTTTCCCTTTTGCTTTAGAACTTACGACCAGTGTTGCCAGATTAGCATTTTAAAATCCTAAATGCTATGAATTTACTCTTGAAGCTTTTAGCTTTTAGCTTTGCGAGCTTATAAAGCTCAGCAAACGAATTTAGTCAAGAAAGTTTCCTTGCTTATGTAAAGCTATAATTTCACATAAATATAAATAAAAGTCAAAATAAAAGAAAATAAATAAATAATAAATAAATATCTTTAAAAATTAAAATAAATTATTGGAAGATGTATATTATTTAAATTAAGAATTATGTATATTAAATAGGAGACGAAAATCAAATAAAATCAAAGTTGCTCTCTATTTATTTATTATTTATTCAAATATAAAAAGAAAACCTTAATTACTTCCATGGGTAAATTGCAATAAAAATGACAGCTAAAGGTAAATCAAATATCTTTTTCAATACACAAAGAGACAGAGTCGGAGACAAATAATTGCGCGGCTGCAATAAGTGCATACATTTATCAATTTGAAAGTGGGGAGTGCGAGGTGATCTCGACGCTCAGGCAGCAGCAGCAGCAGCACACCGTTAAGCGTCGTATGGAGCCGATAAATTGAAACGGTAAACGACGCCGAAGCTGGCTAAATAAAAGAGCAATAAAGCTATTTGTGGGGCGCACACAGTGCAACGCAGACGCAAACAACAACAATGCGGGCCGAGTCAATGGAAACGCAAGGATAAGGCAAGAGGAAAAATGTAGTTCGGTCCATTAAAAAAGGAAAAGCTGCATACCAGAGGCCGCGCTCAATAATCAACTGAATGTTGGGCATCCTGCACACACACGCACACTCGCACATACACGCACACTTATACAGAAACAGATGTAGATTCTTAAACACGCGAAAATACTTGACTCGGTGCATGAATTGCTCTGCTCTGAATCGATGTAGCGTCTGCTGGAAATATGCTGTGCTGTTAATTTCGCTATCATCCGCTCTGACAGCAGTGATTGAAGGCAGCGCAGCTAAACGCTTAACGTTGATTGCTCTGTGCTGTGCTGCGCTGCAGCTGTAAATTGAATGTTGCCAACGTCGTCATAGTCGTTCTCCTCGCATTACTTTTAATCGATTGCTCATACGCCAAGTTGGACTAACGAGCAGTCGTGCTCGCATTATGCTGCTGCTCCAACGGCTAGTTAATGAAAATAAGCAGCCTTTTCTTCGGCACGCCAGCTTAAGAGGCAAACACAAGAAAAACCTTGACTGGGGGAGGGCTCAGCTGTCGCGTCTGTTAATGTTGCCGAATTTGCATTTCATGCGGCTGTCGTTGCCATCGTCAACGTATTGTCAAGTCACGTACCCAATTTACAGCACAAGAAGTCAGCACACTCGACAGCCCTGTGAGCCCGTTCGCCTGGCCCATTTGGCCCTCGGCCATAAAGGTCGCCAGACCAGCGCGTATCCTATATCGCATATCGCGCCCAATAGCAACATTATCACTGCCAGCCAGTTTGGCAGGAGGCGTGGCATTTGCCATGGCCAACAGCAGACGGGCGTTTCTTTAAAGGATTACATATTGAATTAGCAGTAGCCAGCCCAATCGAGCTGAAAAAATGGAAATATCCTAAATTCTCTTGACTGCAAACTTGAATTCTGAATTTAGAGTTTAATATTTAATAAATATTTAATATGAATATTCAAATATTGTTTATATTGAATAGTTAGATTCAATTCATGTTTTGCATATTATGCAATTTTTTAATCAATCTGATTCAGTTTAGTCTGCCTCTCAGCTTGTGTTTCAAGTTTCATTTCTTGCGAATAGCTTAAGCAGCCAACACAAAAGTTTTGTTTTAAAGGAATTTGCCGAGCTGCAGTGCTCGCTTATCACTTCAGCAGTTGCATTGATTGAAAAAGGAAACTTAGTTCTATCCTCTTAGTGGGCACTTTTTCTTGGAATTGAAAGTGCGCTTTCGATTTGCTCCGCAAGCCCTTTGACTACTTTAATGCGATATTAATGAAAAGCTGAAAATGCCTTAATGGCAGCTAAAATTCACTGAAGAGGAAAACAGAGCTAGAGTTCCAAAGGCAACAACAGAGTTCTGTTCCATAGACTCAAACTTAGTTGGGGCTCTCCAAATTCAACTAGCTTTAAGCATATGTATAATTTCTCTTAGGCTTGCATAGACTCAATGCCTCTTGCCCTGAATAACTTTTTAATTAGTTTCTACAGGTGTTAACGTTGACAGCTGTGAACTGTGTTGCCTAATGAAACTGAAAGCGAAACCAAAACAGAAACTCACGGCTCTTGAGCACCCAAAGTGGGTATCTCCTGGACCCGAACTCCAACACACGAATAAGCTCAGCCTTGTCCGACGTCCAACAAAACGGAGACGACTCTTTGCTGGACTCATTCGCATGTTTCGGTATTGTTTAATTAGTAGAGTGACAAGAGCCATTTGATATTGATTTCGAATTGGATCAAATGGCCGAAGCCAATAACAATTTAATTAGCTTGAACTGAACATTTCAAATGAGATTTTAATGATTGTTGTTGGCTTTGGCATACAAAAGGATTTATTGACAAAATGTTATTCAATTTGTTGACTGAAATTAGTCCTTGATTGTTTTTTATTTTATTTATAAGAGAGGCTTATTTTTGCATGCACTAGAATAAGTTGATATATTTATTTTTAATATTGTTTGAAATATATTAAATATATTAAACTTACATTAGGTCTATATTGTTAATAAATAAATAATAGTTTTTCGATATACGTTGCAGATTATTTTTATATTTTATGCAAAGTATTTTTACAAAACTATTACATTTATCTATAGAGACATTTAGCCATAATTACTTCTGATAAATTTCCTATACAGTATTTCCAATTAAAAGCAGTCAGCAGAACATGAAACGAGTATTTGAAAACCTGACTTTTGAAAAACTGGTAACAGTTGAGGGCAGCGAATCGGTTAACAGTGCTGGGCAGGCTGGGAACAGACATGCGCAGTGCGCATACGCGAATGCAACAGTTTGTCCTTTTAGAAAACAAACAACAAACGTGGATGAGCCCCTCGTGCGAAACGGAATCATCAGTGGCGGAAGGGCAGCACATGGCCAAGTGGAACAGAAACATTAGCAATTACACTTTTGGTGGATGCTGCTGCTGCTGGTGCTGCTAATTGCAGTTACATCATGCGGATGATGACTGGGCAGAGAGTGAGCCTGGGCGAATGGGGATTAGGTGGCAGTGCGTATTGGTTTTGGCCATGTCAAATGACGAATGCTTGTACACTGCTCTTGGGGCTTAGCCGGACAACTATGTCAGGCCAAATGTTGTGGGCATCGCTAAGCGCGACATGGGTTGCGCACGATACCCAAGATAACCCGGAGGAAGGTGACCGAGGGGAGAGAGCTGGTGAATAGCGTCAAGGGCGCCGCCCAGCCGCGTATTAAGGACTTGCCGTCAAGTTAGCGTCGAGACAGGCGCCAATTTTCGCGCAAATTACATGGAAAGACCCGACCTGTTAATCAGATCAAGTGTATTTACCCAGGCGTATAAATGCCCTCAATTATAATCCACATTCACTTGGATACACAATAGCTTTAAGCGTTTCATTTTTATTTTTTTTTTAGTCATTCAGTTTTAATATTGCCCGCATTGACATTAATACGTTTAATTAAACCATCTGCAAATCAAATTTAATACAATCAAAAAAAAAAAGAAAAAAATGGGAATCTACGGCAATTTTTTTCATAGAGATATCGCCAGCATATGTGCACGTCCAATGAGAGACAAAGGAAACTCTTTCGAGGCTAATCTGTGGGAGGGGGCAGGACAGGGGAGTGCCAGCACGTATTAAACTAGGAAAAAATGTGGCAACATTGCCACTGTTCCCTGGCAAAGTTGTTGCACTTTTGTTTGAATTTCCTTGGCTTTTTCATGCTTCTATGGCCGTCAAAGTTTTTTGGCCCCAGTGACATTTTAAAAGCGGCTTCCCGCACCCCAAACGCACGCAGCGCTTGAAAACTTTTATGCTACACTCACACACACACACATACACATTTAGATATCTATCTATATGGGGACGGCAGCATGTGTAAGTGCGTGTGTCAGCATATGTAAGTGTGTTCTTAGAGAACCGCAGGGCAAACTCGTGTCTCGTCTGCCTTCCTGTCTGCCCGTCTGTCTGTCCGTCCGTCTGCCTGTCTGCCTATACAAGTTTTGAGCCGTTTGACTGGCTAATTTGCTATGAAAGCTCGTTCGCACATAATGAAAACGATGCTCCCTTCGGTTATTTGCTTCTAATTGGGGTTAAAGCTCGCAACAAAAGCCGCCTAATTGCCATAACAAATATTAATTAATTAACCATAAATAATAGTTGAAAAAGCAAGCTTAAATTATTAAATTATATTTTGCATGAAAAAGTTGAAATTGTTTCAAATAAAATACGACGCAAAATTTTAATTTGTATAAAAGACAAGCAAAAATCATTTTTACTTTATTGCTTCATAAATTCAACTAAATACAAAAGAGGTCGTAGTTTATCAATAGAATGCAATTGACAGCTTAGTGTATATAGACCCAAAAGAAAACTGTAAAGCAAGATAAGATTGAAAGACAATGAAGTAGCTTGATTGCTTTGGCCAACAGAAAATATAAATATAAATCCAATTTAAAACTAAAGAATATTTTGCATGCAACTTCACTTGTTTGTATGGATTTATATAAATTAAATTTAATATACAAATTCATGCTAAGAAAATCGAACAGTTTCTAGTACAAAACAAATTCCAACAATAGACTTTTCAAGCATCAAAATTGATGCTGCGCCGAAGAGGTTTCAATCCATGTGTGAAGTAAGTACCACAAACACATTTGACTGAGATATATGAATCGAAACTGCTTGGGGCTTGGAGCTTGGAGCATTGAGCGATATGGTGCATGCAATGAAATTGAAATTCAATGAAATCAACATCCATCACGAGGAGGAGAGCCAGCCGATGTTGATAATGATGGCGATGATGATGATGATGATGATGATGCCTCTTAAGAGTTAAGCAGGATGCGTTGGGACGCGATTTGCATGACGCTGACAAATTTGGTGGAATCGATGGTTGGAAATGCGTGGAAAAAATCATGAAGAGCGTGTATTGAATAATTTATGACCAAGTTTATTCTTGCACTGGTCTGGGGGGCAAAATATTATGTGTTTACACGCAATCATTGCACTGCCAGACTGTTAATGTTGCAGGTGTATTTATATATATGTATATATATATATAAAGTTTGTTTTTTCGTTGTAGAGCCAATGGAAAGTGGTGTGGCATTGCGTGCTAAATAAGATATGAAATGGAAAATGGGAAATGGAAAATGGGAAACGGATGCTGATTTGCGTAAGCATAAATAAAATGCGAACTGCTATAAATTGTGTGGACAACCAGAAGGCTGTGCAGACAACATGGATTATTAATATTTTCCATACTGCTTTTCAGCTTGCTCGGCTTTTATTTTACTTTTTATTTTTTATTTTTATTTTTTTGTTTGCCAGCTTTGTTTGAGCTCTTGAAACGTGAGCTGCCCCAGCAGCAGCAGGCACAATGACCAGAGCTCCAAGCATAAGAAATAAATCAGCTTTGAGTATAAAAATGCTCGTCAACATGCTGCACAAGCTCCAGAGCTGCTTCTCTCTCTGGGCTAGCAATCAGGCAGGCTGGGGCAGCTGGGAGCCTGGATTTCAGGGCAATTTGAAAGGACGGACAAACATTGCTGGGCCATGTTGGCTTAATGAGTGCTGGCCACAAAATCAACGAGTACGTCCTAGTAAAAGAAAAAAAGAAGCTGCATGAAAGTCAACCATATATGTGTGTATGCACAATGCCACTCCCACACACACTCGCCCACGCCCACTACCACACACTGCACCACTAGTTTACTTATTGTTTACAGAACTTTCCTGACCAACTAATATTGAAATTTTAAATACTGCTCATGCACCGTAAGGTTAAACAAGTTCAAATTGCGACGGCCATTCAATTTACGAACACTTGACATACCATAAAATATTCATATGCGGGTTATCGATAGGCACAAAGCGAACAACTCATTAGCTGTCAGCGCAAGTCAACAGAAACTCTTGTGCTTTAATTAAATGCACATTAATTAAAACTTATTTCGAGCATATTATATCAATTTCATGAAAGCCTAGATGACATTTAAATCATATTCGAAATGAATTTAATAACTTGCTCAATTTATAAAAGTCTAATAATAAATATCAAGCAGTGTTTGACATTAATGCAACAAATTAAAATACTTTTATATTTATTTTTATTACAAAAGCACAGATTTTAAATACACTTACAAAAAAAAAATAAATAAATAAATAAAAAAATAAATAAAAAAATAAATAAAATAAAAAAATAAATAAAATAAATAAAAAAAATTAAAATAAAAAATTATATAAAAAAAAATTAATTAAAAAAAATAAAATAAAAGAATAATTAAATAATAATAAAAATTACAAAAGGAAAATTTTATTTTTGATCATTTAATAATTTAAAGATAAGAGAAATCTTATCATGAAATATTACTCCTATGCCCTCACTCTCAATCTCACTCCCTCTCTCCTTCTCCTTCTCCTCATCTCTCCTAACATTCACGTTAAAGCTGATCCGTTAACGTACGAAATAAGTTTAATCAACAAACTCGTTTGCGGTGGCGTATACGTGATTTATTATGACATTCTTATTGTCATAATCCGAATGGCTTTTGTTAATAAAGCTTCACTTATACAATATACCATATGGATATTGACATTTAAAGTAAAATCAATTTGTCAATTACATGAAATGTTTGCCTTTTTTTTTCTGCTTATGCTTTTTATTTGCTGCACAAACTGAAATGTGGTATATGTTAAACTTTTAATTCCATTTGGGCATGAAACCAACAAATAAATCAAAGTCACGCTGTGACCCGGTCTCTGTCTGAGTCCGGGATATGGGTCTGCAATTGCGGCAGCTGCACTGTCCAATGAATTAAAAGTATAAACAAACAAGCCACGCACACACACACAACCTCCTCTGTGTGTTTGTTCATATATGTACATGCGTGGAAATATAGGGAAAGTTTTCAATTTCGCTACAGTTGCGACTGTGATTTAAGTGTCGAGCTGGCTGGCTGGGACGCCGCGGCCACCGAAAATAAATTCGTAAAATAAAACAAATACACAGCGAGCTGTCGAATGCAATCGACTGTGCAATACTCTCTTTAGAGTGCCAATAGCGTTCGATCAGATCAAAAATGCTTTTTAGGTCTGATTGATTGACGGTAGCCCGAGGAAAAGTGAGGCAATTTAGATATTTTTCTAAAAATGGGTCGAGCTAGCCGAAAGTCAATAGTGGAATAGTGGAATCGTTGAAATAGATGGCTCTGTACATATTGACTGAGTCAATACGTTGCAGTTAAGATAAAATTCCATTCGTCCATGGAGAAAGAGTATGAAAAGTTAGTGTATATTGTGAGGCCAATGTACAGTCGCGCATCATTTAATCATAAGCATAAATATGAAAAGCATTTACACAAATTGTTCGCTAGCATTTTATTTGAATGCACAATTAATCGAATTCAATTGATTTTTATTTATGTTCTACAATTTAGTTTCGACCTTTCCGCTGCATTTGTGCAAAAAGGCTTGGCTTTGGGCTTAGATGCGGATTTATATAGGCCGTTACACAGGCGAATGCTGGCGGTGCGCCTGTGACTATGGGTATATCTTCTATCTCTTTTTTTTTCTCTTTGAAATGAATATATGACTCGTGTATGTATATTTATCATCAGCGACATTTACTATGGGCACGAAATGCCATTTATGCTTCTTCTATGTCATGAGTCTATTCAAGTAAACGTAGATTGTATAAACCAAAAAATATTATTTAACATATATGTATGTGAAAAAGCTGACCATAGAAGACACTAGTTTAAGAATATACCAAATGTAGTAAAAGAAAAAAATCCTTAAATCTAAAACCAATAAGGCAACACCACATTCCGTATATAGAAACTCAGTTTTATTATTATATTGGAATTAAATTAGTTATTATTATTTTTTATATTTTTTGAATATTTTAATATTATATATTTTCTCTCTTTTTGTCATATTTAATACTTTTTTTAATTATATATATATTTTTTAATTAAATTAAATTTATTTATTTTTGTTTTTAAGATATAATATAGTTTTATTTGAAGGTTTTGTTGTAGACTCTATGGCGCATTTATATTTTTTTACAGAAGACTATTCCGAGAGATACATACATATATGGAGTTCTAATACAAAATTCTATTGCATACTTTCAAGGGCAAAAGGCGAGGCTTGGCTATATTGATGATATTGTAAAGAAATATATACCATTATACATATTATGCTTATACATATTTTCTCTTAAATATCAGATTTATATATATTTTGTATACTTTAAACATGCCTATATATGTATCTACATGCATTCAACTTTAAGCCAGAAATCCGCCAGTTGGAGCCATTGTGCTTGACAGGGGCGTTATTTATATGCGCTGGTGCGCTGCTCCTGTATGCTGCCGGTTTGTTTGTTGTTTGCTGGCCCGCAAAAATAAAAACAAATCGAGTTCAAAAAACACACGGTGCGGAACACATTTCATAAATCTTGGCCACGATTGAGCACAGCTCCTTTTTTTTTTTTTGCTTTTGCTTTAATTGTCGTTATTTTTGGCTGCGCTTCTTGGGTTCGGTTGGGATTCGGATTCAAGTTTCGGTCACGCGTGCCCTGTGATGTGTCGCTGCTGTCAGTGGTCAAGGGTGAGCGCAATGCGGCTGCTGAAGAATTATCGCCCGATTGCCCTGCAGGCGCCACGTGGCACCACGAGTTTGTTGTGCCGATAGGGCCCATAGCGTGTTTTCGGATGGCAGGGGTTGCCAAAGGAGATGAAAGATCGGGGCGTCCGCCTGCTCGCTCTGAAGCCAGCGCCTTGATATTCGCAGTCCCTGCAGCCGGGCCTCGCAATGCGACTCAGCGTGGTGTTCAGCAGCCAGACCATGGCCCCAATGATGCCCAGCGCTGCGCACAGCACGAATATGACGATGACTAAGCGCCAGCTGGAGTTCATGTTCTCCAGGTCGAAGCGTAGCTCCGGCTTCAGGCTGGCCGCTGCGGCGATCTCTCGCTCGATCTGCTTCTTCAGAGTGTGGCACTCGGAGGCGGACATTAGATGCGGCACCTGGTAGGCTGCCACCGGCTGCCCATTGAGCCACCACTCGTCCCAGAACTCCAGCTGACTGTCGGCCAGCAGGCGATTGCAGTGTGCGTAAACCTCGCTGATCCACTGCTGGCACTCCGGGCTGTTGATATTTTCCTTGCAAATCGGATTCATTTCGCTTTATTCAGTGAGTATGTATATATGTGACATGACACCAATATAAATATATATACAAACAGATATCTACGGCCTACTTGATGCACAGCTAGACCTGATTGTCGTACTGCTTTCCGCGTCGCAGCCAGTTCGCCCAGCGTATTTTCCTGCGGCCCTGATTTGTGGCTAACGGCTCGTAAGTTGTGGGCATGCGGGAAATGGAGTCATAGCACTTGTTCGCCTCGCTCTGTATGTCCATGGTGATGGAGGTGCGCTCCTCGTCCGTCGTGTCCCTCTCGGACTGCTCGCTGGCTGTGCTGGGCACTTCCTCGTCCTCCTCGGTGGAGTTCCCCTTGCTGTCGTCTGTCTGGCAGCCAGTCGACTCGAGGTCACTGGCTTCCTCCGATGTGTTGACCTGCAACTCATACTTGTGCTCCACACTCTGCACTGGCTTCTGCCTAAATTTCTTCCCCGAGAAGCTATCCCAGAACCTCGTGGGCACATACAGCGCCTTGTTCTCCATGCAGCCGATCATCCTGCTCGATGCCTTGCACTTGTCCCGCATCTGCTGCATAATGTCGTCCACGGAGTCCTGCCCGCCCGACTGCCGGTCGGTGCAGTCGTCGGGGCATGTCGGCGGCTTCTTCAGCACGAAGGCCTTGGCCAGCAGCCAAATGATCAGGCTCATGAAAAAGGCCAGCAGAACGAAGATCAGCACGAAGGTCATCGAGTTCAAGCCCGGCTTGTAGGCGAAGAGGCTAGCCTGCAGATCCCGCTTCAGTCGCTGGCACTCCTCGACTGTGATGAGCCGGTGGCCGGCGCTGGCGGAGCGGATGCTGATGTGATGCTGATCCTGGCCGAGCTTCGAGTCGGGGCATCGCGTGCATATCTCGCGTTGCCAGTGATCGCAGGCGGCGCTAAACGGACGTGTTTTACAAATCGTATTCAAGCGCCGCATGATCTGAGCTAATGTTTTTTTGTTTTTGTTGTTCTCTCTTCAAATTTGTATTCTGATGAATATGTCAATGCATAATTAAATGGAGTTCCAGTTTGTAGTTGTGTTTGCAAAGTATATTTAAGTATTTACTGAATATAAATTTAATGAAAAAGTGCCTGGTGCAAAGCTGGCAAATGTGAAAACACTCAAAAATGTTCATAAATTGTATTTTTACGCTTCGAAACACTTAGCGCACACATACAGTAGGTCTGAGTGTGTGTGAGGGGTGGGGAGGGGGATTGTACAATATGTACCATGCACAGAAATAAACAAAAGTTAACCCAACGTTATCTGTGCGAGGTCGTTGCCAATGTTCACTGCTGGGCTGTGCGCGGGTGTTATGGAATTTGAGTATGGTAAATAATATTTTGAAATTCGGAAAACTTTCTAATGAGTTCATGAATTCAAGGAATTATCATGTTCTCTTTACCTACTTGATAATCTTAAAAATATTTATACTGTAAAGCATTTTATTAACATTAAAAAGAATTTGATGCAAGTATGGACTCTATATGGAAATTGACTAGATTTTTTTTTATTTTTATTTTTATTTTATTTTTATTAAAAATAATCTTATTGATAAGATTAAAATTTAATCATTTATTTAATCATTAAATAGTTTTTTTACAGTTTTTTTTTTTATATAACTTAAGAATATTTATTAAAATAGCAATCAAATTTACTTTTATTTTAAATATAGAAATATTAAAATAATTTAAAATTTGTTTCATTTAAAATAATTAATAAAATTTATATTTTAACATACTACATATTTCCATTACGTATTTTCTCTACTCTACTCTAATTCCACTTCGTAACTCCTCTATGTAGTTCCTCTACGTCTTTAATGCTTACCTGATCGATCAACACACTCTACCTCACTTTAGTGCGCTGACCTCCACCAGGCCTGGACGACTGAAGAAATGCTGCAGCTGCTGCCCTTTATATGCGGCCACTTTTACTCAAGCACTGTCTCTCTCAAATGTTGAGCTTTTACTTTTACTCAAGCGCTGTCTCTCTCAAATTTTAAGCGCGACGGCAACGAAAGCTCGCTGCAGTTGACCTTCCAGTGAGCTATGGGAACGCTCTCTGCTGCTGTGAGCTTTCTAGCTTCGTTTTACCTAAATACAAATACCAAATGAGAACTGATGCACACACATTTAATGATCTTCTGCACTGCTTCTCTGCTTACTTTTACTTTTACTCAAGTACTGACTCTCTTAAATGTTGCTGCTGCTTCAAGCATTCGCTCAGGGTATTTCGTCGAGCGGACTCGACTTGTTAAAGCTTTTCGAGCTACGGCCTTATAATATACTACAACTATAAGTCTTACTACTATAACTTTAAGTCTTACTACTATAACAATAAGTCCTACTACTACAACTATAAGTCATACTACTATAACCATTACTTCTACTACTACAACTATAAGTCTTACTACTATAACTATAAGTCTTACTACTATAACAATAAGTCCTACTACTATAACTATAGGTCTTACTACTATAACTATAGGTCTTACTACTATAACTATAAGTCTTACTACTATAACTATAAGTCCTACTACTATTACTATAAGTCCTACTACTATAACCATTACTTCTACTACTACAACTATAAGTCTGCTGCGCTTTATATATGCCCACTATTACTCAAGCAGTGTCTCTCTCAAATTTTGAGACCGACAGCAGGTAGCGCTTATTGCAGTCAAGCTTCAAGTGACCAATGGGAACGCTCTCTGCTGCTGTGAGCATTCTAGCTTCGTTTTACACATACACATACCAAAAGAGAGCAGCTGCCTACACATAAACAGCTCGAATGATCTTTTGCTCTTTTTCTCTCCTTGCTTTTACTTTTACTCAAACGCTGTCTCTCTCAAATTTTAAGCGCGACGGCAACGAAAGCTCGCTGCAGTCGAGCTTCAAGTGACCAATGGGAACGCTCTCTGCTACTGTGAGCTTTCGAGCTTCGTTTTACCTAAATACAAATACCAAATGAGAGCTGCTGCATACATATGTATGGACAACTTTAATGATCTTCTGCACTTCTTCTCTCCTTGCTTTTAATTTTACTCAAGTACTCGCTCTCTCAAATGTTAAGCCCAGCAGCAGATAGAGCTCGTTACAGTCGAGCTTCAAGTGACCAATGCATTGGGAACGCTCTCTGCTGCTTCAAGCATTCTAGCTTCTTCTTTAACGTAAGCTAAATGTAATTTGATTAGAATAAGACCCAAGTGGAATGTTGAATAGCTTAGGGTATATGGCAGTTAATCACTTCGAGCACGCTCTTTATATTTATTTGCTCTGCACGCAGTTGTGTGGTGGCAAGTGCGAAACTACTTCAACTAAAGGTGCAACTTAATTTGCGGCAAGTGTTGATGGTTACAAGCAACCAAATGGCAGGAAGCGAGTATTTTTCTTTGCCGAAGGAGTCGCGACACTTCGACGTGCCGAGAGCTTGACATGGAAAAATGGAATTTGGCGCTTTCGCAAAGTTCCCAATTTTCGTATTTTCGTTTTCGTTTTTTTTTCTTGTTGTTGTTGTTGTTGTTCTTTGGTAACAAGCTCGCATTTGACACGCAGTCAGCTCCGCTGATGACTGACAGCCCAGCAGTCTGAGGCTGCCTGAAGCGGAGGTCTGGGCAGCTGATGATAATACCTGTAAACGTGACGATGACTTGCCAGATAGCATTGAAATATATTGCCGAGCCACGATGCCACGATGCCACGTGCTGGCAGCTGGCACGCAGCAGGAGTGAGAAGGAGGAGCAGGAGACGGGCATCAGCCGCAAGGACACATCGGCAATTATAATTAGATGTGGGCGCTTTGAGCTCAATTAAAAAGCACGTGGCTCAACGAGCACCGTACATGTCCCAAAAATTGGGTTAAAACGTGCCGCAGGCCAGAAATTGTTTCTGTTTCAATTTGCGCGCTGCAGTTTTGGCTACGCGGCGGATGCATGACATTTTGCCTATATTGAAATTTATGCTTCCGACTCGAATTCGAGCACATTTATACAAGTTTTGGGGCGCCAAAAGCTTACACAATTTCATGGTAAAAATGTTCGGCGGAACTTTCATATCCGTGCCAGCCCGGGGCCCCGGGCCCGGGACCTGCGGTCGCACGGCCTACTCCCAGAAAACCCAATATTGACCACCATATATAGCCGTTGGCAATGCGGCGGGAAATTGCTTTATTTTATGCCCATTGAATGTAATTCGGTGGGCTGGCTAATGGGTGGCCCGGTCGTTTGATCGCTCGCCGGCTGTCGACAGCATTTGCCAATTTCAAATTAACATTCAATGCGATTTGTTTAGAATTCCAATTAAACCATTTTATTGCTCATTTTCAACGGCTGCTGCGCTGTATTACAAATTTCAGCGTAGACAAATATTTATACGATATATGTATGTATGTATGCATATAGAAATGTACATACATATATGTATATTTTGTGGATTAGGCTATAGCGCAACACCTTCAGGGTTTCACATAGCGAGAAACCATTTACAGTAAATAACTAAGTTTCTAGGATATGAAATGCCGTGGAATATAACTGAGGCAATTTTACGTGGAAGCAGACACAATTAGAAAGGGAGAGAGAGAGAGAGAAAAAAGAGAGGGAGAGAAAGAGAGAGAGAGAGAGAGAATGACTGGATTAAAGTGAAGTGAAATAAGTAGCAAGAAAACAACGTCATAAAAAAAGAGATTAGACTTTGTCATTGTTGAACTTGAAGACTAAAAGGCAATTCATACAATGGAATGGAGGGAACTAGATCTGCCCATTAGTTATGTTAGGAATGTTAAAGAAACGTGGACAGTCTGGATCCCTGGAAGCAGCTGTGAAATGGATTTAAATGATTTGTTTTCAAGGAAAAGTAAAATCAGCTGATTAATTGCTTTCAAATGTCAAGAGATGAACAGTTGAAGAATAATGAAATAACTAACGTAACTAAATAAAATGTAACACAGATGAGAAATAGACAGATGCAGATAGGAACAAAATGGAATGGAACATAATTAATGTATTTGAACATGTTAGCACTACAAATGTAAGCAATTGAACAACTGTCAACTTTGAAAATGGAAACGAAATGGAATGAAACATAAAATAACAGAACTTACCCAAAAGTCAAAATAAACATAAATTGTAAAATAAAAAAAATTTTTTTGATATTAACTGAATATTCCTTAAAATAAAATAATGCAAATAAAGTGAATGAGAATAAAAAGTTAAAGTAATAAGAATTATAGCAATTTTATATCTTATATATCTTATATTCATAATTATATCTGACAGCTTAATCTAAGCTCATATATTTTATGCATTGTGAAGTCAATAGACAATTAATCTTAGACTTAATTCGAGTAGCCATGTGTAATTGCAAATTAAGATGGTAAGGCGGCAATTAACTGGCGCATTGGCGCCAGTTATTTATGTGTAAAATGAGCAATTTCAAGTTAACTGCTCAATCGAGCCAGAGCAGATGGCCAGTGTTACCTGTTGTTGTTGGCCAGGCTGACTTATACTCTGGTCTGAATGCAGCCAACAGCAATTCATTTCCAAACGGGAATAACCTGCGCTGCCTAACCAGGCCATAGC
The DNA here is from genome assembly GCA_035045965.1 of Drosophila aldrichi. Lineage (NCBI taxonomy): Eukaryota > Metazoa > Arthropoda > Insecta > Diptera > Drosophilidae > Drosophila > Drosophila aldrichi. Next base: position 5,663,482 of record JAWNOM010000199.1, read on the forward strand.
ATGTGGCTCGATTGGTAAGCCGGGAGTGCAGTGCGAGTTATGGGCATGGGCTGAGCTGCATTCGTGTTGAGTTCACTTGCAGTGGCCAGTCCAAGAGCAATGTCGAGAGGAAGATGAAGTGAAGAGCGTGCCAGGCATAGATGAAGTGTATGAAGTGAATGCGAAGCGTCAGCCTCGACTCTTAAAATTAAAAACAAAAATTACGAAAATTCGGCCAAACTAGTTCGTTAGTGTCTGTTGCCATTTCAGCTGTTCTTGTGTGTGTATGTGTGTGTGTGTGTGTGTGAATGGTTGCACATAAGAGTGCCATAAATTGTGCCACATACTCTGCTCGACTCGTGCTGCAACTAAAATCCGCCTGTTTTCAATTCATAAATTTCTATGCGTGTTTCCATGCCTGACAACACTCTGCGTAATAGGCTCTAAAAACCGAAGCACTCTTTGGCCAAGAGTGATATTTGATTAATATCAAATACTCATTTTACCGCATAAACATTGGCAGTTTTCAGAATACACAAATTTCAGCTATGCAATTTGCCCAGCTGTTGCTCAATGACTGAATTTTGCAATATTCTTGTTGTGTTAGTGAAAAACTCATAATATTCCTTTTTCACGATTCCGAAACCATAATTGGGTGTTTCATTAGCATTTGATTTCTGATATTCAACTAGAATTTGGGTCTGTTAAGTTAATCTTCATTTTCTTATATTTTCCTTATTGATTCCACGAGTTCACTTTTATATCCCTTGATGATCTTTAATATTTCATCCTTATGTTCAACAATTTATTCAACATTGAACATATTCTATGTACAGCATTATCCCTTGAATGTTATTCTTTCTCTAGTTCAAACTTTTTTCAACCTTTAAGTTTGCCTTCAATAAATATGCGACTTAAGAACTTTACAGCTAAGCTGGCAGTCTGAAAATACTTCATTCAAAATATTATGCGCTTTATATGAAGTAAATTAAGCAGAAAGTATAGTCTGGCAGCTGCCCGAGCACGAGCTGAGCTGCTGATATCTGGTGCAGTAGTCACTGTGCTCGAGCGAGTTCTTTATCCGATTCCACCCCTGACTGAGGTATTGTTAATGCCAACACATTTGCGCATATTTTTCCAGCTTGGCAAATTTACGCATCCTGCAGCATGGGCGATTGGGCGGGTGGGCGGTCGAGTGGGCGACGCCAAGACGTGTCTTACTATTCACGCCCAGTCACGGCATCTTTTCCGCTCCGGCACTTTGCGAGTGCGCATAAATCCATTTGAAGCGAGGGATTTTCATCCTTCAGGTTGCGCTTGACGTGGTTCCATGTAGCTTTTCGAGCAGCGTTGCCAGACCGTTTCCGACTGCAGCGTGTTTACGCTGGCCCAGGACTTATCGGAGTTGTCCGGGATTTATGTGTAGAGCAGAATGTGCTGATTACAATGGCCTTGTCCAGGCCGTGTCCGTGTCCATGTCCGTGTCCAGTCACTGCCTCCGCCTAAGCAAGGCAGATTAAAGCCGTCGCCTATTCAGGCTTAATTTATTGCGACACATTGGAAGGGAAATAGTCGGAATATGGAATGCGGCGGACGGTCAATGGCATAGAAAATGCGAGAGGCCCCAAAATGGAGAACAGCTGCACTTGAATCGAGAATGTCGTGAACTTTCAAATTTGGCAACTGATGGCCATCATTTAATTGAATAGAAACTTTTACAGGCCGCAAGTACCGCAAGGCTATTGACTTTCTTCTCCTGGATATATGTCTGTATGTATGTATGCATCTGCATATATATGTATGTGTGTGTGTGAGTGTGTGTATGTATGGAGTCGATGTCAATACAGCTGCGAGAATTTCCATGGCGCGACTTTTCGCATTGCACGAAAAAGGGAAATTTAATGAAATTTCAAATGCCATTCGCTTTCTATCTCAAGCTGTCAAGCTTTTGTCTGCACGCCAGTCTCTCTCTCTCTCTGTGTTTGTATATGTATATACGTTAAAGTATGTGTGTGTGTGTGTGTGTGTGTGTGTGCTTGCGTGTCCTGGTCTGTCTGCTCAATGTCCTTTGTGCTCCAGTGACAGCTGCTCATTTCACGCTTGGTAATTTCAATGAATTTTTGCCAGCGCCATTCGAGCCGCATCTCCATCTTATTTGTTCGACGCCTGCATTAATTAAATTTTTTTCTTATTTCATATAAATGCATAGAATATGTGCTCCCAAAATAGAGTCACTATTCATTTTTGTTATATAAAACGCCGTGTTAATATTCATAGATTTTTATTTATATATATACTTGATTTCCCAAGAGCCCATGCCTATTATCTCACTCAAGTTGAATTAACTGTCTTGAGCTCTTTAATTTTCCGAATCATATAATTAAAGCCTATGCATTAACTATTTTCAAATTTCCCTCTTTAGAGCAGAGCTTTGCTACAATTGCACTAATAGTTCTGCTCGGCAGACTTTTCGAAAGAGAAATTCTGTCTCTGATAATTACAGAATCCCATTGCTAATTGTCAATTTAGCTGCCAAGTGCAAAATGAAACATGTTAAAACTTGTCTTCCTCTACTTCTTTACATCTACAGCCGAAGCAGATGCCTTTTTCCCACGTTTGCTCTTCTTCTTGAGACTCTTACGCCATGCGCGCCAATACTTTTGAATTTTGCGAGCGGCTCGATTCATCATATATTTAAAGATCATCTCTTGCTTCTTACGCTCCTCTTCCCTCTCGCGCTTAACCACGATCTCATTGTAGATGCGCTGCTCTTTGCGATAGTGAATCTTATACTCGTCGAGCTTTTTCTTCGCCTCATTCAGTTTGTCAGTCAGCTCCAGATTCTCAACAAACTTTTCAATCATCATCGTATCGTATTTCTTAATAATGCTCTGCAGTTGTATTTCGAATTTGTTCCTTCGAAGAAAATTGTTAATAAATAAACTCTATGTAAAATCTATGTAACTTCAAGTTACTTTTCCTCGCGAGCTTCCTTTTCAGCTTTTTTGCTGTCCTTTGTTAGTTTGGCATCTTCGTATCGCACTTTATCCAGATCCTCAGCCAGCTCGATTTGCTTCTCTCGGCTAGCCTTTTCATTGGCTCGCATAGCTCGACGTGAGACCTCACTGGGCGCAAGTAAAGTTTAGAAATATATGATCAAATATATATGTATATATGTTACCCTACATTTCACGTTCGATTTTTGCGTCGTCCCGCAATTTTTTCAGTCTCCTTTCTTCCATAAGCTTTGCCATATATTGATCCTTGACTAGCGTCATAGCATGCTCCTCGATGCGGTGCTTTTCAATCACATTCTGAAAATTTTGTATCTCATCCCAGAGTTTCTGCTTCTCCTTCAGTACCTTGTACAGGTGACGTTCGTGCGCTATCTGCTCATAAGCATCCCGGTTCAAATGGGTTTCGGCCACTTTGAGCAGCTTGGCGAAGGTCACCAATAGAGCGCTCTCCCTGTTGGACATGGCGTTTACCATTTTGGGGAACAGAGTGTAGATCTGCATGTTCCGCTGAAAGTAATCGATGATTTTGATCATGCCGTGATCCATCAGTGGCTGTCGCCGCTCCCTCAATATGATGTCGCGTCGTCGCAGGAAATCATCTATCAGTTTTATTGCCGGCTCGTATTGGGTGCCGGTCAGCACGTTCTTGACCATCGCCCGGTCCTGAATCAGCTTTGGCAATATCAATGAGATCTTGACGCGCTCGAACGCTTCCCTCATCATGGCCATTACCAGTTCGATGAGTGTGGGCCGCAGCGACGCAAAGTCTGAATGCCACTCAATTAGTTTCGATCTCAACTGAAATGGAACAATTGAATAGCTACGCACCTATCTGGGCCATTCGAATGGCCTCGCGGCAATCCGCATATTCTTCGTCCTTTTTTTGCCTTTTCATTCCCAATTTTTTTTTATTACTTTTTTTTTAACTTTTACTGTGTATGTGTGCAGTGTTAACGTGTATATGTGTGTTTAGAGAAATTTTGCGTACTAGAATTTTTAACAGATTGCTTAGTTTGCTAATATAATTTAACTGCAGCGTTTACAGAGAATAATATAAAAAGTGAGAGGGGCTCTAGTTGGCACTGCTCGGCTAGAAGAAGCGCTGATACTCTGCGATTGATAGAGCTAGCTTATTGGACAATAATGCATTGAAAATGAATATAAGAAATTGAGTCTGAGTATACAGAAGTCCTAGTCCTCAAGAGAACTATAGAATAGTGCTATACTCTCTTAAAAATATGCATATTAATGTAAAGCTATTTAGCATACATATTTAGCAGCGTAATTTGGTCTCTCTCTCTCTCTCTCTCTCTCTTACTCTCTCTCTCTCTCTCTCTCTCACTCTCTCCCTCTCTCTCTCTCTCTCTCTCACTCTCTCTCTCACTCCCTCTATCTCTCTTTCTCTCTCCCTCTCTGTAAAGAGACGAAGAAGAGCTGCAGAAGATCACTCAAGTTGTTTATATGCAAGCAGCAGCATTTATTTCGTATTCATACGTGTGTAAAACGAAGCTCGAATGCTCGCAGCAGCAGAGAGTATTCCCATTAGCCGCTTAAACTTTGACGGCAGCGATCTCTACCTGGCGAGACTAAGTGTATGAGTGAAGGTCGCCCTATATAAAGGGGCAGCAGCTGCAGCATTTCTTCAGTCATTCCAGAGGCCTGCTGGGGGTCAGTCGTGCAGCGCAGCAAAGTGAAGTGAAGTGAAGTGTGTGTAAATATTTATTCATATTGATCGTTCAGCTGAGCATTAAACACTTGGAGCCAATACCAATGGTATGTATTTTCTTATACATTTCTTTATATTTATAAGTATTCTACATTTCAAATTTTCATTTTTTTTCTTTAAATAGCTTCACAGCTTCGCTAATTCTCTTTATTAAGTTATTTTTACATTAAGTCACTTCGATTCCTGCAAATGCTTTTACATAAAGCTGTGTTAAAATTGCACAAATGTCCCTAATTCTCTGCGGCTAATTGCTGCTGCAAGCCCTTTTGTCTCTCATATATAGAGGAGCCTTAAGCTGCTTAGGTTCAGCATGCAATGTCAATGCTTTGATGCATACATAGTATGTATGTGTATGTGTGCATTCATGTAGTTATATTCCATTACAAATGCTGACAATGACGGATTCGTTTAGTCCGATGTGACATTCATTTAGCCAGAGTTCATGGAATTACTTCATGCGCTGCGGTCAGTTTTTCCCAGTGGACTAATAACTTTATGCCTCCATCAGAGAGTGCTCCCCAAACATAATAGAGTCATTTTCTGTGTGCTCGGAGAGAGACAATTGGCCAGTTGGCTGGCTGTCTGCTTGGTGCTGACCATATGGCGCTGCATTTGCAATCGGATGAGGAGGAGCAAATCACATAAATTACTTTATGATGGGATCGCATGAATCTGGCAGCGGGTGAAACTGAATGGAGCACAGAAAAAACTTTTCGCCTGGCACATGTGGTCACGGAGTGAAAAAGTTAGTAGCTGCCACTGCCGCACAATGCATTATAAGGAAGCAACAAAAGTCATTCCGAAGTTATTATGCCCCACACCAACGTTCGTTCACCAACCAGTTCACCCGCTGGCCTTTGTCTTCTGCTATTTGCAAAAAAAGAAAAAGGTAAAGAAAAATAAAAGAAAATAATGTGGGCGAGAAAACAAAAGTTTTAAGTTTTTCGACTGCCAACTTTTTGGCAACTTTCAGTGACAAACTTATTTTTTCTGACCCGCACTGGCAATTCGGACCATAGCATATATGCCTTTATAATGTCTTCTTACCCTATAAAAAACTAATATGAAAAATTTTACATTTTCAGAGAAGAAACAAAAATTAAATAATGGCATTTTTATACGGTCTCATCTATAATAGATAGAAATGATTAACACTTAATATAGACTTTCTGTAGAACATTCTAAGGTCGGCTTCACTTAACTCAAGCATTCTTATTTGTTTTCCTAAAGTTTGGCACTCTGTGAAATTGTCCAAAATGCAACTGCATATAAATTTAAAAGTTTTCATATAGTTTCTTCCAAAATATTATGCAAACTTGCAGGCGCAGGCATAGGCATAGGCACAGAAATCGCAAACAAACTTAATCTAACTTCAGAGAAAAACTGAAGAAGATTAATGGAATTAGAAAGCTCTATTAGATAAATTGTTTGAAATAATTCATTAAATCGAGAACCCCTCGCTCTATTAAGCATATACAAATACAAATACGAAATTGATAGTATTCTAGTGGTTATTGCAAAATTGGCAGTTATGGGCGATAAGAAAGTCGAGTCCGAGATAAATATCGAAGTGTCAGCGGAGCCACGCAAAACCGGAAGGAAATATATTCAGCCAAGTATTGTTCCATTTTAAGGTACTCAAATATTCGCCCTTATTAACTGGCTGACTTATGCCCCGATAGATGAGAACAGGAAAAATACCACCTTTGAGAAAATCGCAATACTTCTGTCCTGGTTCGTCGTTGTCCTCACCTTTCCACTGAGCATATTTTTTTGCTATACTACAATCCCCGAGTTCAAGCGAGCCATTTTCTTCCGCCTCGGGCGCGTCAGGTAAGACTGTGAGACCTGAGGTATTATCTTGTCTGACCCTTTCCCGTTTAGGAAGGGCGCAGCAGGGCCAGGTTTGGTCTGGTATTTGCCTTGCATCGACTCCTACGCCCTTGTGGACCTGCGCACCAGAGTGGAGGTAATTCCCACGCAGGAAATGATCACCAGGGACTCGGTCACCATTAGCGTCGACGCAGTGCTCTTCTACTATATCACTGGCTCGCTGCATGCGACAATTCAGATCTCAAATGTGCACGAGTCAACGCTGTTCATAGCCCAGACAACGCTGCGTAATGTCGTGGGTGGCAAAACACTTCACGAGCTGTTGACCTCCAGGGAATCACTCTCCCACGAAATTGGCATTGCGGTCGACCGAGCCACTGAGAAGTGGGGGGTGAGAATCGAACGAGTCGCACTGTAAGTTTCGCTCAAACTCATTGTCTTTTTCTACTGTTCTCACGTCTGCGTTCAGCAAGGACATCAATCTACCGGAAATACTCCATCGAACCATGGCCGCCGAGGCCGAGGCTATGAGGGAAGCCCGAGCCAAGATCATCTCTGCGGAGGGAGAGGTGTTGGCCTCGCAAGCATTGAAGGAGGCATCCGACGTGATGGCCAAGAATAAAATCACTTTGCAGGTAAGCGTCACAGTCAACTAAATTAATATTCAGCAGTTGCATAGCTCTGCTTGACATTTTGCAGCTGCGGCATTTGCAAATATTGACTTCGATTGCCCACGAGCGCATGGTAACGATTTATTATCCTTTCCCACTGGAGATATTGACGCCATTCGAGACGCGTAAGAAAGGCGGATGTGTCAGCAGTGAGTCACTGATGCCGATCCTTAAGCCCAGAACTGAAATTAGTTCATCAATGCCTTCGACTGAAAGTAATGAAACTGACGAGGAAGCTCTGGGAAACTGAATTTCCCATAGTCTGTGCAGCACATTTTGTATGAGAATGCAACTTAACATCCCAGCTTTTAATTCAATTAAACTTGTAAATAAATATTTATATATATATACATATTTTTGAATCAATAGCTCTAAGAATTGTTAGGCATGAAATACTTCTGTAAATATGCCGTTCGTAGTTGATGCAGAAAACAAAATTTGTTGTGATGTCTATTCAACGCAATCAAAACGATGTAGATAACAATGCTGCAGAAGAGAGTAGGGGACATGTGGAAGAGATACAAAACTCTAAGGACGAGTACAAAGTGAAACCCAGAAGAAGATTTTTCCAAATAGGTAACTGTCCGAAAACCGCGAGCCTAAACCTCCAAGAAAGCAGAGGAGGCACGACGTTCGAGAAAATTGCCATATTCTTTACTTGGCTCGTCGTTGTCCTCACCTTTCCCATAAGCATATTCTTTTGTTATACTACAATCGCCGAGTATCAGCGAGCTGTTTTCTTTCGGCTTGGACGGGTAAGGTAAGGGACTCAGATATATAATATTCTCTACTTTGTTTGACCATCTCTTGTTTAGGAAAGGCGCAGCAGGGCCGGGTCTTGTTTGGTATTTGCCTTGCATCGATTCCTACAGGCTTGTGGACCTGCGCTCCCGAGTCGCAGTCATTCCCACTCAGGAGATAATCACCGAAGACGCGGTCACTCTGAGTGTCGATGGAGTGCTCTTCTACAACGTGATTGGCTCATTGAAGTCGACAGTGAAGGTCGAGGATGTGCACGAAGCTACGCTCCTCCTGGCGCAGACAACGGTACGTAGCGTCTTGGGTGCCAAGAAACTTCACGAAATTCTGTCCTCCAGAGAATCGTTGTCACAAGAGATTCGCATTAACTGCGAACGATCTACTGAAAGCTGGGGCGTGAAAATCGAACGAGTTGCACTGTAAGTTAACGCAATTAAATTCGCATCACAGTAATCTAACGTTTATTTTCAGTAAGGACATCAGTCTACCAGAAATGTTTCATCGCGCGATGGCAAGCGAGGCGGAGGCTTTAAGGGAAGCTCGTGCCAAGATTATATCTGCCGAAGGGGAGCGCAGCGCATCGAAGGCGTTGAAGGAGGCATCCGATGTGATGGCTAAGAATAAAATTGCCCTGCAGGCGAGTATCAGCTAAATCGTATGAGTAATCAACACGAATTATGGACGCTATTCCTCTGCAGTTGCGGCACTTGCAGATCCTATCATCAATTTCCCATGAGCGCCAGCTTCAAATTTACTACCCATTTCCAATAGATATGCTGACCGGGTTTACAGACTCCGCGGCTGATGCTCCAGCTGCGCCCAAAAATGATAGGCCAAAGGAGGACCGCCAGTCACTCAAAGAATCTGTCATATCGATTGTTACGAGCATATTGGAACCATTTGTAAGAAACGCCACAGAGATATTGGAGGGCGAATCGTTTCGAGGGACAGCTGATGCAAGTCAGTCCATACATCAGGACTTTACTCAAAGCGCTCCCAATTCCCAAAGAGAATTACCAAATCCTGATGAGCCGCCACAGTCTTCCAGTCCCCAACCAGATGGTAAATACTATATTGACATAAATATTTATCTTCTACTAACCAATCTTTCTTCTTCTGCTCCTCAAAGAAAACGATCATACGAGAGGAACTCAAACCGACCCGAGAACTCACAGAGAAGACGATCATACGAGAGGCACTCAAACCGACCCGAAAACTCACAAATAGTATGGATTGTATTCATTCATTTTAATATTGTGCACGCCAAACCAGACCAGATATCAAATGAACTGCTTCAATTTTATTCTCCTGTAAGATCAATTAATATTTTAAGTTGTCAAAAAATGTAAGTAAGCTTGCAATAATACTATTATTATAATAATGGATATTTAATATGTAATATATAATGACAATTTCGATTTAAATTCATTCCATTCCTATTTCATTTGTTATGCCAATTTCCTTCTTTTTCACTTCAGCTGCTTGAGCACTGCAAAGTGGAATCAAATACACCTGCATGACAATGCATTGCTCTGACAAGGCGCGAAAGGCCATGAGAAACAACATTTTAACAATATTATGTGAGAAATCGTATTTTTTTCTAATCTGATTTTCATAATTCCCGTATGGCGGTTGCAACAGAGTGTTGCCTCGTCTGCGTTAATGTGCTGCAAATGTGTTTGTGCGCCGTAAATTAGCGAGCAAAGTTAATCTTAACGTGCCAGTCGATGCAAAAGAAAACGCCGAGGAATACAACCAACAGAAATTTCAAAAAGATTCCTGTATAAAATTAAAGAGAAAAATAAATATACAAAGTTGATTAAATATATAAATAATATTTATATTAATATTACTAACTTCAGTTGGAAGTGTATTTGAAAATAAATATTTAATTTATACAATGCTCACTCTACGTCTCGAATGTTTATTTTTTGTCGGCTGCTCATCGCGGAGTTAGCTGCTTTTAATACCCACATGCATTAGCTGCTCTGTGTGTGTGTTTGTGCGTGTGTCGGAGTTTGGTGCGTGCTTTTCAGTTCGTGCGTGTTCGAGGACAGGTGGAGCACCACACACACACACACACACACACATACACACGCATGCTTCGCCTTTGCACGTACGTGTTTGTGCAGCTGCTTTGAGCTTGTCGCCCCACATACGCATCCACATCTGCATCCGCATCCGCATCCGCATCGCCGCCACCAACAGAGCAGCAACTGGCGCCGGCGCTGCTGCTGGCCGTGGCATCCAGCGATGCATATTCAAATTTGATTTATGCAAATGGCAAATGCAGCAAGTGGCAACTGGCAACTGGCAACTGGCGAGTCCCGAGTAGCGAGTGGGCAGCAGCGCTCTCTAAACCAATGTTTGCACATTTGTTATTGCCCGCCCCAAACCTTTGCCCGGCATAAGTGGCCAACTAGTCGCATGTAAGCCATCTTTCATATGTTGCTCATCTGCGGACCTTTGGGGAATTCTTTAATTCACATTTAAATCCAGCGAACGAGCAAAGTTTTTTCCTCCTCTTTATGTAAGGACAAAGTAAAGCAGAGCAGAGCAGAGTGGAGTAGAGCAGCTGTATCTGTGCACTTGACGTTTGGTCATTTCAGTTGTCATTTAGTTTCTCTCTATTTTCATACCCTTAATACACTGAAAGCGTCTAGAATGGGTATAATGACTATGTTTAAATCAATGTCTGGCTACAGATTCAAGTTTTTGTAAACTCATGCTACGAGTCAATGTTTCTATCTGTAAGTAGGATTATAGACTGACTATACCAATCAATTGGGTAGCTAAAGTTGCTCTGGTATATATGTTCAATATCTTAACTGCTCCTTTTCAATATTAGCGTAGTCAAAGTCTTGCCTGCTTGTGCCTATAGATTATATATTCTTTGGCTATCTCCCAAGGCAATTCTAGCTATAGAGTATATCCTCGTCGATCTCAATCGGTCTGCTTCCCGTGCTGCTCTTTGAAAACATTGGTCACCGGCTGACACATGGCCACAGTGGCCGTAAATGTTCGGCCATCTGTTAACCTAGACGCTCTGCTCAGCTGTCACTCTGTTGGGTTCATTTTGTTTTAAGGTCTTTGGTTTTTTCGGTTATCGTTGGGGCTTTGAGCTGCTGCTGCTGCTGCCTGCTCTCCGTTTGGCATTTGACCTCAGCACGATTTTATATTCGGTCTCTCTCGTTTTTTTATTGACTCGCAACTGGCATTTTTTCATCTTTGTGTTAACCTTACTGCAGTCGATTTCATGTTTGTCATTGTCAATCTCATTTATCGACATTCGCTTTATTGCCTTCTCCTGCTCTGGCTCGCAATTTGAATGGAAACTGCGCATATTTCGTTCCTGCTCGTTTGTTGACTGATCCAGTCAAGGTCGCCTCGTCATTTGGCACTGAAAACTAGTTTCACAAAACGGATTTATCCTTTTCTCGATTACGTCGAATGCCATTTTTATTTGAACGTCTGCCCCGGCAAATCTGGAGCAAAAAGCGCCTCCGGTTCAAATTGCCTTTGACGTGGGCTTATCGCATTTTGAGAGATTTAAATGGACAAAGCATAAATAACTTTTATTTGTTTTCTATTTATCTGAAGCTAAACTCTGTAACCTTATGTGTGCTTAGGCTCGCTCGCCAGTTCTATATGCCTAAAAAATAAACTATTTTAATATCCTGCAGACATATTTTATATACCGACAGCTGCTTCTGCTCTTGTCCCATGAAATGATTATTCCCCAGGCGTTTCTCATGCTTACTATGCTACAAATTTTCAAACTACTAAGCCAAGATATATATGTATATATATGTATATATATACACATATGTTCTTTTTTGTGAATGCATTGTGCTTGAATTTAAGAGACAGATAGGCTAATGGATAGGACAACATATACATATACGAGTGTGCCGGACTATGCAGTTGACTTGACTATATTCATTAAATAGTTCTTAAAATAATATGAACTTATGCTTAACAGTGCAGCAGTGCACAGAGTATTGCAATTAAAATAATTGTGAAATAAAGAAAAATATTTGGAGATCTGAAAGCAAATGTGAGCTTAGCTAGAAAAAATACTTCATTCCACGTATACAATTAATTTAAATAAGAAATTTTCTGACAATACAATAGAAAGCAAAACAAAGCCCTTGTTAAATTTATGCAAACGGATTGTTTCTACGGATAATAGCACAAGAGCTGTCTGGTAACTGATGCCATTGCACAGGTGCGCAATACCTGTTGTGCACTCTATGCCCAGTATATGTCATTGAGCACTGTTGCATTGTTGTTGCGAATGCGATTGTCTGGGCAAACAATGGACCTGCTGTTAGGCAACCCACTCAGAGCCTGCGACTCGGCTGTGAAAAGGGGGCGAAAGACGAAAACAAATTTTGAGCGAATTGTGGCAGCGCTTGTTATTAACAAGGCATTAATGCAGGCACACAAAGGCGCCTCGGTACTCCCGCAGTCTTTCGAACGCAATTCTGTGCGGCATAAATTAGTTGGCAGGCGGGCGCATTGTGCCAGCAGCAGATCCCAGCGTCTCTGAAAACATGTGTCGTCACTTGTCAGACACACAGTCAGGCAGTCAGACAGACGGACAGACGGACAGACAGACAGACTTGCAATCGTACACTGAAATAACTTACAAACACTCAAACTTCATTCGTGACAAAGTGCCTGTCGGGCGGGCGAATGGACGCATGGGGAGTTGGCTGGTTCAAAGGGGCAACCGACAGCCGGGCGTATACGCAACGCAATCTGTTTACCAGGCAAAATGCAAATTGTCTGGCTGCCAGAGGATGGCAGAGGGTATGTGTGCCTGGAAGTTTCGTAGCCGCAACGAAACTTGACTTCCTCTTCTGCTACCCCATAATAGATTCTCAAAAATTTGTTTGCCAACAAAATCTTCTCAAGCCTGTTTCTTTTGGCGTCTCCTAATGAAAAGCAGTACCACCCACACAGGCACAAGCACAGGCATAAGCACTGGCACAGGCATCTACACACAGCCTGATAATGAGGCTTACGAATGTTGTGTCATCTTAAAATGATGTTGGCTTGCTGCGACTCTTGTTAAAAGTTTATATTAAGCCTCATTTTTGCTAACTGCACGCTAGAGATGAGCGCGTGACACGATAGATACAGATACAGATACAGATACAGATACAGATACAGATACAGATACAGATACAGATACAGATACAGATACAGATACAGATACAGATACAGATACAGATACAGATACAGATACAGATACAGATACAGATACAGATACAGATACAGATACAGATACAGATACAGATACAGATACAGATACAGATACAGATACAGATACAGATACAGATACAGATACAGATACAGATACAGATACAGATACAGATACAGATACAGATACAGATACAGATACAGATACAGATACAGATACAGATACAGATACAGATACAGATACAGATACAGATACAGATACAGATACAGATACAGATACAGATACAGATACAGATACAGATACAGATACAGATACAGATACAGATACAGATACAGATACAGATACAGATACAGATACAGATACAGATACAGATACAGATACAGATACAGATACAGATACAGATACAGATACAGATACAGATACAGATACAGATACAGATACAGATACAGATACAGATACAGATACAAACTATCGTATAGTATCCTGTGATAGTTCCATCTCTATTGCACACTTTCATGGTTGGCGCAAAACAGTTTGAAATCGTCATTGGCAGCCGCATAAAGCTTTTGAAATCTCACGGTCCGGAGTTGAACTACAATTTCATTAACTAAGTGGCCGTAGCAATTAAGTTTGTGCATTTTGGAATAATATAAATTAATTAGAATATGCTAATGAGTTGCTTTCGTAATATCAACGTGCGTACGGAGACGTCTGCACCTTCCTGCGCCCGGCCATCAGCATCTTTGTTGCTAAGACCCAGCTCCTCCATTGAGAGCCTGAGTTAATTTAGTTGAATAAATTAGCGAGCAATGCAGGCGAATCCTCAGCAACATTTAAAGTTCTCAGTTCTCGAATGTCGACTGTCGCCTTAGCATCCCTGCCCATGTACAGCTCACTCGCCCACTTGATTTGAATGGTTCTACAAGCATTTAGCATTCTGCTCGAGAGAGCCGCACAGACAACCCGACGGACTTCAAGTATTTTTGTTCTTTTGTGAGCCAAAGTTTGCACGCAATGTACTCAATTAGAATATTTATTACTTGTACACCTAAGAAAATTTCCATTGAGCATGGCTTGGATTAGAAATGAATGCTGTCTATTTATATAGTGAGTGGCGTAGAAGTTGCTCAATAAAATAAATAAGCCCCCAACTTGTTGCCCAGCTATGTGGGGCACTGTTAAGACAAGTCGAAGGACACGCATGGAGATAAAACTGAAGTGAAATGAGGGAATAACAATCTTTTTACTTATATTGTATGAATGTGTACGTGAGATATAATTTGATGTAAGTAATTTACATTAACTATGGAAAAATTAGGATACCGATCTATTGAGAATAGATAAACAAAAGTGGAAATAGATCTACATAAAGATAAATATTATATAAAATGAATGTCAGCTTGAATATTTCATGGCAAATAAATTCAACTGCGACCCACCTTTTCAGCTTTAAGCCTGCAGCTGTTTATATGGAAGCTCGGTTATCGTGTGTTTGGCATGCCAATTAAACTTTTGATGTCAACTCACAGACATCGCATCCTATGCATTCAATGCTCATTTGTAATAGATCGATTTCCATTCAGAAAAGAGCGCAACGTGCTCGCCAAGTTCAGGGACAAATATTTTTGCCAGCTTCGGTGAACTTGCATCCAGTTGAATGTCCCATTCAGTCAGGCGTTAACTTATCTCATTAGCATGTTGCATCCCTCTCGATGCGTGTGTACAATACATTAGATTTCTGTCATTTGCATGCAGACGATGTAATTTTCGATGAAATGCCCCAATGACGGCATCATTTGGATGTCGATGTCGATGTCGATGGCGAAAAAGTCATTTCGAGCTGAAAACGACTATTGCATTAATTCGGGCCACAAAAAACGAAATTCCAAATTCTTTGCAGTTCTCTTGAATATATATTTCTACTTTTCTCTTCTCTTTTTTTTTTTTTTTTTGCACACGTGCAAACCATCAACTGGGTGGCTGTCTGCTTCACTAGTTGCCCCAGTGCTGGCGCATCAGTGTGAAACTTTGCACAACGACGTCACTGGCGCTTGGACGTGACGGGGAACGAGATAGACGAGGAGTCAGTGTGCTCTCGAATCTGCTTTCGATTTAAACCAATTTGGGCAACAGACGAATTGTGCTTTAGCCTCTTTTTCAGTGGGCCATAGTTGTCAATCGATGGCTGTTGCTGAGCTGTGGCAATGGCAGCAGAGAAATAAAGTGAGAACGGAACACCCCTAATGAGAAGCAAACTAAACAAACCGACCAAACAAAAACTGACAATCGAGTTTCAAGCTTTAAACGGCAGGCAGCTACTGTGCGGAATTCCAAGGCCCTTCACAGCCATTTCTCTGGCTAATTATGTGGCAGTCTTAGAATTTTAATAGGAATATTTACGATCAAGTTATGCCAACTAGCTGGTAACTGGAGCTGTTGACGTTGAAAAATGGACAAGCTGCAGGAATTTCCATTTAATTAACTCGTTTGCGGAACCAAAACAGTGAAACGTGAACTTTGTCAAAGAGTCTGAAATAAATTTTAATTGAAATATTGACAAAAGCTTAAGCATGAACTCATATAACTGCATTCAACAGCTCAAATACTCATATGAAATATCTTAATTACAGCTGTGTCGCTGTCAGTCGAAATCACGAAAATGCGAAAATGCTTGAAATTAATTCTCATATTGAAATGCAATGTGACATAAATTATTGAGTGAAGAAATGTTTGCATTTGCCATTTGATGGCAAATTTTCTCTTCTCATCTATTGTGATTGACACTCTTGGGCTTCTTTTGGCATTGAATGCATTGCAAAACAATAAATTATGGTTTGGCCTGGACGCTGACCCCAGTTAGGCAAACGAACTGTGAATGAACTTTTGCAAATTTATGGGTCAAGACCCAATCGCAATTAGCTGTGGCCTTAAGGCGATTTAAGTATTCAATGAATATTTAACGCTTGTCCATTGTGAATGCTTTTAAGCTTATTAGAGCTACACCCGAACTGAGCTCAATGCAAATGAGGTATAAGCGAGCCCATTAGAATATTTAGAACTTAGTGTTTGACTGAATATAGAATGTTTCTACTTGAGATACAAAGCGCATTCTGTTTTAGACAATTGTGCAATTTTTTTTTATTATTAGACGATTAGACTTTCTAATACTTTATTTAATACATTTTCAATACTAATCCTGATCGGAAGAAAAAAAAAATAGCATTTAGGTAGTTCAAGGAAAATGCACACTACTAAAAAAATACAAAAGACCAGCCAACAGTTAATCGTCATCATCATCGGATATCAGGTCGGACAAGCTCAAATCTGAGGAGCGTTTCTCAAGATTCTCATTGTCCTTGGATTGACCTGGCAAAACAATCGGCAGTGCGTACATCCTTAGAAACATGGAAACAGTGTCACGAAAGTCTTGTTCGGAACGCTTCATAATGGCCGCTGCATGATGATTGAGCGGATCGTGCGGGTTCGGATGTCGCAGCAATTGCGGTAAGAACGTTTCAAATATGTTCACCAGATCATAATTGGCCGACCAGGCCTGCTTAAATACGTTCATGCACACCAGCCCTGTGGTGAATTCAATATTCGGATGAAGTATTTTTGTAACGAATCGTACGCGTGGTGCCTTCAAAGGATACTCCTGTGGCATGGCGACATTCACCGTCCAGACGCCACCTTCGTAAGCGGTGCCCATCGGACCCTCAAGGCGCACGTCCAAATTGGTCATGTCGTCGTCAACGGTTGTATGATACCCCGCAGCCAACAGCCTGTTCACGTCCCGATTCAGGCGGCGACCGGCCATGGGCGAGGTTGTGTTCACGACTACATTGGCCATTTGGTCTCCTGTTATTCTACGTGTGTCTCCGTATCGGAACTACTGAGATTTTGAGTGCACTCGTCTGTTCCCAGCGGTACCTTCAAAAGCATTCATCTGCCAATAATGTGGTTAGTCAATCGATGCTCATTTAACACATTTTTGCGCACAATATAATAACTAAATATGTATGTATATACAAAAATAAGAAAAAAAATTCTCCTTAATACTTACATATAAAAGAAACGAGAATTTTGTTACTAATACATTACAGTTTATTAAACTATATATCAATGCCTACTCCGACGATGAAACTGTTTGCAAATCACATGAGCTTGGAAAAATATGATCTCTTTGCCATAACTGTAGCATACAAAGTGTTTTTTCCCCTACATTTGCTGTAGTTGCCCTAATTGTGCTCTAATTTTGCCATTTAATTCTCGTTCGATCCTCTTTGCTTTGTGGTTTACGACTGTTTTTGTGTTCTTGGCTTTGTCGCATTGCGCACAGTGTTTTATGAGCGAGTTATTGCTCTAGAAAATACCCTGGATTTTTGGGTACTGGACTTGTGAGGGATGCAGTCAATGCAGCTATAAATATCCAATCTGTAAGAATAATAAATTCATAGAAATTAGTATTAAAATGTGAAAGGAGGAGAGGAGCTTATATGAAGTGTTTCTTTAATTGATGAATTTATATTAGTGTAGCGTATGGATCATATATAGTTATCCAAGGTAGCCTCTTGACTCTATATTCCCCACAGCTTATACATATGTACAGAGTATTTTATAGAAACACATTTTGTCACCTAGCCAAGAGTAAAATTCATTAATTACGCGTGGGTCAGATGCAAAAGTTGTTGGCCACGTTGCCAAACGCTTGTCGCGAACACTCAGGGTCAGCAAATAGTTACATAGTTATACATATACATATATAAATACATATACATACATATATATACATATATATACCTTTATTTGTGGAATGGTATTGTGCGCTCTTATCACCGGCTATGGATAAACATTGCCAGCGTGTTCCGTAACGTATATAAAGGGCTGCGAAACAACTTCAATTGCAGTGCATTACACTTAAATGGACTTTGTACTAAATGCTGCAAATTGCTGCCATAGTAAACAGAGATGCGACGACTATGTGTGCTCTCGTACGAAAGTATCTGCAGCTGCAGCAACTGCATTTGTATTCGTATCTCTATCTGTATCTGAATCGGTGTATGTGTGTGTGTGTATGTGTAATGTTATCTATTTCGCTTTGTCACTATCTCTCTCTCTCTCTCTCTCTCTCTCTGCTGCTCCCTTCAAAATGCGAGCTGAAACAATGGTAAATAACGACTAGAAAATTGTAAAAAATGTCAACGATGCCTTCCATTGCTCAAATCCTTGCCCATGACCCACCCTTTCGTTTTACGCCACCCATCATCAGCTCCCATTTCGCATCTCCCATCTCCCTTAAATTCAGTCTGTGATGTCTGACTGGCTGTTCGTGTGTCTGCGCCTGGAATGCGCATTGTTGCAGTTTTCACAGTTCAGTGCGCTCATTGTTTTCGCTGTCAGCGCTGCGCGTTTACAATGAATAATTAGAATTTGTTGAAGGTTTTCACTTATATACCACGTCATGCCACAGTCCACTCAATGGGTATGCATTAATTCATTTGTTCGTTGCGCTGAAAAGCTGATTACAATATTCAAGTTCGAATCAAAGCAGTTCGTTTTTTTTTTTTTTTTTTCAGCTATCTGCATTTACATACACCCGTATTTAGTTATGCAGGAATATGTTCCGCATTTACTATGCCATGAAAGGCATTTAATGTTTCTCCTTTAGTTTTACTAACCCTTTAAGATACAGATAAACAATATCTCATCTCTTCATTAACAAGGTATTTCTTGGTTCAGCATTGCAATCCCGAAATTTGGACTGTGTTATCAATTTGTTGACTTGATTCATGCTACATTTAATACGAGTGCATGGCTAGAAAATTATCATTTCCCTCTCTAAAGTCCGCTATGCGGGTTTTAGTCATCAGAGCTGGCTCAATTGGCGTCGCTTTAGCTGGCGAATTCTAAAATTTAATTGGGTATAAATTGATGATGTCGACACTCAACATAACTAGACTTTTCAGCTTTCAGCAGTTTTCAGTTTGCAGTTTTCCGCTTTCCACTTTCCGTTTCCATCGGCCATGGTCAAATTAAAATTGATAATCAAATAAAATACGATTCCGCTGGCAGTTAACTGGCAACAAATTTGCGCACTTACTGCAGTTGGGCGAGCGCGGCGCCTAAAAGTGAATTTCAAGTGTATAAATTAAATGTTTAATAGATGCCATTAAGGACGTTATCCGCCATTAAAACAATATGGAAGCCCCAGTCTGTGCGGCTGAAACGGGACGTGAAATGTGATTATCGCGCGAAATGAACGTGAAATTAATGTAAACTACGCGGCAGTGTGCCCCGGAGTCCCGTAACGGAAAACCGATTCTCAAATTGTGAATTAAAATAAAGCTGAAACCGAGAACGAAACCAGACATTAAGATGCCAGCCCGGGATGGGCGTCGATTGCCAAAATGCTTGATGCCAGACTGTGTTAACGCTCGGTAATAAAGTTGTTGCGCACCAGGCCAAAGGCGACCGCAGAACCGCCAGCCAACACTTCACAACTAAAGCAAGGACAGCGAGCAAAAGGAGCGGAAGGCAAAACCGGGCTGAAACAATGGCTTATGGCAAAGAGCAAACAACGCCCAGGCCAGCCATTAAACAATGCTCCGAACAATGGCCCCAGTGACAAAGGCAAAATGGCAGAGGCAAAGGGATAACTAAAACTGGCAACGGGAGAGATTCGAGGACTACTGGCGCATAGGCACTGGCCGCTGGCACTATTGTCACCTGGGCAGTAGTTGAATTCACTGCAGTTAACTCAATGAGAGGAATTAAAATCCGGCAGAGTTCAGCTTTTAAGAAATAAAAATTTCAATAAAAAAATACCTATTATGCTTTTATATGGCATGTACACAGGATTAATACAACAATCAGGCAGTTTACCGGGAGGGGAATTAAAAACCTGCTATGTAGAGTTTTTCAAGTATAAAAATATGAATATGAAAAAGAAAAAAAACGAGGCGGCCAGGCAAGCGTACTAAAAGCATTTTAAAATGCTCGCACTGAATACACTTTGAGAAAAAGTAGCGTCATATGCCCTACAAAAATAAACTCAAAGTTAATAATTTAACATTTTCATATATTCATTTCTCTTAATTTTGTTGGCAGTGACTAAAGAGAGAAATGGAATTTATTTATTTATAATTTAAATAATTAAATATAGTTTTCTTTTCTTTTCTCTCTTTAGCAGTTAAGTTAAATGAAAAAATAAATTATATTTTTTACAAATATAAATAAAAAAAAAAAAAAATAAATAAAATAAAATTTTTTTATTATTTTAATAGAATGAGAAAAAAAATATTTTTCTATAATTTTAATAGAATGAAAAATGAAAAAAAATCTAGTTTTAAGTGTCATAATTTTTGTTTTAAAGACTCTTGTATAATTTTAATATAAATGCTAATTTTGAAACCCACTTTAATGCCGAAATAAACTGTTAAATACATAATTTTAATATTAACAACAATAAAACATTAAATAAGGGCTTTCAAAATAAACAAGAGCTATTTTGCATACCTTTTCATAAAAGCCTTATTTCATTTTATATTGCTTGTTTTTTTTTTTTTTTTTAAATACCCATGGAAAATCCAAATGAATTCCAGACAAAAAGCAAGTTTTTGCTAAAAATAATAAATATTTGAAGCGTATTGAATATTAACCAGTTACTGCCAAAGTATTTGAATCTTTTTAAATTTCGCTATGAATAATTTCGTGGGTGTAATTAAAGTGCGGAATTGAACGCGCTTTAAATCTCTGTGCGCAACATACAAAGTAAATTTGTTGCTGTTCGCTGGTGATAAAATATTTGTCGAGCGCCATTTACAAAGTCATTTGCAAGCTCAATGTGCTTTCAGAGTAATGCGCTCCACCTGCCCTTTTCGGCCAGACCCAGACCCAGACCCAGAGCCATACCCTTCCCCCCCTCCCGCCATTCCAGCCCAACCCCAACCTATTTTCGCGGGCTACCCAAAGCAGTTGTTTTAGTCTTTATTGCTTTCGCTTTTTGGCAGCGCCAACGCAAGCAAGCAAGCGCTTACAATTTTATGGTCTCATTTCAGGTTTGCCTTTGCCTTGGCAGCAAATGGCTAAAAGCTACATAGGGCGGTCCTCAAAGTGGGCCACGGCTCCAGCTGCAGGTGCAAAGGGCGCCGCGCTGAGGCGATATCGTTTATTTAAAATGCCATAAATACATAGCTACCGCTCACATGGCATAACAATAATAATATTTTTATTATTATAAAATTCGTTGGGTAGCGAGGAACCTTTACTTCTTTCAATGTGCTTCAGTTCTCAAAGCTGCTCAGTTGTGCAGTCTATGAATTATTAATCCACCTTAAAATTAGATCTCCTTCGAATTGCAATCGATATTTGATATATGCTATGTATAATGATCTATATTGTATATCACAGTTAACTTTCTTCCACAAGCTTAAATGCTCTGTCAAGTTTCAAACTTCAAGCTTGAAATAATATTCAAAGAGCTCTCTCGACTTGCACAATGCAGACAGCTCGTGTAATAAGCGTCGTTCACACATATCGCATTCAGAGCATTTGAACAGAAATTTGCTGAAACTTTCACAATAAATCACAAAATTTGTTACACATTACAGGCAGGCGAAAACTTTTCGCCACGCCCACTGAAAATTTGTTTACAATGCTACCAGGCAGGCAGCCACTGCAAGCCTCTACAAGCTGCAATTCACAATATTTTGTCAGACGGAAGATATCCTTTGCTTGCATTCAATGGACAGAGGGACTTGAGCCTAGCTAAACTAAATATTGCAAGAGCTGAACGCATTCAGATGGACTTTCTGGTAGAGATACTCCCACTACAGCATATTCAAATGCATCAATATTGCAGAGCTTTGTAAGAGCAGCTTATTGCCAGCTTATTTCACACATTCTGAGCTGGGTTGAGCGCATGAATTGAACAATTTTCTGATTTAAAGACTGATATTTATTCGTCCAAAGTGTTCGTCTAATCAATTATTAAATTGTTTGTTTGCTTGCACAAGATTTGTCATGTACACACTGTCTGCCACACGCCCAACTGAACACGTTGCTGGATAAAAAGGGGGGAGGAGGGCAGCTCCAAGTGGATGCTCAATCGAGGGAGCTCGACAATAAGTACTGAGCCAATGAACACATTCAGGGCGCTCAGCTATAACAAAAACAATGCCCTAGTAGTCAATGCAGAAGCTGGCGAGTGTACAGTGGAATAAACTGTAGAAAACTGAAATAGAAAAGAATATTAAAGTGAAAAATTTTAAACATATATTTGTTTATGATTATACGAAAAGTTAAAGAAATATATGATTGGGCGAATTACATGAAATGAAAAGTAAAATTAAATAAATTTATAAATTTCATACTTGATATTTGTTTTTATCTTAAAACTGAGCTAATCCGCTTGAATATTATTGCTTAATATTTTTTAAAAATTTTTTCTTTGTGTTCTACTTAGAGTACATTTCATTAAAACTGAATTTCAAATAGAGATTTTAAATGTTTTCCCAATTAATATACCACGGTGCACATTAGCCGCCAGGTTGAGCTTGAATGTTCGTTGGTGGAGCAATCAAAGTCCGTGACGAATGAACTTTAACGATTATGGCGATAAAGAGATTTATCGATGAGCAAATCAACTGAAACAATACACACACACAAATGCACACACACAAATGCACACACATACAAACAATGCCGCCATATTACCCTTCCGGCTTTAGATGCGCCTCCATAGCTCGTGTGCCTAAGAGTCCTCGAGTAGATTGAGAGGGCGACAGCCACTCGGCGCTCGGCCCACGGCTCTCGGCACTTGCAATCGTATTCGCGTGTGTTTTATTGAGCACTTCATTGCGCACACTTATGGGACGATTAAAATCGATTTAATCCATGCGTGGCATAAATCAACTGCAAACGAGCTGCTGCCCCAAGGCAGGCAGTGGAACACTTTGTATCTAATCCGCGCCAAGGTCGAGTTGGCCATTAATGAGCGTAATGTACGGCCGGAGATGTGCTACTTACTTGTAGCGAATGCATGCAGTTCGACCTACGGCATTACATTGAAAGCTGTTTTGACAGCGAAACCCATTCATCAGTTACATATTTTTGAGGCCCAGCAACGATTTATTGTTGGGCTAGCTGAACAAATTGCACGGCGTGCGCTTGATAAACGCCTTTTAAATGTAAATATTGTATTTATCTCGCTGCAGCAATTGTTTATTGATTCCCATAAAATTGCAAAATTCCGGCAATCGGCACGAGCTATCAAACGGCCCACCGTTTCGACCATAAAATCATAACAAAAGCCCTTTATATACATACACATATACACGTCCATATAAATAGAGTTATGGCAGCGCGGCGAATAGTGTGAAATGTTTACCTTTATCGCAAACAAATATTTGATATGCGGCATTGCCACACACCATTGTTTATCATTGATGGATGATATATAGCTCACTGATACCAGCAGAGCGCATGGACCGCGCACTATTTGAGCTATTTAGCTATACGGTTAATCTATGGCAGAAATAAATAATTATTGGTAGGCTGAAGAGAGTTTATGTTTGAATTGATTTACGAATAGCAGCTGCAATTTAAATAATTATTATTTGTTAGCCAACGGGGTTTTCATATTAGTGAATTATTTGTACTAATATATAAGGTAGATATAATGATCTCTAGCATAGCCTTCGTCAGCCAAGAGTCTATAGAGCTCTGATTTTAATTGCAGCTGAAATTTACATCTACATTCCCTTGAAGTCTACTCCTAATATCTGTATATATGCTCTTCCTCCTATATATGACATTTCTACTCATCAGAACTGCAATAAAATTCTCCTCACTTGACATTTTGCTATATACGAACAATACCAATTTATTATTTATTAGCAATTTCAACGATAACAGCTTAAAAATGTAATCAGCTCAGCTTCTCTCTGTTGTCAATATTTGTTCGTACTGTTAAGTGAATAATATTGTAGTTGCCAATGTAAAGCCTTTAACAGTCTCTGCAAATTGTATAACATTGTACATGGCTTAAAGAGTTGTTGCCTTCTGGAATCGAATCGTATTTCAACTTGGCTATTCAGTTTGCATGGATGGGCTTATCTTAAATTCCCATCGCTTGCATAATGAAATTATCGTTACGACCAAGTTGTCTGGCTGCCTGCTTGTTGCATGGCTGCCCTCGGTTGGCCGCCGAGTCGCGCTTCAAGCATTAATATTCATATGACCTAATCGGTTTATGGCTGGCAAAAATCGTTTGGGTTTGCATTTACGCTTGCCATGTCCACTGGACGGACACGGAGTTCTCTCGGCATTTGCAACTCTTGCACTTGTCAGTGGCATACGCCCCGGCATTTGCATACAACATGGCTAAATTCCGATTGCAAAACAAGTTGCATTCGGCAACGGCAAACATTTTGTTGCATTTTTGCATGCAAATGGCTTGACACATGCTTAGACATGCTGACACACTGACGCGCATACAGTGGAGCTTCGTTACAGGAATTTTCCTTTGCAACATGTTATTTCAATTAACCACAATTATGTGGTGAGCGCTTCATCTGCAATGGAGCATTTCGTTGTCTGTCGCATGCTTAGTCTATTGCCTTGTACTGCCAGCATTGAGTTTGGCATATCCTAACTAATTTGTGGGAGAGAAAAATAATCTAGTTGATTTGCAGTGTTGCACAAAGGAAATTACTCTGATTTGCCTTTAATTCATATCAGATTTACATATTGATTTAATTACCTTTCAAATTCAAGATAAACAAGTGAATATGCTTTTGACAGAAACAACTTTACTCTTCTTTAGATAGAGCAGAATATTTCATTCATCATTTTGAAGAGCTCTTAAGTCTTATGAAGTTTTGAATTAAAGCAGAGGCTCAACACGACGAACCAATGACAGCAAAGAGGCAAGGAGTTCAGGTAATATGTATTACCGACTCACTGCGCTCTGAGCGTCGTTAAATAATAGTTATAAAAGGAAGTGTGAAATGCCTGCTGGGGATGACATTTGGAAATGAATAAATTTTAATTTCTATTGATATTCAAATTGATTCGCTTAAAAGTCAATTTAATGGCACTCAAAAAAGTTTATGAAAAAAACTATTAGTTTTATTTACGTGAATAACTTTTGTGTCATTTAAATTTATATTAAAATTATTTAATTGAAATTTCACATGCTGAGCTCTGAACGCAAAACGTCAATGAGTTTACATTGAGATTGCCAATAAATAAAATCAAGTATGAAGAACTTTTAGTTGTTATATAAGGCCGACTAACAGATACCCTGAACACTAAGGAGAAGAAGAAGAAGAAGAAGAAGAGGAAGAGGAATAAGAAGAAGAGGAGGAAGAAGAGGAAGAAGAGGAAGAAGAAGAAGAAGAAGAAGAAGAAGAAGAAGAAGAAGAAGAAGAAGAAGAAGAAGAAGAAGAAGAAGGCGAATTTCCCAGTTTTGTAAGCATCTATAATTGGGATACATTTTCGTGAAAACTTAAGCGTTTCACGCCTTGCGCTTTATACATTTTCATTATGCCCAAAATTTAAATTAGTTTTAGGTTAGAGTATACTATACTGTATACTCTAACCTATAACAAATTAAAAATATATCAAAAATGTAAATAAATTCCTTTAACATATTATTCTCTAATTAAAATTTCAAGAATTGTTTCTTTAGCAAAAACTAAATTGGTTTAAAGAGCACAAAGCAAAGACATTTTTCTTAATATAAAATATTAAAGTTTTATTTGCTTTGCTCCATTTTAATTTTTGCTTTGCATTGCCCCAGCACTCGATGAATAAATTGAAACAAATGACAGCCCATAGATCAGCACGAGTTGCGCTTTGAGGCGCGGCCGAGCAGGAATCGGAGGCTGAAAGAGACTTTCGCTCTCAGCCGTTGGCTGAGTTGTGAAGATATTGATTTAGTAGACAGCTTAGAGTCGAGTTGAGGCGAGTTGAGTTCTTTGTGTGTGTGTGCTTGCTTGGCTCGAAGACTAAGTAAGTTCATAAGTGGCAGCTGTTGAGGTTATTTATCAAAATTTTGGCCACTAACACTTAATACAAAAGTTGGCATTGTTGCCTATGCGCTGCATTGTTAATGATATAAGCCAAATGTGCAGAACAAAAACAGAAGCAAATGAACTTTTTGTGTGCTGTTTGTTTGTTTGTGTGTTGTTTGTGTGTTTTTGTTTGCTGTGCGTACCACAAAATCTGAAGCCAGAAACAATGATAAATTAATTAATTTGCCAGAATTGTAGACAGCACTCGAGCTGAACACGTAAAACACGGAACGTGCCCAGAAATGTGTTGAGTTAATTAAATCAGACACTATGCCGGCGCAATCTTTAAGCCCGGCAAACATATTGTAGTTGGTGAAATTTTCGGGCATAGGCTTTTCATTTAATTAGCATGTTTGCAGGCATCGTCAATTCATGGTACCTATCTGATATAGGCATTATCGAGTTGAAGCAGCTGCAAACTGATTTCAATTACAATAGACGACCGAACAATGCGAAACAGCTGAAGAATTGGCTTAACTATTTGGCATTCCGTTTGCTATTAGTTTGCTCAAGTCTTAAATCTGATTAGCTAAAGTCTTCAATAGAGATAATAAAGCTGCTAAATTGAATAATGCTTGGGACTGAAATTGAATTACCTGAAAATACTCACACTACAGGCTACTACGCAGCTACGGATGATCTACGATAGCAGCCTAATAATTGAAGGGAATATTTGACAAATGTCAAATATTATATTTACAAACATTCAACAAGCTGCTTCAATTTAGGCGAGGGTCAGCTATGATTAGGCGCTTTGGGTTGTCACGAGTGAGTGAGTATTCATTGTCCACACTCACTCAAATTGGGCAGAATTTTAGCTGCATTGCAATTTAAGTCTGACTTCGACGTTTGAATGCTCTCGCCTATCGCTAATACGCCACGTGGTACGCTTGCCATTAGGCCAATGCCTCGATATCCCGATACATCCTAATTGGCATGCGGGCGCTTTCGGCACGTCTATCAAGCTGTCAGAGCGTTTATCACTTGCCATCATCCGATTTGAGCTATTGGCCAAACTGAGATCCCATCTCACGCACACACACGGATAATTTATGCAACGACAACAGCAAAAGCAACGATTGGTGAGAGAAGAAGAACAACAGGCTCATCATTCATCACGCACAATGGCCCCCATCAATTGGCAAGCGTGTCTTTTTTCATAGTTTTTCGTTGATGGAAGAGTTCTGCTGCACAACAGCAAAAAGTTGTTTTAAATCAGTTTTTGCTCTTTTTTTTTGTTTCGTTCAACTTTAAATTGGTTTAAATAGGGCAGCAAACTGCCCGAACATAAACTTTTTTCGCGTTAGCAACTTGTTCAGCTTTAAATTATTTTGTACTTGAGAGGGCATTTGAAAAAGTTCGAAAGGGGGGCATTTAATATTTTTAACTGTTTGTCAAATTTATAATCAATAATTTTAACTAATTAAAATCGTGTGATTAAATATATCGAGAGCTAAAAATAGATAAATGAATATGAGATATATTTAAGCATGTGTGCGTGTGTGTGTGAATATTATCTAAATTGAAGAGAGTATATTGAGTATCATCATACCCAACTTAGTCCTTGCTGCCTCCACAGGATATGCACCATGAAAGTATTATCAGTCGGTGCAATACAAAGCAATTGTTGCCTCAAACAAATCCCCGCCCAACGCAGCTGAGGTGAAACAAAGCGAGTGCCTCCTGCCCCGCCACAGCCCACAGCACACACACACATAGACACACACCTCCACACACACACTCAGTCGCTTCTTATACCCAGCACTTAACAGAACATAAAACGTTGAGCGTAATCGCAATAATTTTGCCTTTTGGCGCTTTTAACACATTTTGCAATTTGCTCTGAGAGGTGTTTGCAAATATTTGCAAAGCCCTTAAAAGCAGTGCAAATATTTATTAAACTACTACAAACTATTTTACATGATAGTGATAGAGAAAACTTGAAGCTCTAACTAAATACACGCTTAAGAAGAACAAAACAATTATAATGTTTGCCAAAGCTGTTACTCATATGTTAAACAAACATTTAAACATTTAATTGTTGTACAATTAAATTCACATTTAAATTGATTTCAAAAGTTCCGCTTAATGCTGCTCAATAGAGTATATTTGTTTTTTTTGGCGAATTTTGAAATATTGTAGATAGTTAAGATATGCTGTTCATGCCCAGCGGGGCGTAGCAAACGAAAATAACCATAATTTATTAGACAACAATTCGTGGGTAAAAATGTGGATGGAAAAAACATTTATTCCGGGTGAGATTAATGGGGGAACAAATATACATATGTATATGTATGTATGTGCACTGTGATCTATGTAAACTTCCTCTAAATAATGCAGAGGATTCAATAGTTCCATAAAAATGAAATTTTTGATATTTATTAAAATTTTTCGAGCGAGTATTAGACGTACGTGCATACCCAATTGCCGTGCACACATTTGTTTTTGCATGTGAAAGCAAATTTAATTAAACAATCAATTAGGATAATTAACATTTGAGTTGTTGCTTTCATGTTTTTCAAATTGACATTCAATGTCGTGAAATATAATTTTTGACAATAAAATATAAATATAAAGCGGATATACATATTTTATTAAAGCAACACATGTGCATTTAATTTAAGCCATTATTAAGCATTAATGCTGCATAGATCAAGCTTCAAAAATAACTGTTGCCAAGCAATGCTGAAATATATTAAACAAATATTACATAAATTAATAATTAATGTTGTATGTAGACTCCCGAATATATTCCACAGACCAGACTCTCCTCAGCTTGAATGCAATTTGTAAGCGTACTATTCATATGGCAACTGTATTTGAAGATACTTGGTTATTATTTAATATTAACTATACAGTAAATTCCATTCAACAACTTAGTAAGTGCCCAATTTCCCAAATGCCTCGTAACATGGAACGCAAGCATTCAATTGAATGTAATTTGATGCGTATATAAGTGAAGCTCCCTCCGTCTCCCTCTGTAAGGCTCTAGATTTTCTTTCAATAGCTTTACATATACTTTTTAGAGATATTGCAAAAAATAACAGCAATGGAGTCGACA
Source organism: Drosophila aldrichi (assembly GCA_035045965.1). Taxonomy (NCBI): domain Eukaryota; kingdom Metazoa; phylum Arthropoda; class Insecta; order Diptera; family Drosophilidae; genus Drosophila; species Drosophila aldrichi. The sequence continues at coordinate 5,692,813 of JAWNOM010000199.1, forward strand.
TTCATAACTGTTTGCAGTGCCTGTAAGTGTCTGAGGCAAGTTGAAATCATTTCCATAAGGAAAATATAACAAACTGTGGCACTCGAATCGCTGCTTATTTTTATTGAGTATGGGTTGGCAACGAGCCTCGCTTCCTGTCTGGAAGGAGGGGAGGCGAGGCGGTGAATCCAGTTACTTGGGCAATAGCTTAAAGTCGTTTGGCCTTTGTTTAGAAAGGAAGAAATATAATTTTCCTGCGCACTGCAAAAGTTTCATTCCTATTTTGCTTTCATACTACGCTCTTGCTGAGCAATATATTGCACATTGTATCTGGTTGTATGGCTTTGGTCGTCTCTCCACCAAAGCAACTCAACTTATTTTGCATATCTCACAAATGGAACATACGCATTTTTCCACTCTAGCCACAACAATGACAACTGCCACTGCAAGGGGAGAAGGCGCGGACGGCCTCAACAGCGACGCCACAAGCAGTCGCAGCAGCAGAGGCTATTATATAAAAATAACATAGTCTTGGCGAAGGACTTGGACGAACCCATTATCATGAAAACAGCAGCTGCTCCCGGCCACAGTCGCTCCTCTACAGTAAAGTTTGACTATGCGGAAGTTATTGCAGTTATTCTGCCATTGAATTGTGTGCTGCACAAGAAGTTGAGGAATTTAAGCAGCTTGCTAGAAGAAGATTATGCTAGTTCTATAAAATGAGCCAACTATTGGTAATTAGTCAACGTGGAATGTAAACATAAAGAGCTTGCCCAGGTAAAGCCAGAATTTATGTGATGTAAAATGCCAGAAGATTCATTCATCATATTATTATCGTAATTATTGTCGTATTTTAGATACACCTTCCATGTGGCTCATATTGTGCTATAGGCGTACTCTTTAAATTGACTGAACTGGATAAAGTCAAGCGGCTTGTTGATTGCTCTCAGCTTGCCCCAATTGCAGTTGCAACAGTTCGTCTGAAATGCAGCCGAAAACTCGCAAATGCCAGAGATTTGTGCACAATGTTTAATCTACAAACAGTCTGGTCTATGAAACTGTAAGTGAATATATGCAATATAAAAGCAAACAAAAAATAGAAGAAAAAATATATATATGGAAAGAATTTTGCATTAGTTTTGTTTTAATATTGCAGCAAATGGGTGAAAGCAACTTGGCATATGTGCGAACATTTTATATGAACACACACATACACACGCATAAAATTGTCTATTGTGAAAAACGAGACAGCTAGCGCATGGACGAGCTAGAGTGAGGCGTATACGTTATATACACACACACTCACACACACACACACTCACACATGCATTGCATGCCTGGCCATCCGAGCAAACATAGTCAACTTGGTATGCCTGTGTGCAACTGTGCGTGCGTGCTTGAGTGTGGAACAGCAGCTCTGCGTTTGTGTGTGTGTGTGTTTGCTTATGTGCATGCGTGTGCGTGTGTGTGTATGTATTTGAGCACCCCCAACAGAAGCGACCACCAGTCAGACAAGGCCAAAGCCAAAGCGTGCCGTTGCATTTTCAACCAAAACAATTTCAAATTATGTTTAAAATGCAACAACAATAACAACAGCAAGCACACACACACACCCGCACCCACACGCACACAGCTGCAATAAAAAAGTTTGCAAGCAATAAAATAACTATGCGGAAAATAAGTAAGTACCATAGTTGATGGTTTTTATTAAAACGTTTTCCAGCATGTTTTTTAACACAATAAAAAACAACAAGTTTCTTTTTTTCTCAGCAACTTTTACCACTCGTCGTCGCTCTCATTGCAATTACTTTAAAAGGACCAAATAAAAACAAAACAAAACAGAAAGAAAAAAAAACTGTAAAGTAAAGTCGGTTAACTGAATGTTCATGAGCATTACGAAAGTAATATTAACTATTATTATTCTTATGCAATTTAATTAAAATAAATATTAGCATGCCTTTAGCCTTAATATATTAGCCCTGTTTCTAGTTTCAGAAATGCCTTTTAATGGTGTCAATTTTCACTTAACACAGATGGAAATTGCTGACAAGTAAATGTATTTTCAATTTATATTTATTTTTATGGGAGTTTTAGTTAACTAGATTGTAGGTACTGAAAAAACTGCAAGTTGTATATATTTGGTAGTCAAAACTTTCCCATTTGGCATAATCCTCATATCATTTTTAGTCAATCCATAACAGATTCAACTCAATTCACTTGGCAAATCGAACTATGAGTACTATAAATACAAATATATCAATTTGCATGTCTATAATGGGTCTACTACTCAATCAATTCCTCTTCTCCACCCTTCGCCTACAATAAATATAAATAAATCCAAAATATTTGTGTACCTTACTTTACCCAACATTCTCAGGGAACTCAATAAAACCTACTCAAAGACTTTCGTCTTTTATATTCTTATCTGTCAAAGATTCTTTTTCTTTGTAATAGTCAAACTTAATTGTGGAAGCATTTTATCTGATTAGATAATTGCATAAATTGGTTCTGCTTTTTTTTCCTCCTTTCTTTTTTCTCTTTGACCACCCTTTGTACTGGCTCCTAATGAAATCTCAACTTGAATTCGCATATTTGCGCAGTCTGCAATCCAATTGGGAATCGCAAGTCCATATGAGCAATAGATCCCAATGGTAAACAATAGCAATACCATTAACACGAATCACATTTTTGTGAAGCGATGTGAATATAATACGCTGTGGCATGGATCTAAAAATCATAAAGAGAAAAAAATCAAACCCACAAATAAAAAAAAAATATCAAATATAAACGCAGCGCACAATGGAACTTGAGCGGGCATCAATCAGCTGATGGAATGCTTTTAAGAACCAAACAATAATAATAATAATAATAATGAGAGCTCGGCAAATGCATTCTATTTGCATTCATCCGCGAGCGAAATATTAATTTCTTTGGTTACTGCAGCCACGCAGGGAGTTCGAGTCGAATATGCAACAGTTTCAAATAAAAAATATATATATATATATATATCGCTGCATTATTAAATGGATTTCTATTATTGATATTAAATTTCTAAAAATGTATTTAGATTTCATTCAGCATGTTGGGCTCGATAATCGAACAGTTTAAGCAGATTAAATGTCAATCAATTTTAAATTGGCATTTCCGTTTAGGAATTTACATACAATATTTATTTTTTATAAACATTTAAAAAGTGCTTATTTACAATATTCGCATAATTACAATTGCAACCATATCCACTCATTATTGAGCAATGTCAGCGCAGTTGGAAACTTTATGTATTTAATGAGAAAAATATTGTGCATAACAGTTGGCATTATTTAAACATTTCATTTGTGGTTTGTTATTCGCGTTAATAAAGAAAATATGCCAGACCTTTTGACATATTAAGGTTAAGTAATTAATCGCTGCTCGCCCGCAGCGGTCAAAGCAGATGGAATATTCTCTTTAATTAGATATATCAAAGGCATTTCAGCTATGAAGTCGTATTAATTACATATATATGAATCGGAATAACAAGCTGTTGAGTGTAGGATTACATATGTGTGTGTGTGTTAAGCTTAAGTGAGGAATGCTAACGATGCGAACTGTTGGCATACTAATCAAATATTGTATGTGCTAATGCCTGAATATTTTCTGAAATACTGCAGTTACTGGAATATTTAGAGATGATATAGGCCATGTATAAATGAATATTTATATAGCATGTATGTATATACACATGTATATGTACATATGTCAAATATGCTTTGTTCACATTGTTCTATTCGATATTTTCTCTTGTCTTTGATAAATACCCAAACTGCCTTAAGCCTGATTTAATTTATTCGATTTGATTGCCATATAATTAGGCACAGCACAGACATTAGAGTGGACCTAGCTAATTTGTTTTTAATAATACAAAAATAAAAATGCATAATTAAATAATTATTTATATATATGTATTTTTTTTTTAACATTACAATTTGTTCAGCATGTAGTTAAAACTAAAATATTTTGAACAGAGCTGCAAAACTTGTTTTCAGTTTGTTTGTCAGAAATGTGTCGTGAGTTCGAAGTGTGTCACTGGCACATTTACGAGCATAGTTAGTATATATGTATGTGTGTGTGTGGGTGGCTGGAATTTTGGATATAAAAGTTTGAGTGCAAACAAATTTAATTCATATTTGTTTTCGGCTTGCTAAACTGCTGAGTTGGGCCAGTTGCGCATTGCATGCTGCGCCTCGACGGGGCAGCTCTGCATGAAATTGCAAAAATTAAATATCTATTTGTGTGCGGCCATCGGGACTCTGAAGGACATGAAGCGCTTTGAGCTATCCCACTTTTTTGTTTGCTTTTAGTTGGCCTCAAATTTATGTTGGTTTGTTTGCTGGCATTTGTGATTTCAGGCACTCATCCGCTTTGCATTTGGCGCAATCGAAAAAAGTTTGCTTTTAATTAAAACATATTTCGAAAGCGTTTTTTTTTTACTTCATTCACTAACAGCCATCAAATATAACTGAAAGCACGCCGGGGATAAGCCCTGCAAATGGCTACTCATTCATCTATCTATATTGTGCTCTGCACTCTACTTTCTCATATTTTGTATGGTTTTTCATTCCATTAATTAACATTCAATTAGGCGAAAATTGAATGCGCCCGCTTCGCTTTCGAGGGCCATTGAAGTCATTCATAATTAAATGATTTAAGTGCAGCTTATACAGCATCCAACTGAATGGTATTTGATGTAATATTAATCCGTTCATTCGACTACCAAGGGGGCTGCTGCTGCTGCTGCTTGAGCTGCACCGACTCCTGCCCCTACCCCCTAACCCTACTCCAGCCTCTTTTGTTCGTTTATCTCAGAGTTAGATAAATTGTGAGGTATCTTGTTTTCTTGCTTCCCCTCTCAAGTTATTCCTTTTCTTTTATTTATTTATTTTATTTTTTTTTTTTTTTGATTACAGCTTTCGTAATGCTCGTGCCGTACAGTGAATACCAAATCAAATTTCGCTCGAAGAAAGCTGTCGCTATCAGATGTCTACGTTAGATCTATTCCCCCTGCTCCTCTTACCTCACCCCGCTTCTGCTGCCTTATTGTGTGTCATGTGAAAGTTGAGCTATGGTTTTTCCTGACAACCCTCACTTTTTGCGTAACTTTTGTAATTATGATACTTGTTAAGTTTTTAATAAAGTTGCGAATGAACTAGTTCTTTTTAATAAGTTTACTGGCGTTGGGCGATGAGTGGGTAGAGAGTAGGGGATCCTAGTTAAAGAGAAGCTAATATAAACTATGTATAATATTTTGATATATGTACATGTATTACAATATAATATGAAGTGAACTGTCAAGCTACCTGCTCATCACAGAGAACTTTACGTTTATTCTAGTTTGCGAGAAGTAAAAATGTGAAATGCCATATGCAAATGCAATTCGCATGCGACTTTTTACGACTTGTACTCAGTTTTAAGGATATGTTTTATGTAAAGTTTACTTTGCTGTCAACTTGGCAATCCAATCGATTCCTTCCACTCCTAAGTAGGTGTCTCCAAAACGTTGCCTGCAACAAACAGCAGAAGCACTACGTGATTGGAGCCTGCTTATGTGTGTGTGTGTGTGGGTGTGAGTGTGTGAGTGTCAGAACTTTCGACATTTCAACTAATGAAATTTTTGTTGTTGTGCGAGGTGGCAACGCTGCGTAACAACAATTCCTTCTGCTAGCCTCTCGCTTGCTCCTGCTCCCCCCTCCCCTCTGTCATGTGTTAAATGGATGTATGTGTGTGTGTCTGTGTGCGTAGTTTTCGGTGGCTTTTGTTGACATCACGTCGAACTTGTTACGGATGTCATTGCGATATTGGCAAATAGCCCGGCCACGCCCAACCAGCTGCAGCTGCACCTGGACGAGTTCACAGTTCGTCTTCCCTGACAAATAAATGCTTCACCTCAAAGCCAGTCGCAATTGCAATTTGAGTCATTTAATTCGGTGTTAAGTTTCACCGTACAGTATGCACTGCGCAGCCTTGCGTGTGATTCGACTGCGAAGTCTGGCCGTGCACTTGTCAAATGCAATAATGAATGTTTTTCCCTTTGCTGTAGGCCGCAAGATACATTGAATAAATGATTAAGTGGCAGTTAAACGTGCTATCAAATTGTTTAATTAAGCAGCCGTAAGCCAGCTGGGCACTCCTGCGCCACTCTCAATGGGTAAATTTATGGGTCAGACACGGGCGCTGCAGCAATGCAATGCATGCAGATGTCAACGACTACGGGATGCCCGCTCACATATTGAAGAATTGGTGCAAGAATTGGGAATAATTTTCAAATATAAATTTAATAAAATTGCAATTTTAATTTAGAATATTTAAAAATGGTATACAGTTTAACAAAGTTTCCTACATTTTGTTATTTAATATTTAAATAATAATTTAACAACATTTAACAAGTTTTAGTTCAATTTGCAATAGCAAAGAAACCTTTAATAATGATAATAAAATGAAGAATAGATAGTTAGACTTGGTATGACATATATAAAGCCAATGTACTCATTATAGTCCCATGACGAGTATAACAAGCAAGAGGAATGTGTTCAAGGTTCGTTTTATTTTCAGTTCTTTTTTTCACAAAGTGCTCTTTTATCTCTCAGCAGCAGCAGCACAGATCAAAGGCATCTGGCGCAGCTATACGAACCACTGACCAGCAGTTAGCACAACAAAATATCATACCCACATACACACACACATACACACACTCATACAGTGTCGAAATAACATTTCGCAATGGAGCAAATTGAGTATTAAGTATTTTCGAATACTCTACCAAAAAGCGGAAGTGGCTGGCATGGCCAACGGAAGCGGAAGCACTCACATTACTCAGCTCAAGTGCGACCAAGGCAGAGGCGGTGGCAGCGGCAGCGGCAAAGGAATCTTTTGCTGGCAACCAGCACCAGTTGCTGCCGCAGAGTGGCTGATGATGTTGCCACCGACTGAGAGTGTGGTGCTTTTTCAAAATCGTTGATTCGAGCAGGTGATTTGCTTTTCTTCCAGCCAGCTGCAAATTGTGCAAATGTTTTTCCTGCCTTTTAGCACAACTCTTGCCAAAAACGAAATACCTACATACATTGATTTTTTTTTTCTTTCTTCCTTTTTTTTTCGTTATATAATGTGTGTGTGTGAATTGAGTTGATTCTACGGCGTAGACACTTGGGTAAGGCAATAAAATTGTTTTGCATTTGCTGGCAATTGTAGAAAACATTTGGCGAATTGTTTCTAGCATAAGCCACAAATCAATCAACTAATTGAATTGATTTTGATTCAAAGGAATTTGGCTAATCTCATATATGGAATATATGTAAGACGAAATACTTAAAATCATGTTTAAGTTGAGGCTGTAATGCAGGATGTATAAAAGTTCGGGAAACTCAATAAAAATGTAGTGCAAAATATTTTTTTTATTAATTTCTTATTAAATTGTTGATGCTTTATGCGTTCTGCTTTAAATGTTTTCAAGTCTCTCTCTAGATGAATTTAAATGAATCCATGAATGAAATTATGCATTAAAGCGTAGTAGCTCATGTTCAGTTGATTTGTGCTAAAGCTGCCGTTTACAAGCGGCTTAAAATTCTGATTACATAAAGATTATTTTGCAGTGTAAATGCAATATGATTATTTAAATACATTTACTATTTACAGAAATTACATTTAAATAGCAATTAGCAGCATAAATGTAATATTTAAATAAAAAGAGCATTTTTTTTTAGCTCTTGTTACCTTTAAATGCTGGCCTAAAGTACTCGAGCTGGCTTTAAGTGAGTTGATGTTGGCAAAGAAATGGCTTGCTTTGGCATTTCAGTTGAGCTCGACTCGTGGTTTGTTTAGCCTTTTTGCCCCACTCGTCGCTGGCCTTAAAGCTGAGCATTCTGGCTTACAAATTAAAATAAATTACATCAAATTTGTTCTTTTTCTTTTTGTATTTTTTTTTTCTGGTAGCTACAGCCTTTCATTTTGCACTGTTGGGGCTGCTGGGGCTGCTGCCCGCTGCGCAACAAAGTGGATATTCGAGGGCGACATTAAGTAGATTATTTACTGTTTGCGTATTACGCAGAGATTGTGGACTAAATGTGGCTTGTAACAGATTTAATTAGCAGCTAAGGTCACTTGGAGTCTTTGTCTTTTATAAACTCGCCCGCAGATGAATGCATGAAGTTGATGTCAACAAATGGGTCGTAAAATGTCGAGCTGTCATCAGTTTGGCCACTTGAAGTGTACTTTCGGAGCTCTGCTCGAATCAAATCAAGTCTTAGACAAATTGACTTTAATTTGTCACGTAATTCGCAAAGCAAAAGCCAATTAATTTCAACACCAGGCACTTACATTTGCGGTTGGCCACACGTAGTCAAAGGGGAGTGGAGCGGGTAGAGCGGCCTGTTGACATTCAAAGGGTGCGTGTTGCAGCTATTAAGGAATACAAAATTTATATTAATTTTACAGTTATGATTACGAGTGGCAATTTGCACTAATTGGACACACGACGAGCGTTAAGACGGCGCCGCGTCCCAGCCAGCAGGAGACGGCCATTGGCAGGGTATCGTATCCATTAGCTGTGAGCGAGGTGCTATAATTATATTTACCGTTAATTCCCCTACTTGCCTTTAACCTATTTGGCTGAGCGAAGGCCGTGCACAAAGCAGACGAGCAACAAATAGCAAAACAAAAGCAGAGCAAAAGGCAAAACGCAAAAATCAGACACCAAAAGTCTACAAAGGATGCTGACCCGAGGAGAGACTCCACAACAGCATTGCGGCATTTGCAACGCAATTGTCGTTTCTCGATTGTCGACTCTCGATTGTCGATTGTCAATTGCCATTTGAATCGCATTCGATTACGCGTTTTGTTTGCTTTTAATTGCAGCGCTCATCCGTTTTGCTTAACAGCGAGTTCGCTTTTCTCAATGAAAATCGTCTCGTTCTCTCTCTCTCTTTCTCTCACACTCTTTCTGTCTCGCTCTCTCTGTATCCATCTAACTCTCTCTCTATCTCTTGTAGTGCTTTGACAAGTTCGAGCACAATGCTCACCCACTCAGGCAGCTGTGCACTCAGCCATCGAATCAGTTGCCTTCACACAGATTGGCTGCATTCAAGCACATCTGCAATTCTTATTCAGCTGAAAATGTAAGTGAAATGCAGCTATGGAAACTATATATATATATACATATATACGGGCATAAACATTTGGATTACATTTACATTTGCCGCCCACTCGCTGCATGAACGCACCTGCAAGAGCACCTGCGTAATTGCAGCTATTCGTGCGCGCATATCTTAACGATATGTGTATTATTTACATTTTATTTCTTTAAATGGAGCACGCTGAACTGTCTGCATGTTATGCAAATGAAAGTCGAAATCGAACTTTGTGCAGCTTACCAAAAATGTATTTTGAAATATTATTGAGCACAACTAGAGCACTCTCTATTCTCTCTAAGGAAATGGCTATAGATGGGACTATTAATTTCTCTTTTTTTGGGCACTCTCGTTTACTAAATTGATAGATTGGCTTAAGGTTGAGCGACTAAAAATAAATTAAATTTAATGATTATCTATTAAGATTGTGTGAAGGGCGAAGCTCCATGGATTTAAATTCTTAGTGAACAGGAGTGGTATTTTATTAATTCATGTATTTAAAATTTTTATTAATATAATAATAATAATAATATAAAAATTTAAAAAATATATAACAATAAATATAAACATTAAATAATTAAAAAAAAAAAAATAATAATAATAAAATACCAAAAATAATAATAAAAAAAAAAATAATAATAAAAATAAAAAATATTAATAATTATAAAATAAATTAAAATAATTTCCCATTGAAAATGGGTTCATGGTATAAAAATAATAATAAAAAAAATTAATAATAATAATGATAAAAATATAAAAATAATAATATTAATATTAAAAGGAAAAAATAATCATAAAAATAAAAAATATTAATAAAATAAATAAAATAAAAAATATAATATTAATAATACAAAAAATAATAATAATAATAAAAATAATAAAATAAAAATATATAATATTTAAAACAAAAAACAAAAAATGATAATAACAATAAAAATAATAATAATAATAATAATAATAATAATAATAGCTAAATTAATAATTAAGCACTAGCAACTGGAGCGTTCACAGTTATATTTCAGCAGCCAATCAACTCATTTATAACTGCCAACATAATGTAAAAATCCGCTATAACACTGCTCGGCAACAACTAAACATTAATTAAGCAGAAAACGAAAGCCAACTTTGGTAATAAAGATTAACTGAAACTTTGGGCTTCACTCGAACAAATTGTTGTATAAATACCAAATAGTTTACAGAAATAGTTTCACGCTCCACAAACGCAATAGATACTAAGCCCTTTACATACATATCTGTTTTGCCTTTCCATTGAACTCTTGTTATCCTTGTTACATCAATACACACAAGACACAGGCGCAGACAGCGGCAATCGCAACTTGGCGATTTATAGGCAGCACGCATAAAGCATGAATTTTTAATGGATATTTATAAAAATGTAGTTGTTATTTTCAGCCATAAACATTTCGTCGAGTTTACGAGCCGGGCACATAATGTGAAGCACTCAAATTAACAGCTGTGAAACGGGGCTCGAGTGTAGGCGGGGCTTGTGTGACAACATGTGATGCTGCAGGGGCGACGGGGCGGCAAGGCGGCGGTGCGTTTGTCCCTCGAATTCATAAGCTTTGCACACAGTTAGTTAGGCTGTGCGACATAAAGTATATTTTGATTATTTGTTGAGTCAAAAGCTAAACATTTCAGACGGGCAGCGGCCGTTGCTTCGGCAGCTGCTTCGTCCTGAGCAGGAGGCGGGAAATTTCATCATTTGCATTTCAAATTCGTTCGAGTTGAACTGCTGCGCTGCGCTGCTCTGCCAGGAACTTGAAGGCCAGCAACGACTGCAAATGCCACAAATGGCGTGTTAACACAACAAAGAGGTAATAACAATAGGCTTCCCGCTATCTGTATCTATGTGCGTGTGTGTGTGCGTGTGCGTGTATAACATTCCTGTAGTCAGTGAGCGAGGATCTGTTACGACATTCCCGCCTTCACTTTGTAAACATTTTTACTAGCCGGCGCTCTTGCTGTTGCTTTTTATGCGGAAGCTGTGTCAATACACGATAAATTGAACTGTGCAAGAATTTATGTTGGCACTTTGTGAGGGCACACAAATTCCAGCAGCGGACCTGCCCCGACTGGCCCGCCATACCTTTCCATCCAGCTGTGCCGGGGAGTCGCCTCCGCATTCTCTGGGGACTTGAAAAGTTCAATAATATTTATTTATTTGTTACTTGCTCTTTGACAAAAGCACACAAGATTAAGACCAAGCCCTATATATCACGCCTCTCGCATATTGGGTCAGATTTAATGGCGTTGCGTAGTTTTATTGTCACACACACACACACACACACACACACAGAGGGTAGAGCTGCCTCCTTGTGGCAGGACACGCAGTAAATTAAACGAGCAGACAAAGAATTCAACGGCCCGAAATGCTAAGTTAATTTAAGGCGCCACTCTAAAGTGGTCTAGGCTTTGATTTAGAGTGCCACAATTTGTACAAACCCCAAAAAGAATATTGAGCATCGATAGCATTCACTGCGAACAGCCATAGCCGTTGGCCAAAACTAATCTGTTGAGCTTGAACTTGATTTAAGACCAACTTAGCTCAGACCCTAAAATACAGCTGTAACTGCAGCTGGAGCAAAGGTACTGAATCGGCGGCCATAGGGTTGATATATATATTATATATAAAATTTATTACAATATATTTAATATTTATATAAAGTTAGTTAAAGGAGAACTCACTGAAAATATTCTTAAAATTTTTTAGTTGAATTTAAATAATTTTCTTTATTGACTCCAAATTTTTTACAATATTTTTAATATTTATATAAAGTAATTTAAAGCTCTAACTCTAAATATACATTAATTGTTTAGCAAAATTTAAATCATAAATAATTTTACTAAATAATTTTCATTATAAACTCCAAATTTATTACAATATATTTAATATTTATATAAAATTCGTTAAAGCTCAAACTAAAAATATTCATAAAATTTGTTAGTTAAATTTAGTTAAAAATAAAATATTTTTAATATTATTTATTTTAATTAGTTAAAGCTCAAACTGAAAGTATTCATAAATTTGTAATTTAAATTTAAATCATTTTCATTATAAACTCCAAGTTTAAACTAAATTACATAAGAAGCTGACTCCTACGCTCAGTTGATTTCAAATACAAATAATTTTAGCTCAACTCCTTACGCAACTCTGTCTGCCCAAATATAGTGATATTAAGAACGAGAAAGGCTTGTTTAATTTTCTGTAAGCTCACAAAGAACTGCTAAGCATAAAGCAAATAAATTTGAAGTCTATTGTAAGCGCCATTTGGCCAGGGCTAAGGCGCGAAGGACATGCGCAGAGCGAGGAGCCGGCCGACATGTGTTGAGGAGAAACGTCGAAACAGTCGGCGGAACGTGTGGCAAATGGAATGAAACAAGGGGCAAAGCCAGGCTGATTGCTGGGGATGCTGGCAAGTGGAACAGACAGAGTGGCCAACTGATAGCAGCGCAGCGGGGCAGCACGAGTTTCCTGCCGCTGGCTGCACGCGATTCAGTTGAAAATTTGCATCCTTTGCGAGCGGACGTGACTCGCAGCGGGCGCCAGGACCAAAACGGATGTCAACTTGTCGCGGTCTCGCAACTCGTTCGTGGCCAGTCGTGCGAGGCGCCAATGTCTGGCCAAGTGCTGCTGCTGCTTAGAGGCGAGCTGAGGCGGCCAAGTGTGCCACAAATAGGTGCAAGGCGTAAGGAATTGGCAGTTGCGAAGCTATTTTAAGCAACGAACTGAAGATTGTGTACAGCTTTGCCTGTGTGAGTGCTGGCGTGTGTGTGAGTGTCCCAAGCGTGTCTTGGCTGAGTCAGCGTGTTGGCTAAGCAAGTGCCGAAATCACTTTCCAAATTTGTTTGTTTCTCTTGCATTAAAATGGATATTAGAATGGAGAACTAAACGAAGAAAAAAGAACCGAAGTAAGGCGCGCTCCGATGCTGCGGCCGCAATGTCGTAAAAAGGGATTATTGTGTATTATACGCCGGCATAGAATAAAAACTTGAATAATATTTTCGAGGCGGCGGCTTAAACCATAAAGTGCAACTCGACTGTGAATAACTTGCCTATGCCGTGCTAAGTCCGGCGAAGAAATGAAACATTACAAATATCGTTTATCAAGCTGTGCGTGGAATAAGTATGCGTGTAAAGCTGAAAACTTGTTAAACAGTATCAGTGGGCCGCAAGTTGGCCAATCTCTTTTGTGAAAAACTTTCGACATAACTCACGGGAAAAGTAATGCTCGAGCTAGTTTGGCATATGGTAGTTGAATATATCGAACGAGCTCTTCTTCAACTTCTCTCAATTGGATGGTAATTTGAAAAATTTGCATGATTAATAGCGCGCAGATCTAAAGAAAAGTTGAAAGTTTCGAATTATGCTAATCAGCTGGAGGCATATCAAAGAGTGAAGAACAGAAAAATGAAAACTATTTAGAGGCTAATCGAAATTGCTAATCTTATTCATATTGATTGATTAGATGATTGCTTTATCAAATTATATATGTATATGCCTTGAATTTGCGCAGTTTGTTTCGAGAAATGGAATAAAGATTGTAACTGTAACTGGCACAAGGTAAAGCAATAGGAAAAGCAATGAAAGCGCGTGGCAATAAAATCAAAGAACGACGCAAGAGACATAAGTAAAAAAAATATATATAGAAATAAACAAAAAATAAATATATATATAGAAAGCAAGTTGCAATCCACTGAAAGGCAACGGAAGGAAGGCAACGAGAGCGTTTCCCGACCCCAGCGAATTAATTCAATAAACCTATTTATCTGGGACGGGCAGCGGCGGCAGCGTCTGGGAATAGACGCACACATTTCGCATAAAATGCGAAAAATTTTGACAGCCAACGGGGCGCACTGCAATCAGAATCTGAACGAGAACCAGAGCCAGAGCCAGAGCCAGAAACAGAATCAGAATCAGAGGGCAGCGCCGTGCCGAACACTTGGAGACAATGCTCCGCCGCCAATGGTTCCGCAAACGAGTCCCCGATGGCGGCAGCATTCGCCTAGCGATGAGCGCACAAAAGCAGCTCTAAGTGTCATCGCTGCAAGCAACTGTGCCAGTGGGACGGCCCGGACGAGCGGACGGACACAGTGGGCCAGCTCAAGGAAGCAACCAACTGCAAAGATGACAGTCTACGACGCGGACGAAAGTGCCGGACAACGGCGCCAATTTGTACGCACGGCCAAGACGTTGAGTTGGCAACGCATCTGGCTGACAGCTTGGCTCCCTCTGCTCCTGGCTGCCCTCCAGTTGGGGACACGTAAGTACAGCTCGGGGCCATATGTGGCTATGGGTGTGGCTCTGTCTGTCTCTGTGTGTTTCTATGTCTAGCTAAAGCAGTTTTATTTAATTTAAATCCCCCACAGACCCCAGACCTACGATATGATTTCGATTCGTTCGTCCTTGAACTTTGCATGTCATATGCATGCAAAATCATAATTGAATATGTCACATGCCGAAGCTGTCTCATGATTTGCCCACAGTTAATTGATTTCGTTTCAGGCAATATTTTGAAGTTAAAATCATATATTAAATCATCTGTCAATCTATGAAAATGCAAACTCTTTAAAACGTATTCAACTGGGGCATATATCTTAGGGCTGTTTATATGTAATTTTAGCTTGAAATAATTTTTAAATATTTAACAGAAATATTTTTAATTATATACATATTAATGTATGTATGTTTATAACTTGGGGCTGTTTATATGCAATTGAAGTTTGAAATAGTTTTTATAATTTTAAATATTAACATATACATATGTATGTATATACCTTATTTTTTAATTTTAAAATATTAACACAATATTATATATCCATTCCCTGTGGCTGTTTATATATAATTTAAGATTTAAATGATTACAAAATATATTTAATTTTTGGGCGATCATGTTTTTATTTAAGGTATTTTTCAGTCTACCTCTGAATCCGTATTACACTGTGCTGCATGGCTTCAGGGCAATTATAACTTCCATTCCATGACTTCGCTTACTGTGTTTGTTTTTCTTAACGCCCGACTGCCAATCACTCAGTGAAAAAATAAAAAAATAGCGTAGGCCAAGAGCGGAAAATACCTTAAGGAAAATTAAAAAATAATATTTAATGAAGAGAAGAGATTAATTGCCTGTCCAAGCAGGACAGTGTGCCTTCTGACAAAATCTCGACCCACTGTGCACGGATCACAGACTCCAAGGTTCTGTGACCCTTCGGGCACTCGAGCATAAGTCTCGCCTGTTAACTTTGGCTCGCTTTGTGAAGTGATGAATGCGATGTGATGAGCTTCAAGCGTAGCGTAAAATAATTCAATTAATTTTACACGCGTGCACAAAAATCCGTTAATAAAGCCGATTAGCACGTGCGCGTTGCGAAAAAGATGTATCTCAGTCGAATATATTAAAAACTTTTATTGACAATCACGGAGTACAAGACGCTGGCGTTTCCTTGAAGTACGCATGCTCTAGGATTTGCTCGGCGGAAAAGCGCTTCGATGGCTGATAGACGAGTATCTTGGTCAGCAGGTCGATAGCGGTCAAATGGTCAAATCCCAGCTCTGCCATCAGCTGGCTCAACTGATTGCTCGTCCATTGGGGAAAGGTGCTCTTGTAGTCGGGCAGTGTGGATACGCCCGGCCAGGACTGCTCGTTGGGGGTGCCCAGCGTGCGGAATATGCAAAAGAGCTGATGTATCTCTGAGTCGCCACGAAACAGGGGCTTCTTCGTGGCCATCTCAAAGAAGACGCAGCCAATGGACCAGATGTCCACGGGAGGGGCGTACCTCGGGCAGCCCAAAAGGATCTCGGGCGCCCGATACCAGAGCGTGACCACCTCGTGGGTGAGCGCGCGCATAGGCAGCTGGAAAGAGCAGCCCAATCCAAAGTCGGCCAACTTGATGCAGCCCGCTCCATCGATCAGCATATTCTGTGGCGTCAGATCTCGATGCATCACGCGTCGCCTATGGCAGAACAGTATGGCGCTGGTCATCTGGAAGAAGAAGCTGTAGACCAGCTTGGGATCCATCTGCTCGCTGGCTGGCAGCAAATCAATGTAGTGCCGCAGGCTCATTGAAAGGTACTCGAGTATCAAGCAGATACTGTTGTTCACGATCACGACGTCCAGCAGCTGGACTATATTGGGATGCTTCAGCTCGCGGAGCAGCGATACCTCCCTGATGGCGTTCGCCGGCAGGCCCTCCACCCCGGGAATGGGTTTCATGCTCTTCAATGCCACAAAATTGCCGGTCGAGCGATTCAGCGCCTTGTAGACAACCCCGTAGGAGCCTTCTCCAATCATGGCCACTATCTCATAGTTCTCCATACTGTGAACACACATTTACTATAGTGAAATCATTTCTCTCGAACTGTTCTTAACTTAACTGGTCAGGCAAAGCCTATAAGTTATTTAGAGTTGCCAGGTTGGCATGGAATGTGTCTGTCGACTAGTGATGTGAAAAAACATCGATGCATCGACAATCGATGTTTTTTTGCCGATGTTTACCGATGTTTTCCGATGTTTTTATTGATACCGATGCTAAGCGATGCATCGATGTTTTTAAGCGATGCATTGATGTTTTCCAAAACGTCGCTAGTTTGATTTTATATTTTGCGTACATTGTCGTCTGTTGCCTGAAAGTGCACTTATACAAACTTAAGCAGCAAATATTGCAGTGCCGAAGTAAGTAAATATATTAACATTGCTTAAATGTATTTATTTATGTATGTACATATATTTATACTACAAAATCAATTGTTTTAGAATAACAGCAAAGACGAGTTTTTGCTGGAAGCATTTCCCCAAAATTAATGGCAATAGTGCGAAATGCAATGTTTGTGGCAAAATAATCAAAACTGCAGGTAACACTACTAATATGAGATATCATCTACGCAATGTGCATAAAGTAAGGGAAGAAGATCAAACATCTGTGTCTAACAGCGGTACGCCACGGAAAGCTTCAATAGCTGCAAGCTTCCAAAGAATTACGGATTTTGAAAGAGAAGGACAAAAAACAAATATATTGTGCCGTAAACGAAACAGAATAACACCTGAGCGACTAAGTCGTATTTTGTTCCTGCAAAGCATTGAAAGCAAATATTTTTTTTAATTGTTTCTTTTTGATAGTTTATAAGCTGACATTGAAATGTAAAAAATTGCTATGAAACCATACGTATTTATTTTTTCATGTTTAATAATTTTTAATATAAGTCTCATGAATATAAAGAGATTGCTAAAAGTTTTTAATTTTTTAAGCTAAAAATAATTTAAGTGGAATAATAACGCTATGAAAGCACCTATATAGAAGCTTTAAACCCTGTAGGGGTTTCTTAATAAAATGGGGAAATACATCGATGCATCGATGTTTTGAACCGATGTATAAACCCAACATCGATGCTTCATTACGAAATCATCGATGGCATCGACATCGATGTTTTTACTCAAATTTACATCACTACTGTCGACTGCTTCCGATATATCGATTACATATAACAGTACGATACATTTAAAAATATATATATGATGATGATATATATTTTTTTTTTTTATTTATTCATTTATTTTTGTATTTTTCAATATTCTATTAATACAAATTTAATTTAAATCACTTGCGTTTTCTTATGGCCTTCTTTATTTTATAAATATTTAAATACTATCTCCATTGGTCTAGAACATAAACGATAGTTTCTTAATGTAAAAAATGTTCTTAACATAGATAATCGATAGGTACTTAACAGAACGATTGACAAAAACAATCGATATACATAGATAACTTAAAAGCTTACTATTTGTGTTCGGTATTCTTATAGAGTCTTAAGTTTTTCATTTCA
Organism: Drosophila aldrichi; assembly: GCA_035045965.1. Classification (NCBI taxonomy): domain Eukaryota; kingdom Metazoa; phylum Arthropoda; class Insecta; order Diptera; family Drosophilidae; genus Drosophila; species Drosophila aldrichi. The sequence continues at coordinate 5,710,789 of JAWNOM010000199.1, forward strand.
TTTATTGTTATTTATGAATACTTAACAGCTGTATTCCAGTTGTATGTATATTCTCGATATGAACTGCTGCAGCTGTGAATTGTTGACATATTGAGAACTGCTCCATTGGCCATACACACTACATACTTACTAAATGGTTCGTTTTATGCTATTTTGTAGAGGTTATTATTATGGCTTTCAGCAGGCGCTTTTTGCAGATCGCTTTTCTCATGCAATTTAAATTATTAACAGATGTGCGCACATTTCAATACAAAAGTTTGAAGCGTTCTGGCCCGAGTTCCGCCCCATTGCCAATCCACTTGGCCATAATTCATGAGCCGCAGCTGAGAGTTCCTTAACCCTCTGGCTGCCCTCTGGAGCACCATTGTACGGTTAAATGCGAGAAACCACTTACAACTGCAATTGCTAACCGACGACGAAGGGCTGACTGGGTAAATGCTCGCTGACCAATATGCAGGCGAACAAAAATATAAAAAAAAAAGAAAAGAAAATAAAACAATAAATTTGTGGCTCGAGCAGGGCGCGGCTGGGCAGAGGTTTGAAAAATGCGCTGAAAACATTAACGAAATTGAATACTTGCCAGAATATGTTTAATAAACACATTTGCAGTGGCAACACTTTGTGGATGCCGCCAGCCAGACAAATGCTCATCCAATTTCAAGGAGCTGCAGTGCACAGGACGTGGGGCATTTTCGGCAGCAATCCCAATGCGCTTTCATAAAAGTTTGAGTGCAGCTCGTTATGCCAAATAAATGAAGTTTGTCTGCTCCTGCTCCTCCTCCTGCTGCTGCTTTTCGTATAAATTTTGTAATATTAGAAAATTTTTTGGTACTCGTGCGCTTCGTGCACTTTGTGCACTTGGCTAATTTGGAGAATGTGGCAAAGTTTGCAGCTGGACAAGCTGCTGCTGCCTCTGCTATGCCAGGCAATTTCAAAATGTTTAGCTCTGCCACGCCCCCTTAAATAGCAAATCCTTTAATGCCTGGATCCAAAGTAGCATGTCGAGGCAGCGCAGGAACCAATTGGGTTATTCCGGCCAAAAGTGTTTGTTTACCCTCATAAATTATGAATCTGCACAACAAGGATGGCAACCCACATGTTCTGGGCCACGCACATGGGCACATGTCGGTTGACCTCTGTCGCTGCCTTAGCTGTTGCTGTTGCTGTTGCTGTTGCTGTTGCTGTTGCTGTTGCTGTTGCTGTTGCTGTCGCCAGCCTGTGCCCGAAGTGTTGCCCTGGAAACACCTAGCTCCGGCTACAACATGCTGAAAAACGAGCTGAACCCAACCCAACCCAAACCCAACTGAACCGAACCGAGCCGTAGCATGCCTGGAACGCCAGCGGGAAGCTGTGAGCGGAGCGGAGCTCCTGCTACATCCTGTCTGCATCCGAGTATCAAATACTTAGCTTTATGACGCACAGTGGTTAGCAGCGAGGGCAGCTCACATATTCTCTACACTATGTACTTTGTTTTCAGTGTATCTTTAATAAAAAAATTATTCATTTTTATTTAGAGGTGAGAAATATGAATTCATAGTTATTCAAGAAAATGAATGGAAATTTCAATAAATATTATAATTATTATTATTATTATTATTTTATTGACTTATTTATTTTTCTTATTATTATTATTATTTTTATATAAATATATTTTTTCTTAATATTATTTTTTATTATTTATTTTTTTACTATTTTTATTCATTTATTTTATTATTATATATATTATTATTTTTTTTTTAAATTTATTTTTGTTTTACTTTTTTTAATTATTTTTATTTACTTATTTATTTTTTCTTATTGCTATTATTATTTTTTATTTATTTTATTTTTTTTCTTATTAAAAATATATATATTTTTTTAAATTTATTTCTTTATTCTTTTTATCATTTTTATTTATTTTTTTTTCATTATTATTATTATTATTTTTTATTTATTTTTTTACTCATTTTATTATTTTTAATTTTTTATTCTTATATTCTTCTTATTATTATTCGTGCTTTATAATCATAGTCCAAACATATTTCTACACCTATCCGATCCCTCCTCTTTGATCTTATTTCTATTCTATTTTACCTTCAATATGAACATTATTATTTATAATTCGTCTCCATTTCACCACACTTGTTGCCACTGTTCATTTAGTCGCACGCCCTAAACTAACAATTTTGTTGAGGGGTCCACGCTGCTCTTTTGGCCTGGAAAAATTGACGGTGGAAGAAGGTTGACTTTAAATTATTCAGAGGGTTTGGCGCTGGCGACCAATCAAAAGCGCCAAGCACAAGACATGAACGGAAAGCTGTGTGAAACAATGCCAAAATAACAATAACAGCAAAAGTGAACAGAACAACTACAACAACAACAGCAACAACAAGTGTGTGGCATTAGTGGCTGGGGCGTGTAATTGTTGAAAAATAGGAAAAGTGCCCACCAGATGACAAAGTGCAGTCGACCAAGCGTCAACGAGTCTTGGGAGAGGATATGGGCCTGGGTCCGTCCAGCTCCGGCCTCCCGTCCAAGTGTGAAAATGGCCACAAAAATAACTAGCAAAAAATGTTGGACCAATGGTCTCTATATATCGGTCTATATGGATAGGCCGGGGGCAGGAGTGGGGGCAGGTGCAGGGGCTGTGCGAGAGGTTCAGAGGTTCAGTTTCGGGGCTAGCGTCGACATTTATGAAATATTCCCAGAGCACATGCCGACAGACGACGACGGATGAGGACCGACGGACCGACAGGCCTGTTCGGCCGAGAGCCAGATGAAAAATGTTTTGTTTTGGCGACGTTGGAACTTATTTATGAGCTGCGCCGACGGCGATGGCAGCCTTTGCTGGACAGGGCAAACACCCCACCGACGGTGGGTGCGGTTGCGGGTATCGGTCTGAGTGCTAAACTCGATGGCGGTGGGTTGGCTGTGCGGCTGTGTGGGTCAGCGTTTGGCAACCGGCAATAAAGGCGAGCGGCGCGATAAAAAGCACTGCGGAAGAGCCCAAAACACAGATAATGGAATGTCCTGCAGATTCGCATAATTATTTTACTTGATTTATACGCAAGCACTCGGGAGTTCTCCCCAGAGGGCAAGCCGAAAGAATTCGCTCTGATTCACCCAAGCTGCTGCAATAACAAAGCAAAATCAAAATCAACTACACTGAAATGTTCGCTCCGTTCCGTTTATTGCTCCACCTGGCGCATAATCAGCGCCAAAATGCAAATATCGTTCATAATAATTTGGCTTACAGAGTTTGCTCTCAACTCCGTTTTGATTTTCAATCGTAAGACGTGACTTGTGCATTGATTTCCGTATTTAATTCGCCGTGATTTGACGTAATGAAAGACGATTCATAGGCATGTGAAATGCTGCCCGAGAGATACAAGAAATATCTCAAGATACTTTGTACCCCATCGAAACAGTATCGCTGAGCTATTGTTGATTACCTTGGATCTTCTAGCATTCGACTGTTGAAGTAATTGTATCTGCGGAGTGGAACACGAGTTGATTCATATTTGCTGTTTGTTTGTCTTGCCTTCTGTGCGATGACGTCAATACCTCTGCTCAGCACTTTGATATCATGTATATCAAGTTGAGCCTTTGATGTAGGCATGATGCGAAAATGCGACTGTCTCGGGCAATGCGGCTGCTCTTAGAGACATTAATAGGCGCGTGGTGTGGAGTGGAGTACGCGCACGAGCACGGTGCGTATACGTAATGGGACGCCGAGCAATGCTCCAGTTTCAATTTACGCAGCTGTAACAGAAGCCAAAGGCGAAAAAAGGAGAGTCCGCGCTTTGCCACACGTAGCGACCAAACATGATGCCATAAAAATAAATTGAGCCAGTCCCAAACCAAAAGGCAAGAGTGCTGCATAAAAACAAAGAGAGCAAACGAGACAGTCCGACAGCCATGAGAAACGAAGGGTGTTGGTGGGATGGGGAGGGGGCAGCCGAGCCGAAGTAGGCGTCGAGTCGACTGACTCGTTCGAGTTGTTTGCCTCCTATTGAATTTCGAAGCAAAACCCAGCTCAGGGCGCGGCTGTTGCCGCTATTTGTGTGTGCTGGCGTATCGTATATACATATTTTAACTGTGACACCCAACATATGTTTCACTTTGAATGACTACAAGAAAATTGTTGAAGCAATTTTCACTAAACACAACATTCCGCAGCCACCCACCCACTCACCCACACACATGCAAATGCGTAGACTGAATTTTGTATTTGCCGAGCAATATGTACGGCGTACAATTTGCTATTTAATGTGTACGGCTGTCCCTTCCGCCCACGCTGCCAAATACGTATGTTTCTGTTTATTTATTTATTTGCAGGCGGAAAAAAGACGGGCGTAATTGCTTATTGATTGATTTTATATACACATTCACAACGTAACATTCTTGCATATTTATGCGAAATTCCGGCGTATCACAAGTGCCATTGCAATTCATCCGCAATAAATGCGCCGTAAATCATAAAGAGCGAGAGGTTAAACACTTGCCGACAGCTTGACGCTAAGTGCAAATTGATTTGACACGCTGTTAGCTTAATATTTGCGGATAAAGAGTTGAGCTAAATATATGAATAAACAATGAGCCCGGGAGGATGTTTGATGTTGTCCGTAGTCTCTGATAAATACGGACAGAGCACAAATAAGTCAATTTGTGTTTGCCCAACTAATTTGCAGCTGGGGCAGGTTAATATGCCATTCTAAATTTCGGCTGGGTTGAAAAGTTTGTCTCTAAACTTTCGATGTTTGGTCAAAAGTTCGTTTAATTGCACTAAAGTACGCCGAGCAGGTGAAGTTATATACAAACAAATGTGTCTGAGTTTTATATAACTAATTCCAAGTTGGGATGGTTGAGCGCTACACAGCTCTCTGGAACTTTCTTTGCAAGCAGAAGAAGCAGAAGTTGAGGAAGCTTTCGCTTTAAGAAAGATTTGTTTAGCTTAAAGTTTTAGTCAATTTTACAATTGCTTCGCAAGAGGACCCCAAGGACATCCATTAAGCATGGCTTCTCCACACAGCAGCAATCGCAGTCGCAGTCGCAGCCGCAGAAACAAAAAGAACACGTTAAGAGAATTGTCAACAAATAGACGCTTAGCCAACTATCTCAACTGGGCGAGCATGGCTCGGGGTTAGGGGCTTCGGTTCTGGCTCTGGCTAATCCAAGCGCCTTCAGCAATCTGCTGGCGCGTGTTTTATGCGCACTCGAGGTGCCCATAACCCAAAGCACTCCCCAATGCAAAGTTTTGCTTTAATGTGGTGTGTGTGTGTGTGTGTGTGTGTAGATCTCAGCCCTGGTCATGGCTGGCCGGCTGGCTTGCTTAAGCCGCAGCGAGTGGCTCTTTGCATAAACATCAGCTAGATGCGGAGTAAGTGGAGTGTTTAGTTGTTGGCTTTTTAATTATGAGCCCTGCCAGCTACGCATCCTGCTGCCATGACTTTTTATTGGATATGTAATTACTTTTGGCCCTGGGCGCTTCCAAATTACAGACGCATATTTTTTATAATTACAACGCGAAGCAGCAGCAGCAGCTGAGGCAGCGGCAGCGACAGCAGCAGAAGCCCATCAAAAAAGTTGCGACTGCCGTTTGGCCAAAAGTTGTTGGCCGTTTTGATACTCCGCTAATGATGTACGTGTACACGCATCAAATGGCCAACAAAATGCCGTTGAGCATGAAATCATAATTAATCCATTGACCTTTAACACGCCGCAGGCCGGCCAAGGGGGGGGGCGGGCACATGCACATGTGCGCTGCTGCTAGTTTCGCGTAATTAAAAGCCGTTAAGAACGGGATTACGATATACATTATCACAAGCCTCACATTTATTTCATTTTATGGAATTTTATCACATTTATTATTTAAATTAAAGTGTTTTGGTTTTTAATGTATACATCCATATCTTGGTAACATTATTAATATATTATTATATATATTTATCAGCTAATCATACGGATTATTTAGAATTATGTCTGCTCAGGCAGGCAGGGGCAGGCCTCATCAATGCACGACTAAAAGGTTAAATAACGGCATATGGAGCTGTCTGCCGTCCATTTGTTGCACAGTGTGGCAAACAAGCATAAGAAATGGGTTTTTAATATTGTCTATATATAGTCAACATATTGAGCAGCTATAGCTGAATGCATTCCGTTTGTTTGTTATTCGCATATGATGATCTTTGGTCTGCCACGCCCACTGTTACTGATGATGGGGCTGATGAGCCAGCCATTATGTTGTCTGTACTGAAATTTGCATACACACACACAAACACACACACACACACAGAGTCAGTTTAGCTGTGTGTGTTTATGGGTGCTTCAGGTTTTTCGCCTAGCTGCATGTTTCGAACGCAACAGACCTAATTTGAGTAATGCGAGGTCTCATTTGAGCGCATTACTATTCAGTTGGCGTACGGATCTGACGGCGCTGAGTCGTGGTGAGTGGAGGTGAGTGGAGGCTAAGCGTTTGCTCATTTTGGTAACACACTTGAATTATGAGCTTCGGTGAATGCGGTGCCAACTGCCAGGACTTTAACACAGCTGTGGGGTGAGGGGAGCGGGACGTGGGGCAATTCCAAGTAGCTGGCCGCAAACACAACAAAAACAATTCAAGTGTTATTGCACGTTTCGCTTACATGTCCTGAGCCATGCAGTGTCCTGCTGGTTGCTGGCAGCTCCTTCGCATTTGTTTATGTTAGCCAAGCAATTGTGGTTGCAGGGCGTGGCAGAGGGTGGAGTGTGGGGTGGCTGCTGTCGTCATTTTGTCGCCAAGTGCAATAACTGTTGAGATCCCACAACATACGAGGTCCTTTCGTAACAAAATACACACACACACATAGACGCCTTTGCGTTGTTGTGGCCTGTAAATTAATCGGCTTAGAAGCCAAAATAAACAAAGATAGTGAGAGAGAGAGGGAGAAGCTGAGTTTTGTCAAGATTGAAAGGATTTTTTTCGATTCGAATGGACTTTGTATTGGGTATATTGCGTAAAGCATCTAGCATCGGCTTATTGTGGCTAGGCCGATTTAATTGAAAGCTTAAGCAAAGGTTTCCTTTGGGATACATAGCCTTGCAGCAAACTGCATTCCAATTGCCCAGGGGCTGAGTAATGGCCGGATGGGAGGGCGGCGTGCTTGCGGCTGTTGTAGCTCCCAAATTTACTCTTTCGTTTCGTTTTCAATTTGCATTTTTACGGCGTTTCACATTTGAAGCTCGACATTCTCATTTTTTCCAGTCCAGTTTTTTTTCCTTGCGGGTCCAGGCGGGCATTTACCTTTTTACATTTTAACCGGAGACCTTATCGGCACGCCCAAATCTCACGCATACCCAGTCACATTCACATTCGTCCGATTCGTGGCGAAATTTATGCGATTTTTTGCGCTATTCGAAAAACTGAAAACTTGAAAAACGAGAGCGAAAAAATGGGATAAAAATTTTACCTTTATCAGGGCCCTGACAAGAACGTGAAATGAAATAATTTAAAAATGCAAATTTTTGTTGTTGTTGTTGTTGTTGGAAGCAAAAGCAAAAACCTGCAATCAGCCTAAAACCCAAGGCTAGACGTCTGATTTTTGGCCCAGTTGCGGGTTGGCCGGCATATTTGCGGTTCGGCTCGGACCCTTTGGGGCAATATGCTGCGTGTTGGCCAAGATTCTGGGCATTAAATTACATGAATTATTTCAGAGTTTTAAGTAATGGTATTGGGACACATGAACTCAATTAGACAACTCCATCAAGTGGCAAAAGCGGTGACAAATCGAATGCTAACTTAAGACTCATTCAAATTAATCGCTTTGTAATACAAAACTCAAACAGAGCCCCGAACAAAAACTGGAACCGAATGAAGAAACGGCATGAGTGAAGAGCAAAATCGCTTGTAACTTGTTTCAAACTGCTTTTGGATTCATCGTCGCAGTTCGATTCGTGTGGGTGGCGGCGGCTAAACTTTCCGCATGAATGCCGTTGTGCTCTGAGTTCTGCTATCAGAGTTCACGCCCTCATCATTTTCTCATCATTTTTTTTCCCTCTTCCTCTCACTCTGTGCTGCTGCTGCTGCTGCTGTTGCCTATTGACCCGAAGGCGACAAGTCCTTTAGAAGGTCGTGACAGCAACTTTTGCCAGCGAAAAGTTAAGATGTATGGCAACCTAATCACTGGCAAAACTGTTACACACAAACACACACACACACGAAGTTGGTAAATTTTGCTGGCCTCAGTGATTAGCCTGTAATCTCTTAATATAGTTTTTCCAAAGTTTTGTTTGCGATTGATTTCTCTAAATAGTCAAACATTTTATTCAATTATTAACAACCGAATGAAAAGCAAAATGAAAACAGAAATTTTAAATAAATGGCAAATAAATATTTAATACATTTTAATAGCTGCTTTTAGCTATTGTTGCAAACCGAGCAAGCATTTGCAATATTTATAAATGATTCGCAACTTTTGCATGCGCTTCTCTTTGTTTTATTTCACTTCATTTTATCAAGCATACGCACTGTGTGCTCTTTTAAGAGAGCGTAGCGCGTGCAAGGCAAAAACTTTTCAATGGCCCACCACCCCGCACCCCCTGCGCTCCACCACCACGTCGTGAAAGCGAAACCCAACTGAAAAGCTGCAACATTTTTTCTTTTTACGATTTTAATTAGCATAAAAACGTAATTGAAAATTAACTGAAATGAAATATATATAGCAAATGAAAAGGCTTCAGCTGGCTCTACACTGACTTATAAAGTTGTGCGCACACATACATACATACATACATACATTAATCGGCATCACAGAACACCTGCTAATTATTTCAGCTCTCTCACCCAGAGCTGCTTGATGCCATTAAAAATTTTATATAAAATTTCGCATTTATTTATTTAGGATTCGGGGCATATTTCTGACTGATACGGTTTACAAAAATCAATTGAATTTATTGTCAATAATTGCAGTCAAATATCTGTTTTTGATTAAGCAAATATTTATTCAAGCTTCTGAGAAAACATTGAATGCAATTTTATATAATTTCTGCGGAAAATATTGTGAAAGATGAGCTGAGTGAAATGCCTTCATCTGACTAATTATTTGCATTTCTTGTTTAATTAAAAATAATTTAATTATTTAATTAAAGAGATTTCATTTCACTGAATAAATGGACTGCATGCCTGAAGTTAAATGTCTTTGAGCTAAGTTTTTGCTTTTAATATGAATTATAATTTTAAATATATTTTAAATAAATTCAGGGTATACAAATTATGCATCAGCTCTTTTGGCAAATGTTTTTCAACAGCTCAACAGCTTTAATTTAAGCCTTATATATATATACACTCTCTCTCTTTTTTTTAATATGAAACTGTCCTTATCAATGCCTTTATCACAGCTGCAGCAATTCACTTAAATGAAGTACACCTGTATATTCGTGTTTTTTTGTTGTTGTTGTGTATTTTATCCACAGACTTTGTCACCTGCAGCTCAGCCTACGAGCAGCCGGAGCTAACGACATACCCGAGATCCACTTTACCAGATAGCCCAATGACAACACAAAACGATCTAATTACGACAGACCCAAACTCAACAGCATTACTGACGGCACAGAAACCAACGACAGCAACAGCAACGGCAACAGCAACTGGCTACTGGAGCACGACCCTGGGAATGTCATCAGCAGCTCCAACGATAACAAGGAATGCCACTGGGAGGTTGGCAAGAGGAGCTGTAGATGTAGCTGCTAAGTCCGCACAAATTGGCCTAACTACGCAGCCCGCAACAGCGGCCGAAATACAAACAACAACCGATTCGACAACAGCAACAACAACAACAACAACAAGGACGACAATGGCGATGACGACGACGACGGCGACGGCGATGTCGCTGTTCCTATCAACAATTTATCCGACATCAACAACAGAGCCCGCAATGGCTGCGCCGCCAGCTCTGACGGAAGCGGAAGCCAGCAACTCCATTGAAACAGCAACGTCACGGCCATCGGAGCAGGAGGAGCAGGAGGCGCTGGCGGAGGTGGAGGTGGAGGAAAATGCGGTGTTGCAGCATCCTCATCCGGCCAACGCTGATTCACTGACTAAAGGTTTCTCCATACCCACATTTTTGCCGCCGTTTCCCGTGTTCGCGGCCGCAGATTTGCCAGCTTACCGCGCTGCTGCCGCTGCCGCTGCTGCTGCTGCTGCTGCTGAGGCAGAAGCCGCCGCAGCGGCCGCAGCAGCGGCATCCACTCCTGCAGCAGAGACTGTCACACTGTCAGCGGCGCAGCAGCGGCAACAAATGTTTAATGAGCAGCACTCGTATCTGGCCTCCCACAACGGGCAACTGCTGCCGGGCCAGCAGCCGCGCAGAAATCTGACAATGCCCGTGCTAAACATCACGGCTCAAATGGGAAATCACGCCTACATGCCATGTCAGGTGAGTGCAGTCGACAAAGTCGGCGCTGGCAAAGCCCACCAGGTGCGGCCCTAATACCAGAGCCCAAGCACCCCGAACATTCATTGCCAACGGCCAAGACATGTGTGGGAGTATGTGTGTGTGTGTGTGTGGGTATTCGTGTGAGTGTGTGTTTCATTTTGCATATGTGTTGAACTGAAAGCAATATCTTGAGTGGGTGAAACCTAAGCGTAGGCGTGAGTCGAGGCAAAATTCAAACTTCTTCATTATTTTTCGATCATCTTAATATTTTATTTTCTATAATTCAAGTATTCGTATTTTATTTTGATTTAAATTTAGTTTGAAAAGTATTTTATTTTGTTAAAAAAAACATGAGTAAAAAAATAAAATAAAAAAATTTAAAATTTAATTTAATTTCTTAAAATTATAAAATTGAATATATTTCAAGCATTAGCCTTCAATTATCCAAATTAAACTTTTTGTCAACAAAAATATTTAATTTCCATTATTACAATTCTTATTATTTTTTATCTCTTTTAAATACCTTTCAGGCTTACAAAAGTTAAATGTTTTTATTGTGTGTTCAAATACAAATGAAACTTAATTTTCATTAAAATAAGTAAATAAAATATATTCCAAGCTCAGACCCTAATTAGCCAAATTAATCTGTTTGTTATTTTGCCTCTGTTAATTTATTTCTGCCTATGTTAAATACCCTCTGAGTCTTGTATTTATATTTAACAAATTAAAAGTCTCTTATTTCGTGTTGAAAAACAATTTAGACTTAAGTTGAGTAAGTAGAAAGAGCAAACGAATTTAACTTGATATAAATTGTGATTTATTTCTTGGCAACTTTCATTGCCTAAAATTCTGTTTGCTTAAAGCCTAATTCAATATGTCATCCATTACCCTTTCACGCCCACGAATTTCCGTAGTTTGCTTGGCATAACATATTTACACAGACATCGCTTTCGCCTTCGAAATATTTCCCTTTCCTTCTCTAATTGTCTGAATGCCGCCCGAACGCCGCATTTGGGAAACCGAACCAAATTAATGATATGCTCAGTGTCCAGCTGAAGATATAATAATAGCCTTTTCAGTCCTCCTCTGATAACATCTAGTTGCTTTGCTATTTTGCTTTGGAATTCCGTTTCGCCGTTTCCACATCCCGAGGACAGTACGCAGCTCGAGCTACCTTTTGCCTTTTGCCCATTGCCTGCGGTGTCTGCTTTTTGCTCTCTGGTGTCTGGCGGGCAAAAACTTTGCGCACAGATCAGCATAATTTCATTTACATATCAACAAATTTATTTTGTTTACGTTTATTTTTATGACGCAAACAAGGCAAACAACCTCTCTGCGACAACTATCCGCCGTATATAGGAATACGTATACGTCTCTAGCATTTACCATTTCTACAGTCAGCTCCATTCTTGGTTCCTCTTTAGAGGACCTCACACACAGACATCTCTGCTCCACTCCATGTAAATGTAAATTTGAGGCCTCTTATAATAGTTTCTTTTCCTATTTTCTTTCTTTTTTTTTTTTCTTCCTCATGTTTGTGTTGATGTTTTTGGGTTTTGGTATATTGTACAATTCGAATGTATGTATGCAAATAAGCAAGGGCTCCATTGCTTTTCTTCGCTTTCTGCTTTTGTTAACAATATGCAAATAGTATTTTGTTGTTCCCGAGGTCCGGTTAAAGCGAAATCTCTCTCTCTCTCTCTCTCTCTTTATTAAATGGCAAGGAAGCAGCTGCATAATAGCAGATATATTTAATTACCTCAGGTATAAGATCATGCTCGTCCTCTTTCAGTCGTGTCCTTTGCTTGTTTATCCGGCTGTTATGCTGTATGATTGATTGTTTGATTGATCAGAGTTTTTGGCAATAATATCATAATCGATAGTTATCGATTTTAGATAATTTCCTTTACATATTATAATCTCTGTAATCTTTTCTTCAGATCCATCGCTTATCCGAGAAGCCCGTCTCGTGGGTACGCCTACTGGATGGTCACATAATCAGCGTGGACGAGACCACGTTTATAGCGGACGAGCGCTTCCAGTCGATATATCAGGAGGACAACGACTACAGCTGGTCGCTGCAGATCAAGTATGTCTCACCCAGCGATGCCGGCTGGTACGAGTGTCAAATGGCCACCGAACCGAAGCTGAGCGCCAAGGTCTATCTAGAAGTGATCAGTAAGCAGCGCAAATCTAGTTCACATCTGAAAATACAAATTGCTTTGCTTTGCAGCGCCCAAGACTGAGCTGATTGGTGATCAGAGTCGCTTTGTCAAGGCGGGCAGCAAGGTGGCCCTGCATTGCATCGTGCGCGGCACTCTGGATCCGCCCAAGTACATCATCTGGTTCCGTGGCCAGAAGAAGATCAGCGAGAGCGACGAACGCACCGGCTGGTACACGCAGATCGATCGCAACATATTCGGCACAGTTGGCGATAATCAGAATACGGTAGGCGGCAAATTAACAGATAATTTCATTTGAGGCTGCTACTTGTTTAAGAACTGTTTATAATGCCCGCTTTAATTACAGATCGGCTCATTAATTATACCGTTTGTGCGTAAAGAGGACTCCGGCAACTATACGTGCCAGCCATCGAACAGCGAGTCTGTCTCCGTTGACCTGCACGTGCTCAGCGGTGAGTCCTTCCTTAATATTCTTTTCTCAATATATTGATAGTGAAGGATATACATACATACATACATAGGTGTATATGTATGTGTGTGCATGTATGTATATGTAGTAGCTCTTGTGACGTGAACGATTGCGAGTGCGTGTGAATTATTTTGTCAGCAAGTTAAATGATTCATATTAATTGCAACTGTCACACACACACACACACACACACACACACACACACTCACACACGCACATCTCTCTCTCTTTTGCCAACAGGTGAATACTCCGCTTCGGCTATCATGTCCGGCGCAGCTGAGCGCAAACAGCGCAGCACGTTTCAATTGCTGTTGGCGTCGCCGCTGCTGCTGGCGCTGCTGGAGGAGGCGCTGGAGCTGCTTGCAGGACTTGGAGCGCGTCAGGGGACGTGACTTGTGACGTGACTCGCTTATTGAACAGCCAGGCCGGACTTCAATTATTTGTAAGCTTTTGCACACCGTGCAGTTATGTAATTTAGGTTAGAGATTAATTAAAGATGTCACTGTAAATAGGAACGGCAAGAGGGGGCGCCACTGAGGGCACTGAGGGGGCAGCGGGTCTGAGAAGACGGTACAACTTTCTATAATTAAGTTAAACGTTAGCTCACACCTGCATGCGTATGCGTATGTGTGTGTGTGTGGGCGCCTTTCTCTGTGTGTTGTATAAATCAAATGAAAAACAAAAAATAATAATAATAATAATACGATTAACGTAATTAATTTCTAGACCTAAAAAACAACTCAAACGAAGCTCTGAATCAAAGTAACCAAGAGAGAGAGAGAAGGAGAGCGAAAGTTGTTTATTGCCATTTACAGTTGTGAAGGAGGTCAATAATTAGATTATTGTCAAACCAGCTAAACTTAAATCTAATAATAAAATTAATTAAAAAAATACGAATAAAATTGAATTCATGTGAAACGAAGCAAAGGCTTTTTATACTTTTTAACTATTTTTTGTATAAATCTCTGTAACTCTTTGATTATAAATAATTGAATGCATGACAGAATTTGCAAAGCTTTCATAGAATTTCAGCTATGAAACTAATGTGAATTTCCCCCAGCCTGGAAAAGGAAATCTTCAAAACGATTATGCGCCTCCTTGTTAGGTTTAACGGTAAGCTTTTGGGTTTTCCTATTTTTGCATTGATACCTTGCCAGCCATTCGAGCTGTATATGATAAATGGATACTTATCACAATGGAGGAGGCCGAAATTTGCTCCATTCACCACAGGCATGGAGCAGTGCCCAAAGGATGCGCATAAATAATTTAATAATTTATTATAATATTTTTTTATATTTTTGTTGGGTCTTTGAAACCCAACCCGACTAAAAAGTGCCAAGCGAGTTCATAATAAAAAAAAATGAAAAAGGCCAGAAAAAAATCACTGAAAGAAAGAGGCAAAAAAAAGGAATCACATGCCCATAAAATGACGAATTCCAGTCGGCGACAAAACGGGGCCATAAAGCCTTTAAGGTAGACGCTTTATTTTATTGCAGCGGAAATCACATCTCAGTTAGCCACAAAGCAAGGGTATACAGACAGTAAAAGAGAGAGAGAGGGAGAGTGAGTGAGATGGCCAAAACAGCACGTAAAATTTGTTCAGCAAGAAACAGCGAATAAGCGTAATTTCCACAGAGAAGCAAAAGGGAAAAAAAGAAAGAAAATGATGAAAAAATAGAAGTAAAAGAAACATCTAGGGGCTGTAAATATATTTCACGTTCTACCCGAAGCCGACGACGGAGTGACTGACAGCAAGGACAGCGCCGACTAACGGCCGGACAGGAGCAAGTGTTTGGGTAAGTGGAGAGTGGAGAGTGCGGAGTGCGGAGAAAGCCAACCATTATGGCCTTAAAAGCCAACCTAGATGAGACCGGTTGACGCTTTGTAGTTTTAAGCAGAAAGCACGAAAGCAACATCCCAAAGTGCATGTTAAGTACAAAAGTGGCTGGCTGCAGCGACTAAAGTGCGTCGGACCACGCCTCTCACAGGCGCCAGGCTTACTCAAATTTACCTTAATTATTTTGCAGCCGAGCAAAAAATCAGAAATCAGTTGGACACATGAAATGACAGCAGTTTTTTAATCACCCTTAATGCCGGCTAATGGGTTTTATGACTTTATTCATGAATATTTAATGAAACATTCAATTACGGCGCATTTCCAAGTATTTATATTGCAACTGAGCTGCGTTTGTTATTCATATTTGATGAAGAAGTCGCAAATTTTTGCTTGGTGCAAAGTGAGAAATTTCACTTTGATAACTGGAGCTGTTCCCATTGTACAATAATTATTTGTGTTTCAGCATGAGTCTCGTTTAGACTAGATGTGAAATACAATTTGTTGCTGACCTTTGTGTCGCAATCAAATTACACGAATAAATTTAGCACAGGACAACGCCAGATATATCGCAAGGACACTTTAAGTGACTTCCAAAGAATTTTATAAAATATGATACAGTTTGGGTTTCTATCATCCTCTGTTTTTTTTGTTGTTGTGATGTTGTTGTTGTCTTGTCTTGTTTTGTTGCAGCTCGTTTTTATTTTCGTACACTGCTCTTGAGAAACAATTTTTTCTCAATATTTGGATAAGAAAAGCTGGGCAAGTGCCCGGCGTGACTTGTCCCTTTTTGCTGGGCGAGCAAAAAGCTGAAAGATGATGAAAAATAATGACTTCAAAACACATAGGAAGCGAAAGGCAAGTGCACAAAATGACATCCTGCACTGACTTGTCGCTCATCGAGCACCACTTCCAGTTGCCTCCCCTTTAATTGTGTTAACATCGAGGCCAACTTCGCACTGCCCAGCAGCAGATTCAGCTTCAGTCTCTGAATGGGTTGGGTGAGTGGAAATGTTTTCCGACTCTGCCCCTACCTCCACCTCTGTCTCTTTGTGGGCAACCTGCCGTGCTTCCCCGCAAGGTCCGCTCTGCCCAATTCTCTTTAGCTTTTTGCTGTGAACGAGCGGCTTTTTACATATTTTTTGGCTGCTCGTCTAAGAGGCGGCCCTTTCTCTGCTTTACGCCTTCCGCTGTTTGACGTTCAGTATTTCTCAGTCCGCTGCTGTGTGGTCTGCCTGAAAGGCATTTAAGTTGGGTAAAGTATTTCTGGTTTAACTTTGCCGCATGCAAGCGTCCAGCCACTCCACAGTTTCGTATGTTTTGTTCAGCCGGAGAAGTAGGAGGAGGTGCTGCCTTTGGAGTGTTTTCCGTCGACTCTGGGCCTTAGTTGTGTTTGCGGTTTCGCATTTCGGCAAACAGTAAATAAGCGTGTACAAGCCAAAAGTCCTAAACGTCTAGAGTAAATAAATAAGAGGCATTTCCACTCTCACCCAATGCTGTTGACTCTGGCCTTAAATTCGGAAACAGCTAAAAATACAAAACTTTGGCTAATTGAATAAGAAAACTAAGCAAAACAAGCCAAATAACTTACAATTAGTTCAAATAAATGTCGCATTAAACATATAGTTTTTTCTTTCGATTTTCTATTGACATTGCTGGAAATAGATAAATTCCTTTGGCTTTGCCTTTCTTTTTATCTTTCTCTTCTTCCATTTCCATTCGATTTCAAAGGTTGCGTTCTACTCTGAGAATTATTTGCATATCTGGAGGTTTTTGTTTACGCTTTTGATTTAGCTTTTTTTGGCTCTAACATCAATGCTAAATTGTGAATTTCATCGGTTGTCTATTTTTATTCATCAAAGCTCGTGGTGTTTAAATTATTTGCGCCATATTCAAGACTTTTTCTTTGATTCAGCGTTTAATTATACGATGCAAATGTAATATCGTATGATATTACAAATGTTTTCTTAAACTGAAACTGTTATATTAGCTATGCATTGCGATACTAAAACATTTTTTAGTCAATGCTGAATGAAATATATTTAAATTAATTAGTTCTTCTTCGTTATTCATTTAACAGTTGCATCTTTGTAGGTTGCCAAGTCATTTACTAACTCTAAGGTAAATGAACTCAATTATGAGAGCACCTACTTAGCCTAAGCTTAACTTCTTTGAACTCTTATTCTTTATCTTTATTTGTTTTATATTTATTTATTTTATTTTTTAATGCCTTTATTGTATTAATTTATTTATTATTAAAGCTAATTAAATCATCTTGCCACCAATTTATTTCTCAGCTGAAAAGTATGCAATGAATTTTGAAAACTCTTCAGACTTTGTGGCCTACTGCTTTATTCACTGCTTTACAGACTTAAGCAAGCAGTCGAGCGCTTTAAGGCTTGCATGTGAGAGTCTACTATGATCATTAACACTCAGCTAAAGAGTATGCAATGCATTTTGTAACCTCTTCAGTCTTTGTGGCCTCATGCTTTATTCACTGCTTTACATACTTAAGCAAGCAGTCGAACGCTTTAAGGCTTGCATATGACAGTCTAATATGATCATTAACAGTCAGCTGAAAAACTTAACTTCTTTGAACTCTTATTCTTTATTTGTATTTGTTTTTTATTAATCTATTTTGTTAATGCCTTTATTGTATTAATTTATTTATTATTAAAGCCAATAAAAACACTTCAGCTCCTGTTACCTCCTGCTTTATTGACTGCTTACTGACTTAAAGCAAGCAGTCGAAACGTTTTAACGCTTGCATGTGAGAGTCTACTATGATCATTAACACTCAGCTGAAAATTATGCACTAAATTTTGAAAACTCTTCTGACTTTGTGGCCTCCTGCTTTATTCACTGCTTTACAGACTTAACCAAGCAGTCGAAACGCTTTAAGGCTTGCATGTGAGAGTCTACTATGATCATTAACAGTCAGCTAAAGAGCTTAACTTCTTTGAACTCTTATTCTTTATAAAAACTCTTCAGCTCCTGTTCCCTCCTGCTTTATTGACTGCTTTACTGACCTAGAGCAAGCAGTCGAAACGCTTTAAGTCTACTATAATCATTAACACTCCGCTAAAAAGTATGCAATGCATTTTGAAAGCTCTTCAGCCTTTGTGACCAGTGCTGCCATTTTAGCCATTAAGTTGCTAGATCTAGCAATTTTGAATTTGAGTTTGCAATTTTTTTTTTAAATTGCTATTAGCCACAAATATAGCTATTTTAAAAAAAAATTATGCAACTTTTAGCAATTTTGTGATTTTTGTGATCTCACAATAACATCATCTTAAAAAGAACTCAACTTGTTCAAAATCATAACAATATCGATAAATGCACAAACTTGTGATAGTTCAATAGTTCAATAGTTGTGAACAATAAGTAGTTCACAAATTCATCGAAGGTGATCGAGTGTCATTTGTGCGCTGAGCTTTAAATTGTATGCTGTTTTGTTAGATTCATTAAAAGTTTTATAATGGCGAGTTTAAAGAGTGGATTCGCAAGGATGACACAGACTCAACAAGGGCCTATTGCAAGTGCACCACGCTGCCACAAAAAAACATATAAGTGCGATGGGTGCGTGTACACAAAAAAACAAGTTGCCTTTTGTTGTAAAATGTGACAAGACGGAGGAGCATGAGGCTGCACTGTGCCTATACATTGCAAAACACGCAGCAATAGTGACAAGCGATCATTTGTCGCAATTATGTGCGCACCAATTTGCAGCTTGCCAATCGGCAGCAAACATAATTATGTGCTGCCAAAAAAACGTTTGGCAAAAATAAGCGACAGCTCCAAATATGCTACTAATGATGAAGAAAGTATATTGGAACAATTGGACGACATTTTAACTATCATTTAAAAACTTAATCATAAATAAAAGTAATAAATTTAACATATAAAATGTTAACAAAATTTGGCAATTTCTTTTAGCAATTTTAATAACTTTTTTAGCAATTTTAGCAACTTTTTTTTGAAATTCTAGCAATTCTTGCCTTCAAAATTCTGGCAGCACTGTTTGTGACCTCCTGCTTTATTGACTGCTTTACTGACTTAAGCAAGCAGTCGAAACGCCTTAAGGCTAGCATGTAAGAGTGATCATTAACACTCAGCTGAAGAGTATGCACTAAATTTTTAAAACTCTTCAGCTTTTGTGGCTTGACTGCTTTACTAACTAAAGCAAGCAGTCGGAACGCTTTAGGGCTTGCATGTGAGACTCTACTATGATCATTAACACTCAGCTAAAGAGTATGCAATGCATTTTGTAACCTCTTCAGTCTTTGTGGCCTCCTGCTTTAGTCACTGCTTTACTGATTTAAAGCAAGCAGTCGAAACGCTTTAAGGCTCTCAAATGGTCTACTATGAGCATTGATACTAGCTTGAATGAGAAATAAGCCGTGAAAGCTATTGAAAACTTAATGCTTAAGAGGATTGGATGAGGAAGCAACGCGTTTGCTTTACACATTGCTATAGCTAGGCTTTATCGAATTGCATGACGAAGATAAATGACATTCGGCGAATCTAATTCGATTGGCATTAGCCTCATCAGCCTGAGCAACAGGATAAAAGGCACCCAAGGCTGCCAGGTGGCTCTCGGCTATCTATGCGAGCTGGATGCTGTGCGTGCACGGTGCAAATTGCTTGCTCTGGCTCGGTCTGCAAATGCAAATCATTATCAAGAGCATTTGCATTGGGAATGCGGCCTGGATGCTGTACATCCCGCAGAGTATCAGCCACGGCCTATCTGCGGTGCTTTGGCGGAGTGCGAGCAAAGGGCGACCATGCTGGGCATTGTATTGCCGTTATTGGTGGGGCTATTAGTGCTGATAAGTGCAGAGGCCCGTTATAAATACACATTCGAAATTAGCAACTGCACTTGCCCGCCAGCAGCCGGACTGTGCCTGCGAGCACTTTACGGGAAATCCAATTTGTGGCCACGACTGCAGTGCAAACAGGCTAAATGGCCAAATGGCTAAAGTGATGGCAACATTTACTTTTGCATGAATAACTTATGCTGTATAAACGAAGCGCACGTGGCGTATGCTCAACATCCACACAGACTCTTATGTAAACTGACAAGCCAAACAAACAACGGCTAGCAAAAAAACAACAGTCAGCTTGACAACAGCATCATCATCATCATCTTCATTCGTTTCCGAATTCGGAATAAAGTTCGTTGGGCAAAGTTCGGTAAAAACTATGGAAGCGCTTTATACATTATGCTCGAACTTTTTGGCCAACGTTCGATAAGCGAGCAGCCAAAATTATGATGATGCTGACGATGATGCTTGGCCGCAGATAGCAAACTTTCCACGCCACAAATCAAGTCGGAGCAGGCGAACAACAATGCCTGCGCCTGCAACATATTTGTCAAGAGCCAGCCAAAGAAAAAGGAGTTCGTTCCTCTTATCTGGCTGCCATTATGATTTCCAGTCAGAATGTTTGTTCAACTGTTTAAAGAATTTTCGGGCGCCCAAAGTAACAATTGAAATTCTAAAAGAAGCGTAATTAACCTGGCCAAGACAATAAAATTTTAAGGCTCAGCACATTTGAATTTTATGTGTAGAACAATTTATGGAGTCTGTCTGCGTAAAATACAAATGCGAAGCGAGTCTGTGGCTCAAATGTTTACTGTATTGTTTTGCATGCTGTTTTCATTTTCATTTTCATTTTATTTTTTTGTGTTTTTGTGTTTTTGTCTTGTTTTTATTTGATCATTTGACGGCTTTCGCAGCTCTAATTAAACCAATTGGCGAACAAATTTTAATTAGCCAGCTCCAGCAGCAGCGAAAACATGCAAAATAACAACAACAATAAAAAGCCTGCAACATTTGCGGGCGTCTGTTTATGCCCCAGATTCGGATATTTATTGGTAAGCAGCCGACAATTGCTTTAATTTCGGCCAACATTTAAAGGCCAATAAAAAAATGATTCGACAAGTGCAATTAAAAAGCTAATAAGGTGAGCCAGGCCAACTTTTTTATGGCCGCACCATATTTATGTCGCAGCATCTAGCGACGATTCCTTCTAGCCGGGCCAAGATGTCAGCCGGCGTGCCGAAATTGCTCAACATTTTTTATACCCTATAGTCGTAAAAATTCTTGAGTTGGGAGTTGGTAAATAAACTATGTGAAGTGTACTCTTGAGATACCCTATTCGAATCGGTAGCTTAGGGTATGTGCAATTCGAGTGAACAGGCAAAAGTGTTTAAACAGCTCTAAGACTAAAAATCCTTTGGAATTCCTATTACCATATCCAACCTATATAACTTGCATAAGTCAGTCAAACCTTCATCTAGGGTATCTTATAGTCGAGCCTTTAGCAGCTAGGGCTGTCTCCTGTTATTGACCTTGCTGTTACAATTTTATGATATTCTCAAAAGAAATCCCTAGCCAGAATGTTGGCCAATTGCTGAGGCAAGTGGAAAGTTTATAGGCCTAGCTGCAAGTCCCGGTTTATCGATGAGATAAAAAGCAAGAAAGGGTTCCGATTCAAGTCAATCAACTGTTTTATGAACTTAAAGATCTCAAGTGCTATGGATAAGCCTTAAAGCTCGGGGAGTGTGGGCGAGACAATGCTGAATGCAATGCTCGACAGCTGGAAATCTATTAGCAGGCACATTTTATTGATGAGCAACGTGGTCCGTGAACCCAATCAGATCAAGTCAATTAATCAACTTTGGCTGCTAATTTGCTCAGACAATTGAATTTGGCTAAAGGCACAGCAGGCAACAGGAAAAAAGGAGAGGATATATATTGAGTGAGTTGCTGCTGCTGTTGCCCAGCCTGACAAATAAATGGCCATAATAAAATGATAATAGTATTGGCATCAATCGAATATTGATTTGATGGCAACAAGCACTGAGCAAGATACGCCGAGAAGGAGACCAATAAAAGATAAATGCAATATATATAAATTTTTTCCGTTAGGCAAAACCAAGGGGAGTCGTGCGCATAGCTGCCAGCTGGATGGGTTTTCTTTTTCGTTCGCCTGTTCACTCACATGCTAAAAAAAAAAAAAAAAACAGAACGGCACGAACGGCAAATGGACGCACAAACGCAGCGCCAGCAATTTTCCAATTTAAGCAATTTGTGCCGTCCAGCCAGGCACAACACCAACAACAACAACAACAGCAGCTAAGAGTCGCCAAAAAAACTAAGTGGAGAGCAGGGGAAATAAAAAGAGATAGCACTACATCCGCCCACTGCAATGGCAGCCGACGGACAGTTGGAGATGGCGTCGATAAGTTCGACATGAAACTGGCTGAAACAGGCGCTATAAATACAACTTGTAGTGGGCGGAGGAGGCGGGGCACGATGGGGTCGGGCAGTTAAATTTCATCCGCCAAATCGCGAGTCTAGCCGCAAAAGTGGAACTTTGTATGCGCTCACAGTGGGGTCATCAAATCCGCATTACGATCAAGATTAAGATTAAGGCAATGCGACGACATCATAAAGAGCCATCAATAAGGCAATCGATGCGGCAAAAGAAAAAAGAAATGTTGAAGAATAAACTGCAAATATGCGAAGCAAAGCGAAGAGAGTGAGAATCAATTAATTCGTTAAACTTAATTGGGTAGAAAACTAATATATAAATCGAAAGTGAATTGGAGTTTCAGGGGAACTTTAAGTGGAATTTCATATTGAATAACATATTGAAAATTAGCAAGAAAATAACCAATACAGAATTATACAAAAAATATATATATCTAGAAGGAATGCCGAGTCGAGAAAGTGTTTTGAAATTTGCTTTGAATATTCAATGTGATAATTGAGCAGCAAAGGGTATCTATTAATTAATCAATTCTCGTGTTGCCATTAATCAAAGTCAGTTAACAAGATGTTCTTCGGGCTGCTTAATTAATGCTTTTTTTTTCGCTCTCGGTCAAGTTGAGTGAAATTGGAGGAGACGCTCAACGGCTGTAGAGTAGAGCAATCGTCGTTAGCAAATCAAATGGATGTTAGTCGCTCTGACAGCTTGTTTACATCCACATACACAGCCACATCTCGGCGGCAATGGACCTCCAATAGCCCAGCAAACGAAGCAAAATGAGCCTATGCGGGCGCATTCCTCAGCCGATAAGCCCCCAGCCTCCAGCCCCCAGCCCCCAGTCCCAGCCACACCCTCAAGTGGCAAAAGTCGGCTCGGTTTTTGGGGCCAACACGAAAAGTAGTTAGCAGCCAAATGGCTTTTGGTTATTTGGCCGGCCAAACTACATGGAGTTTCCAATAGAGAAAGAACATTATGTCAAATGCAAAATGGAACCGCAGATTAAGCCTGGTCCATGGCCGAAGGCATTACATAGGCTGCACACGTGTCGAGGGCTGCCAAATGGAGTGCGGTCGGCTGCTTACGGATTCACATTTCAATTAAATATTTAGAGCCGAAAACCCGCCGCTTTTTGAATAATTCAATACGCAAATCCGCACATTTCATATAGCAAAGAATGCTCCATAATTTACTTTACGTGACCCAAACACAGAACAAAAATTTCATATGAATTTCGAGCAGCTCTCGAAAAGTTAAAAAATTTCCAAATTGCCAAAGCTGCAAAGTTGCCGGAATTCTGCATAAAGTCGGAAATATATTATGGAAAATGCAGCATAGGTAAATTTTGTAACAGTGGTTGAAACTCTAGTAAAAACTGTGTGAAATAGAAACAGTTGGGAATTATTTAAAAAAAATTATGATTAATTATGATATTAACTTAATATTTATCTTAATAAATTCATCAAGTATTATTAACTAATTTTTTTAATATTTATTCCTTTCTTTCCCCAATTTACTGCAAATATTTTGTCATGAATTCATATATTTACTTTTGACATTTTCAAGCAACTTTTGTGGCTCATCGGAATAAATACGACATTAAGTCAGCTTCAGCTGCCAAAGCCAAAGTCAAAAGTCGAAGATGTAAAGCATTTTTAGCGCTTAGCTAAACAGTGGAATGGAAAAGCGACACCACGTTTTCTGAGGAAAAAGAATAAGAATAAGCATAGGAATAAAAAAAATGAAAAATACATAAAAGTCGGGCAGAGCCTTAACTCCTGGTTAAATTTGCCTAATCGCTTGTCAAATCAGAAACCCTTAAGGCTGTTTTGCACTGAAAAATCACATCAAACAATGCTTAAATCGTATTCAATTTCTGTCTTTTGCCTGCCAGACAAATACAACATAATCTGTAAAAATATATATATGTATATATGTAAGTATAAGGAATGAACAAAACAAAACAAGGTAATAAAAGGACGAAATACGAGTTTGTTGCGCCTTTCACACATAGATGTATCAAAAGTGGATGCGGATGCGGATGCGGATGCGGATGCGAGTGTGCGTGAATTTGGCGATTGGCGAGGCTGCTGCGGCCCAGCTGCCTTTTGATTTGGCCTCTTCCACGTCGTCGTCGTCGTTTTTTTTTTCTCGTTTTCTTTTTATTGTGTCACCCAAAAAGCCAATAACGGCGCATTTTTCGCTGCCGACGCTGATGGTGACAACCACTGACATGCTCCACACCCACACACACACACAAAGGGGAATATACATGTGCAAGCGTACATGCCGCCGGGAGGCTTTTGGATAATGGTTTCGTGGCATAGTGTGGACCCACTAGGATGCGACCCATCCGCTCAGCATTGCTTGTCTCACTACACGGACACACCTAAACCCCCCACCCTCCCTCTACACCCCACTACACTACCGCCCCCCTTCTAAAAAGCCGAAAGCAAATTTGGCACAGTGTCACACGTTATTGGTTTTGTGTCGCTTTCTAGTGTATCGATTTAACGGCCTGCCTGGCGACCCGCTGCTCTGCACTGAGCCGCACGGCTCGTCGTTCCGCTGTGGTTTATTTGGGTTCCTGTTTGTTTTGCTGTTCTCGGCTCGTGCTGCATGCATCGAGTCCCCTCTCTTGTTGCTGCTGGCAGGAAATTGTTGTATGCAAACATTACATTTTTAATGGGACTTCTTTTGTGCGCTGGCTCTTTTTATTGTTGTTGTTGTTGTTGTTGTTGCTGCTGCTTGTGGCAGCCATTTGAGCAGTTTATCCATGCCAACAATCGAATAAAAAGCAGCATAACAACAAATATTTCCAAAGCCTCGGCTTGACAAATACGCTCAACAATTGCAGCAAAAGCTGCCGCGGATTAGTGCAATAATTTTGATTTTGTTTAGGTGGCTCAATTGTCACATTGCTTTAGTTTACATTTTTTTTTCTATGTATATATATATGTGTGTATATATGTATGTATATATTAATAATTGCATTTGTTTGTTGGCACATAATAACAAGTTTAGCAAACACATCAAACAACTTCCAGCTCTGTTTGACATATAAATTCAATTGTCGCAAATAAATCAAAAATCATTTAAATCATAAGTTAAATTCTTTAAATAAGTGAGTTTCTTATTAATTTGAATGGCACAAGTGGAAAAAATATATATACAAAACAAGTAAGAAAGCTCTAGTCGAGACTGCTCGACTACGAAATCCCCTGAACCCGTCTTTTTGCTTACAAAAGAAACACACACACACATACATAGGCACATATAGGCACGCACGCATAAACACGCATGGCCTGCAGTGTGGGCTTCTCATGGAAACTTAATTGTTTAATAACTTTTTTTGTGGACGTACGTTCTTCATGAAACTTTTAGATTGTGATTATATCATTACTATGCGTGTATGTGCCGAATCTCAAGTCTCTAGTATTTGAACTAAGCATTTTACAAAGGTGAGGGTGAGGGGGTGGATATAGGGGTGGGGGGTGAATTATAACAAAAACCGAAATTCTAGAAAGTATATATGAGTCTACGTTCAAAATTTGGAGACTCTAGCTCAAAAGATGTAGAAGATATAATTTAATAATTGACATTCGATAAGGTTTTTCATCGATAAAAAAATAATCGGACAAGTTATCGAAATTATGTGATAAACTCGATATGCGCGTGCTATATACGGACATTTTAAAAAAAAGTTGAAGTCTCTAGCTAGTGTATCTTCGGAAATCGACGCGTTCAAACATACGGACAGACGGACAGACGGACGGACGGACAGACGGACAGACGGACAGACGGACGGACAGACAGACGGACAGGGCTAAATCAACTTTTCTCGTCGCCCTGATCAAGAATATATATACTTTGTGGGGTCTGCCACGCCTCCTTCTGCCTGTTACATACATTTTAACAAAACCATTATACCCTGATTTCCCATTTTCAATGGGTTCAGGGTATAAAAAAATATAAAATATAATATATAAACTCGTCAATTGATCAATTTTTCAAACTATTGGGTAAATAATTCCTATTTATGTGCTTGGTCATACGATATTAAAGCTTTACTTGACTTTTGGTCTAGATCATTTCTATGTTTAGGTTGTATGACTGGTAAAAGTCACTCATTCTCATCTCTGCTCAGTTCCGCTGGCAATAATGAACCTTCGAGTAAGCGCACCATATATCTCTCTCACAGTGGTTTCTCATTAAACAGTTGAGTATATATTCACCAAAAATGAGTGCTCTGACAGTAGTAGGTCGAGCTCTATAACAATTTAAATTTGATAACATGCCTAGCAGAACTTGATAGAAATATAATATAAACATAGTAAAAAACAATCGTCAAGTGACCTTTTTAAATGCCCATTTATATATATAAATGAATGACATTTAATTATTTAAAGCACGCATGTTAAAATGCCAGTCAGATGTTCTTTTTTAAAGAAAACAAATGTTTCCTAACTGCTGCATAATAATTATGCAAAATTCTAAACATGTCTAACCTCTCTCTCCCTCTCTCTCCCTCCCTCACTCTCTCTCTCTCTCTCCCACTCTCTCTGTGTTTATTCACTTAATCAATTAAAATTAGCAAACACAAATAATGCCATTATATAAATTAGTTGCACTGCACATTTAGAACATTTAAACACAGCACGTAAAACAATTAAAGTTTGTAAAAAAAAAAAACAAAAATAAAAATGTGAAAATAATTAAATATTTAACGTTGCGACGCACCATTTGCTGCAGCACAAATTAGATGATTATTTAAATTCGATTGTTTCATTGGCGAGGCGTACAGCATAATAGGATATGACTGAAATAATAAATTGGGGCGTCGACAGTGCGACAACTTCTCGATGCTGTCTGCAGTTGCTGTCCGAAAAGTTTTGCAAGCCAGTTCCAGTTCTAATTAGCGCTCTCAAGATATTCAACACTCAGCGTAATTAAATGGAATTTTAAGCGTTCGGCAGCAGCGTCTTTTAATTACTACCCAGTTGCTGCTGCTGCTGATGCTGCTGCTGCTGCTGGTGGTGGCCCACACGATATGCAGTTGTTGGTAACTTCATAGCGACAAGCTACAATAGCAACAGCAACAGCAACAACAAAGGCATCAGCAGCAGCTTAAATGACGGCCAACTTTTTGGTAAACGGCAAAACTTGGCTAGCACAAATTAATCATAACTTTGGAGGCTACTGCTCCTGCTGCTGTTGCTGTTGCTGCTGCTGCTGCAGCTATGGTTGCCGAATTGGAATGCAATACGCGTAGCAACCCTCGTGCAGCTCCGCTCTCTATGCTAGAATGCTGATACTTAGGCCATTAAAAATGTGTTAGGCCTTTCGTAGTGCAACGTCGGGGTGTACATATGCATATCTTTATTTGCATAGCTTCATTTTATCTCAGGTTCGTCGTCGTCAGTCTGCCTAATAAATTTTAGTGCGTCAACATTTATCAAAATGGCGAAACGTTCGAGTTGCACAAAAGAGTCCCTTGACGTTTTCCATAGTTATTGTACAACTTTTCATAGCTTCCCCGCATGCACCCAAGAGCGTTGTTCTTTTCCACTTTGAGTCGAGTAAGCTGTCATAAATAGGATTACATTCATAGTAAATATCTGAATGGGGTATGTGATTTAGAGTTTAACCACCGTCTGAGCTCCACTTAACGAACTTGGAATAAAAATAAAATATTTTAGATTACGTTTTTTATAGAGAATTTATTTTACTTTGGATATACATATGCATTAACTGTTGCTGAAATTTAAATTAGCACACTGCTTTACGTTCACTGCTTGCTTTGTAAAGTAAAAGCGCAAATGAACTGCTTGTTCATTGACTGCTGTTCGTTGACGGTCAGCAGTTGTTTGATATGGCTAAGCAGTGCAACGCAATCAGCTTTCTACAGCTATAATAAACGTTACAGTTTAAACTATAATAAACTCGCATTAATACACATTTAACTTTCACTTCATTTAAGGCTTTGTTTTGTTTTGTTGTTTAATTTGTTGTTTCGCAGTAAATTACAGAGAAATGGCGCGTTTTGAGAAACGCAAATTATTATTGCAATTGCATAAGCATTTTAAATAAATACAGAATTTAAATAAATAATATAAATAGCTAAGACCTAGTTTCAAGTAAGCACATAAATTAATTTAATTTAATAAGTTTAATTTACTTTAAGTCGTCCAGTCACTGTGCCATCAATTCGTAGCACTCGCCACGCCTTTAAACCTCATTGCACTCCAGATACAGCTGGCGGCAATCGAAGCCGGAACGCCCTCTGCGTCCAGCATCATACAGGTGCTCGAAGCTGGTGTTGCTGCTGCGGCCAAGCATGTAGCTAGTGGCATAGCTGTAGAGTAAATTATTTACAGATATATAAATATAATTATAGGTTAAGCACAGAGAGAAGAGGTCTACTTACGATCCCAGTTGGCAGAAGATGCTGCTGCCTCCAATCTCACGCACGCAGTCCGTATTGGCATCGCACATGTAGCGCTGCATGCACTTGTCGTCCGCGTTGCGGTAGGTGCGAACGTAGCCCTTGAGGAGTGCAATGCCAGCGACGGCTGCATCGCTCACCGAGTCGCGTTTGCCCAGGGAGCGGGCGGTGAGCGAACGGTGCGAGAACGAGGTCTTCAGTGCGTCCAGTAGATTCATGACGATCTGTATGAACTGTGAATGGGAGCGTCGAGAGTTGGTAGAAAGTGTTGGTAAGGTGTGGATGTGTGTGTGTGTGTGTAAGAGGCGAGGTAATAGGGAAGCATTAGTTAATTAGTTTTGTGCCAATAACTATGTATATCTATGAATAGCTGTGTAAATGTGTGTGTGTGTGTATGTCGTGTAGTGTAATGTGTGTACTATAATTTACATTGGCAACACTATGCAACAGAGCAAAGCTAATGTTAAGTATTTATTAAGAGATAAAGATTTTTTTTAATTTTCAACTCCACGGCAAGTCATTAGCTGACAAAAGCTGCTTGATTTGTTGATTGGCTGTGGCAAGCAGAGCGAACTGCTTTCATTTCGCGCACGTTTTGCACTGCTTGACGCGTAGTCAATTCCACAAGCAACAGTTGAATTTATCTGTGCGCCTTTGTTTTGTTGCATAGTGCTTGCTTTCGTGTGCGTTCGGTGTGTAAGCAATAATGGTTTACCTCGCCAGCTTGCTTGGCCATCGAGTTGACTTGATCTGGATCTCTGGTGCCCAACACGGACGACAGCACAGCCGCCAAGATGCCCTGTGCGAATTGGTTTTTAGGTTGAGGAATAGTAGGAAATAAGTACAAAATGCAAAACAAAATAAAAATAATAAAAGAGAAGAGAAAGAGGCCAATCACCAGATGAGTATAAATATAAGTGTAAAACAAACTGAAAGCGGCCAAAACACAAATCCAAAAAAGCAAAAGAGAACGGCTTAAAGTGTATGACGAATAGGCCAATTACCTGCATGGGAGAGCCGCCGTTATCGACCTTGTCGATGCCGTCGCTGGGCGCGCCGCCGCCCAAGAGCGTGTTAATGATGCGCAGACCTGAAAGAGAAGAAGCAAACAGTAAAGCCAAGCAACTCTTATGTGTAGCGTGCGAATCATACCCATGGAGATGACATTGGCCCAGGGGCTGCCGCCCAAGCCAACTGAGTTGTCTACATCGTCGGACTTGGTTGGCGCATTGGCGGCTCCATTGAAGAACATGGTCATCACGGTGGACAGCATGTTGGACCAGGTGAAGCCACCGGGTCCGCTCACGGTCTCCTGTATCTGATTGCCCTCGATATCATCCTCGATGTCATCCAGCGCCACCTTCTTGGAGGCGTTCGGCTTCACGGCATACTTGCGTCCGCTGCTCTCGGGCCGATAAACAGGCGACTGCGACTGCGACTGCGACTGGGACTGAGCCAGCTGTCGCTGGTAGAGCTCCTGCTGGGGAAAGGCGAAGGTGAGCAGCAGGCAGTTGCTAGCCACTATGCAGAGCAGCAAGTAGGCCTGTAGCTTGCGTTGGTTCAACATGGCGCTCTGTGTGCGAAATAGAAAAGGAAACAGTCGCATCAAGTTTTGTGTCTTCAGTCTTTCGTTTTGCGCATTTCAAATTTGTGCGAGACCCCAATCGCAAAGTCCACATAACACTTTCACATTGCGGGTTGCTTGAACCCGCGCACGATTCGGGCATGCTAATGAGCCCACCAAACGCAATCGAGCCACAATTGATCCACCAAATAGTGGCCGCTCTGCACGTGCAGTTACATGAAATAGTTGGCCCAAATCATGCGCGGACTGCATGCGCGTTCTCATTCGCCCCCTTGCCAGGTGATATAACATAAAAGAGATAATGTGAGAGTTGCGTTTGCTCGCGAGAGACAATTGAAATGCCCAAATATGGGGTTCTAGATAATAACTATATGGAGAATCCATTGTTAGGCTGAAGTCCAACGATGACTTCACACGCCGAATCCAAGCTTCAATGGAAGTAGAAAATATGAAAGTTGTTGTTGAGCGTAATTAAGCTCAGAGCTAGCCACTTCCGAGCCAAAAGACAAAACAAGTCTAACTGCGCGCAATTAAAATGCCAGTGTCTCGGTCAAACCGAACCTGTTCCCCAGTGGCAGAGGCCATATTAGAGAGCCGCTAAGAAAGCGGCCAAAACATACCAAATTGGCCAAGACTGCAGACCCAGTCGAAGCACCAAAGCCAAAACATAAAACTGATGTCAAGTGCACTAGAAAATATACATACATATGTACTCTGAATAGGTATATATGTATATATACTTCTGTTTGTATCAAAGCAAGAAAGCCGCCGTGCGAGGTGGCAAAATGCAATTAGAGTCATAGAGCTAGACTTCCTGAAACTCCAGTTAGCACATACGCACATACACATATGCATATACATATGTATGTATGTACATATATATCTCAATATTCAAATCGCAAATTAGCTGAGACTTCTGAGCTATGTGAGCTGAAGCTGTGCAATCTTTCAGTCTCAATTATCTGTCTCTCTCTGCTGCCAGTAGAACCAGTTCAACTGTAGCGGTGCGAGATGTCATGCAGCATATTACCGTTAAGTTATCATAATGAGAGTGCAGCTGGAGCTGAAGCACAAGAATGCCAATCGCTCTCCATGGTGCTTGGCACATGCGATGGCGATGGCGATTGCATTGATTTCCATTTAATTGCCCAACAACCTGTTCCACTCACAAACAAACAAAAACAGGCCAACATAATGGGTCAGCAGCAGCCAGTTGTTCTTCTGCTTCTTGTTCTGCTAACGGCCATCAGATTTGCCATAGAAATGTAAATTGTTTTACCCGGCGATCATTAATCAACTTGCGACACAGTTCGACTCGTTGTGGATCGCTTTTATAATTATGGCGCCTATGTAAATTTAGAAAGCTGTTAGGAACGTGCAACAGCACTTTGCAACGGCCAACGGGTTCCATGGGAACGTGTCTTTCTTGTGCTCTATCTGCTGGAACGTGAGCCATCGATCAGTGTGGATCGCAACTCCTGAGAGTTTTCTGTGACGTAAAAATCTTTTACTGAACAGCAGAAATATCTAACAGTTAGCAATTAAATGAAATATAATTATATAAAAATTGTATTACTCCCAACTAATTTCACTCAATTCTCAGTTAAGTCTTCTATATCTAATCATCATGATATAACATTCCCATATCATATAAGACATATGAGATTATTTTGCTTTACTAATAAGCATGTTATACGCATCAGCGAGTTTTACGTGATATATGTGAAATTAAATTGAATTTTGATTGGAGTTTTGTGGTTAACTATGTTTATGGTTCATAGTTTTTACTCTCTTTACAGTTAGGCACGCAACTCTTACTTTCACGGCCAGCGACAAGAGCAGCATTTACTCTACTTAAGTCAACAAACACAAGTGCAGCCAGTAATAACAATAATTTACACATTTGCGTCGAATAACCGCAATTAAAATGATTTTTTATACTTTTTAAATACAATGCCAAATTAGAAAGTGTAAAAAAAAAGAAGCCACAGCAAACGAAGCACGCGCTAAATGCTAAATAGCGGGAGTTAACTGGACTGAGTTGATTCAGGCATTAGCTGTTGGTTCTTTGGTCAATTAACATTTGATCTGTGCGGTCTGTTCGATATGCGTTTCATTTTCAATGCGGTTCAAAGTCAAAGCTGAGAAAGTCTCGTCGTGATTTGCGCCTCGACTTTATATATACGCCTATATTTATATATATGTATGTATGTGTGCGGTTAGACGTTGATTCATTCTGTGAGAGGCAGATTATCTCTCGGCTGTTGTTGTTGTTGTCGCCGCTGCTCATTTTCGGTTAACAACAGCCGAGCGCTGTCATCGACTGGTTTTGCGCCAGCAAGAGAAACTCGAATGTGAGTTTGTATATACATACATACAAACGCTCGCGTGTGCTTTGTGGCGTTTCACTTTCTTTTTGGCCAAGAATTCGAGTACCTTCAGGTTTATTGACCACAACAGAAATACGATTAAAGCCAAAACCGTAAAACTAAAAGTTAGTCAGCCGAAGGCGCAAATCCCGTTCGTAGTTAAATCTTTTGCTGAACTTTCCAGCAAGTTCGTGTCTTAAGTCTTTCGTTTCGCTCAATGGCCAAATGGTGCGGCGCGACGTGCGACGTGCGCGACCTAACGGCACACTGTGTCGCATTTCAATGCGACTTGGAAAATGTGACATTTCTGTTAACATTTTTGATGAGTTATTTTGTAACAGGTGCCAACGGGTTTCCAACACACACACACACACAAATGACGCAATCCGCTGGGCATAATCGAAGAGCCGTTTTAATTTGCATAGCAAAACTATTTTTCATATATAAAGTAAACACTATATATATTTATATAGATTAGGCCTTGCCAAGATTAAAGGAAAGTTGTATGTGTCATGCAACAGCTGCAGCTGCAGTTGCTGTTGC
Organism: Drosophila aldrichi; assembly: GCA_035045965.1. NCBI lineage: Eukaryota > Metazoa > Arthropoda > Insecta > Diptera > Drosophilidae > Drosophila > Drosophila aldrichi. Next base: position 5,743,880 of record JAWNOM010000199.1, read on the forward strand.
AGTTGCCGCAAGTTTACTTTTACCTGACCCCAATGGGCGCGTAACACTTAAGCGTCATGAAAGCAGAACCAATTGCAGCTAGTACTGCTATTATTATTGTAATAATATTGCACTTGAAGCACAAATTGCAACTGTCACGATTTACCAGACATTTGGCAGAGTGTAAAGCTGAAGATCTGATGGAATTTTTTAGACTTTAAATTTAAAATGGAAAATTTAATGAAAATTGAAGAGCTAGAGAAGATTGAAACTTAACTTTTGTAAATATATTTATAAATGAAGTTCTTGTTTTAAAATTTTATATTTTAGAAAAATGCTATAATAACACTGGAAATGACTAAAAAAATATATTCTATTTATATTTACATATTTTTATGTTCTTAATGACAATCTAAATTTGTATAATATAAATATATATAAATATATTTATTGTAAAATTTAAATTTATTATAAAATATCAATTCAATAATCTTTATTGAGCATTAAAGAGTTTATTTTAATTATAATTTATATATATTCATAGAATTTTAAATGATATTATTACAAAAAAATAAAATAAATAAATAAAAATAAAAATAAAAAACAATAATAATAAAAATTAAAAAAATAAATAAAATAATAATAATAATAATAAAATAAAACAAAAAAATATATAAATAAATAAAAAAAATGATTATTATTATATTATTTTATGTAATCTATATTATATTATTTTTTTCTTTTCAATTTAATTAAATTTTATTTTTCTTTATTTCGTGATGTATTAATGTTTTTTATATTGTTCACTTAAATTAGTTACACTTTTGTATTTTTTGGTATTTATATATTTATTTTATATTTTTTTGATCTCATTCAATTTATTTATTTTTTGTTTGCCGGCAAAGACTTTTTTCTTAAATTTAAAAAACTATATTTGTAGCCCATTAACGACAATTTAACATGCCTTATTAAAAACTCATTGAAAATTATTTTTCCATATTTATAAATAAATTGATATCTAAGGGCAACAACACTTGCCGTAGCATTAAACTAACAAATCGATTGAGCACGCTTCGAGCAACGTAAAGAAAAACTTTCACCTCCAACTGGGCAACAACAACGTCAGACCATGTTGACAAAGTAGAAGCCGCAAAATGCCAAAGAAACGAACAACAATAACAACAACAAAAGCCACAAACAAATGTCTTGCATGAATGAAAGTTACAGAAAGACTTGCTTTAGGCTACGCTGAAGAAAAAAAAAAAATCAAATAAATAAATATATATATATAGATATACATATATATGGAAGTCAAAGTCATGGAATTTGTAAGACAAATTGAGCAAAGCAATGTGGTTAGAAAATGGGTTAAGGCATGCGACAACAAGAAATGTTTAGCTAGTGAAAGAGAGCAAGAGAGAGAGAGAGCAAGAGAGAAAGAGAGAGACACTTTTTGCCTTTTGTGGGCAATTAATAATAAATAAAACAAACATTGAATCCAGCATCGAAGTCAAATCAAATACAAAGCCCCAAGCAAGGCGTTAATTGGCATGCCAAAAGAGCCACAAAAATGAGTTCACATACACACACACACATACACACACATACACTATGTGTAGACAGTGCTGCTGCTAAGGTGCGGCCTTTGAAATTCTTTGGCCACACATTTGGGTCAGTGGGTGGCCCAAAAAGTGGCTGCCACTGCAGCTCGATGCTTGGCTCTTGCCCCAATGCACATTTCCATATGGCTGTCGAATGCGTGCGCCAGTTACACACGGCCCCCCTCTCCCCGACCAGGTGCTACTTGCTTCGTCTGTCTGGCTACGTTTACCTGTGGGTTTCTTTAGGCCCGTTGCGTGCGCTTTGTTTGCCTTGGCATTTTCATGCAAAGTTGTTAACTCGCTTAACAAAATAAAACTTCTTCGGGCTGGCCACTTTTTCAGAATTTTATGCTTCAGGTTCTGTTATTTCGTTGACCCAAATATTCGTCTAGCAGTTGCTGTTATTTCTTCCAGTTCCATCAATTTGGCTATAACCAAGCCATGCCAAAGCTGATTATTTGCATTAATTCGCAATTAATTTATGGCGATTGACCAAATGCTGTTAGTTTGTGCCAATCGCACATGAAATTAAATTGAACTATAATTCAATATAAATTGGAAAATCATAATCTAAACAGTTGAGACTTTTCCTTTGCTTGCGAGCATTTCTACAAGTGTTAAGTTGCTCTCAAGGCAGACTATATTAATTAGATTAGACATTAAGTATTAAATTTATGTGTGCATAAAGCTGCAATTTGAGCTAGGAATTAATTATTAATCAAGTTGATGAAGAGCTGGTCTATTTGCTGAGTATGTTTGCTAAGGTATTTTATTTATTTCACTCATAACTGAGAACAGCTTAAATCAATATTTAAATTATTTTTAAAAAATATATAAAAATGCTAAGAATTTTGTTCCATAAACTTTTACATATATGTATGTAGATTATCAACTTTAGCAATTTGCTGCTCACCTGCGTTTCTGCTTATCTATTCTGCTAGCGTTCGGGCTGCTCAGGTTAATTAGACGCTGTAAGTGTTGCAGCGACTGGTTAAAAAAACGATATTCACAAGGATCACGCAGCTACGTTAAATCTCTCGAAATTTCGGGACACACGATTTGAATTGATCACGCGATGTTCGAACAGGCACAATTCACCTGCAGCACTGCAATTGAGCGCCACGGTAATAGAGTTTGAGTGTAATGTTATTTCTTGCTCTTTCTCTTTGCTTCTTCTCTTTTCTTTTCGTATCGTTTCGTTGCTCGTCAAAAACTTTCGTTTACTTTGAGATTTCACTACGCGTTTGGTTGTTGCTGCTGCTACGGCTGCTGTTGACGTCTGAAACGGCGATCGCCTTGAACTTGCCTTTTTATAGCCTGACCCATTTTCCCCAGCCCAGCCGAAGAAATGCAGCGAACCGGCTGCGCAGTCAACTGCGGCTGCGACTGCGCGAGAGCCAACATGTTCAGCTGCCAACATGTTGCGTCTGCGCAGATGCGCGGTCTGCTCTGGGTTCGAGCGCGTGTAATTAGCTGCCCCTTTAGCGATTTGTCTACCTGTGCATGTGGGTGATTTACCGTTCAACTGTTTACCTGCCCAGCCCAGCTTGGCCAAGGTTTCGTTTTCATTAGCTGGCAGCGTCAGTTCACTTTGAGCTGTGTTTCTGAGCAGCTTCCGAGTCTCTTTGTTCCAGCTCAATTACTCATCCGTCGTTTTGTTGGCCGCAGACCGAAACTAACCTTGACTAGGATAACTTTTACAATGTTGATTCATGGGTTAAACTCATCAGACGAATTTCTTCAAAAGAAGAAGACAAATAAATAGTTGCAATTTATTTTCTAAGAAATATCTATGAAAATAATGAATTTATGTAGGTGAACAAACGACATTGAGAGTTTTTATAATATCACATCACATTGCATACGTTTATTAAAATACAAAACTATTCGTAGTTAAAACTAGCATATTCTTTCTTAAAAATTTATTAAAAACAATGTTACACGAGAGCTTGCTAAGAATGCGATGAATGTGCAAAAGCAATTCAAGTGAATGAAATGCGAAAACAATATAAAGGATTTTGTGAGCTCGGAAAGAATTTGGCCAATAGCAAAACAGGCCAAACGCAGCGGGTTACTGCACATCTATGCGTGTGTGTGTGGGTGTGCATGTGTGTGTGTGTGTGTCTGTGTGTGTGTTTGGGTGTATTTACCGAGCGATGCCGGTGCTTGCATACAAATGCTGGAAGCCATGGACTCAATCTGGCCCTTCGCCTGCCTTTTTCGTCTGCTTGGCTGCTTCTTACACATTTGTGTCTGTCTCAGCTTCTTCTTTCTCGTGTTGTTGCCCCCAACAGTCGCACACGTGCAAAAAAGTTAAGCCGTTCGAGCAAAAGTTTTCCAACAGTCAGACGGAACGGACAAAGTATTAGAGAGCCCCTTCGAACACAAATCTGGAAAATGCTAGGCAAAAACGAAAGAGCGAGAGAGTGAGAGTGCGAGAGAGAGAGAGAGCAAATTCACATAGACACACACGTTCGACAGCTAGTTGCATTTGTGTGTGTTTACATTTAGTTGTATTCGATTTGCATAGCAGATCTAAAGCAACTTTGAGAAAGGGGTCAGAGCTGGGCTGGCTGGCAACCCAAATCAATGGCAGCTCTGCGGGCCATCAGCCATCAGCATGGTGGCGGGGGCGGGGGCGGGTTCGGCGCTTAAACGCCTTCCATGTTGGTTATTAAGTGGCCTTAAAGCCGATTGGTCAAGTGACGTGCTGCTTGTGCAGTGGCTTTGCTTATTGAATAAATGTGCCTGGATTTATGCAAATCCCAACTACAGCAGCTGCCCAGGTGACCAGCTGGCCAGCTGACCTGTACCTTTGCAGCTTCCCTTCATATATTTGCACCCGTTTGTGCCTAATCCGGGCATAATTGCTCGACATTCGTTATCTAAATAGTGACTGTGACAGCGACAGCGACAGCAGCAGCAAATGCCGTTGTAACTATGACTACCCTAACCGAGAGCCTAATTCAGGGATATGTTCAAAGCTGTTGTTATTTATCTTTTGTGTTTGCGTTTACTCTGCACATTAGCGTAATTATTCCTATGAATGTGTGCTCTGTGTGTGTGTGTATGTGTGTGTGTCGGAAAACCCGTTGCCAACAACTGTCTAAACATTGGCCTACAAATTCGTAGCTTATCATTTGCTGTGCTTATTGACTTTGGCAATGCATTGCCAGAATTATGGTTTACAGTTATTCAATTGCCGTCGCCCAAATGATGAATTATGATTTAATTACGTAAATTATGAGCTTCGTTTGTTACACAAATGTGTGCTAAATTACATTATTCCTATTGAATTGAACTAAATATTCCAATTGAAATATTTGCCATATAACTATTGTTTTTGGAAAGTCATTTACAATAGAGCTTATTGGTAATATCGATTCTCAAGCTTGTGTCTAAAACTATTTGACAGTTGCAATCGTTTCCAGTCTATAAGGAAAATGAAACTGAACTAGTTAAGCGTTTCGATTTTGTATCAATTAGCGGACATTTAAAAATTCTCTATGTGTGTTTGCCCGGCGCATTAGCACGAATAGATGTTGTTCCTATTCCGATTCCCTCCAACCACCCAGCGATAACCGCTCACCCGCTCTGGCTCTGGCGCTGGCTCTGGGTCTGGGTGAAACCGAAAAAGTGACCCAGATTTCGTTTCGTTTTTTCTGTCTGCGTGGCTGTTCTATATGTGTGGGGGAGGGCGGTAGTAGGGGAATCGTTGCTGACAAATTGAAATCATGGCATTAACCTCGACGACACACACACACACGCCTGCATGGGCAAATCGGAGAGATTGTTGCATACTTTCAGGCATAAAATTTATGCACAGGCCTTGATCTATACAGACAGATATATGTCTGCTGGTGTGTATGTATGCGTGTGCGTGTGCGTGTGTGTTTGGTAATATGAAATCAATAAATCGTAAGCATACTTTTATTGCGCATCCTGCCAGACTAGAACACAAGACGAGGCGTAGCATCTTTGTTGATTTTGTGTGTGTGTGTGTGTTCTCTTTTCTTTTTTTGGTCGTTGTTGTTCGCTATATACATATTTTTTATATGCTTTATTTGATTTTTTATAAAGGCTAAAGGACCGCCAAGGACGCCAAACACAGTTGCTGCCAAGCTCTGGCTAGCGCTTTGTGAGTTTATCAACGCAGAGCCACTCGACAATCACGATGTCTGCTGTCAGCGGGGCAGAGGTGGGGCAGCGGCGGGACAGCGACTCACTCGACTCTATATTAATTCATATTCTTCTTTTCGTTGTCCTTGACAAAATGCAGCATTCTTATGAATACTTTCTTTATTGCTGCGCTTTATATATAAAGTAGACAGGAAATCCGGACGAAAGCAAAAGTTTGCCAGTAAATAGAAATGCCATGGCTTAGTTTGTGAATATCAAAGGAGCTATATAAATAATACAAAATAATAATATAAATAAAAAATAAATATATATGTATATCTATGTGTGTATATGTATAAAAATAAAACAAATTGTGGGTACATCGAATATGGATAGTTCACGTGATACAAAATAAGTCACCAAAAAAATAAAAGTAAAAAATAATATTATTTATTATAATTTATAATTTAATTTCAATAAAAAATTCTTAATATTTTACTTACATTATAAATACATATTAAATCAAAATTCTCAGTCTGCGATTATCGAGATATGTAGTTTATATATATATATATGTGCATGGTAATCATATTTAGTTAATCGGTAACTCATTATGTTGGATGGATACATTTAACCGCTAGGCAATCGATTCGCTCTACATTCGTATGCTAATCCATTTGTGCACGTTAATTAATTATAGGCACATTGGGGAATTCGAAGAGCTTGCCATTGCCACACACACACACACACACACACATACACCTGCACATACACATTTCATTAAATTATGCACAGAGCAGAGTTTTGAGCATTTGGCGCTGTATTTATATCGCATTGACATTGGAACAGTTGGCTCAGCTCGACAGGCACGACACCAAAGAGTCGAAAGCTCATTATCGCTCATGTAAATTGCATTTCAATCGAATATCCTTGAGCAGATCTCCGCTATCCTCACCTCAGTGAAATACAAATTCAATTCCTATAACAGAGTTGTCTCTTATATAACTTTATTAAAGACTGGCAAGCTGTATGGGATAAAGGCTCAGTTCGTTTGGCAACTGCCATTAAATGTATGCTGGCAGCTGATGGTTGAAAAAGGATTCGTTTTCTACACATGCTCGAATCGTTTTTATTACTATTTATCAAAAGAAGCAAAATGAAAAAAAGGAGGCGGGTGGTGGAATCATTAAAAATGCAAGCAAAAAACATTCTTTGGCCTCATAAACATCAAATTTGTAAGGCCGAAACATCTGTTAAGCTTTTATTGCGCCTCTACATAAGTATTGTGAAATATAAAGAAAGTTTCCCTGATGATACAACCAAGTCCTCATGCCATAATGCAAGTTTAATTTCCAGCTCGACACGCAAAAAAGGGCTCAATAAATAACGAAACAATATTTGTTATATATATGTATAATATGTGTATGTAGGTGTGCGTGTGTGTGCCTTATATAAAAGATGTGAATATTTAGTCTGGAAAATGTAAAATTGTTGGCTTGGTGATTTGAGCAGCTGCTGACTGACGCCATTTGTGGGCGGGTCTGGGGCTCGGCTGTGCTGGCAAGATAAAGTACGCTTCTGTGATAAATATAACAACAAGTACCCAAGGCACGCACAAGCCGTTGTCCAATGGCCCCAGCCCAGGCCAGACCGGGCAAAACGCATCCAAATTTCAGTCAGCCCAACTACTGAGCGCCCAAGGGCAGCGGGTTAGACTGGGGACTGCCAGTTAGGATCCGGTGCGGCAGCTGTTATAATGATGCCAACGATACATCATCGCAAAATGCTAAAATTTTTGGCAGCGCCGAGTGCCGAGTGCGCCGTCAACAGCTGTTACCGCTGATGAATCCTTTGGGTCCGGTTCGTTCCCCTGGCTGTCTCCTCTCCGCCCCTCTGCCGCTTTCATCCTGCCTGCCTGCCTGCCTGCCAGCCTAATATTTCAATATTTCTCACATAAAAGGCATAAGTTATTTTTCATATTTTCCAGCAAAGCAGCCCTCCCTTCCCCTCCCCGCCCCGCTCACGCTGAGCTGTTGCATTGCTGCGCCCCTTAGCTGCGCTTTTTGGCTAATTTCCCTAAATAAATCTCAAAATTGCAAAATACACAACAACAGGCACATAATTAACTATCATAAAATATGCAAAGCACGCGTTTCAGATTCCAACTTGTGCCACAGTCCTATCTTGCGCATTTCTGTTCGAAAGTATTTGCCATTTGTTTGCAGTTTTCAAAGTTTTTCAAAGTCCCCCATCGCATTTATGTATTCTAGTTTTTCTTTTCTGTTTTATTGTTGTACCCCGCTCGCTATGTTTAAGAGGTTTTATAGAGTAAGATGGGTATTTATATAAATATATAAATTTGACAGAAATCCCGAATCCCGAAATTCAAAAATCTATATATTACAAAATCTTTATATAAAATTTATGAATCTCCACAGTAACTTCTGAAATCGCCAGCTCTAATAATCTTTAAATGACGTTGAAAAAAAAGCAAAGTTGAATTATCGATTCTTATCGATAAAAGCGATATGAGATGAGTTATCAAAAAACTCAATTTCGACTTTTATAAAGACGTACAAACGGATACGGCTATATTGACTCGTCGCTCCTTGCTCTGATTACATGCATTTTCACAAAACCATTATGCCCAGATTTTTCCATTTTCAATGGGCTCGGGGTGCGAAAAGACAAAAATGGCAAAATGTGAAAACCTGAACTCGCATAGTGAAGCATTACGCACCACAAACCAGAAATTTCAAAGCCGCTTAAAGCGAAATGCGTGTGGGCCATAAAGTGGCATTCGTGCTGGAGGCAAAGCCAGGTGAACTCTACGAAAAAGACGAGCACTAAGCAGCACTCAGGTGCTGCCACGGATTACCATGGGCAGCGCAGCTCTGGCACTGCCTAAGCAACCACAGCAACTGCCTGAAAAAGTGTTGTTATAATCTTTCTCTCAACTCGTTGCGAGAAAAACCTGTTGTTCGAGCTCAACGATATTCAGATAATTGCAACTTCTTCTTCTTATTTATTTATTTTTGTTTGTTTATCATTCAAGCATTATTTGCAACTAATTACACTTTAATGAATAATTAAATAAAATTTAATAAACATGAGTTCAGTTAAGCTTTACTCATTTTTGCTCAAATGATTCAAAAATTGTCAAGAGTCATACAGAATAATTTGTAGATTTATATATTTTGATAGGAGTGAAATTATTAGGCATCAGTTAAAAAAATTCCTTTTAAATACTTTAATTTGTTAGATTTTTTTCTAATAGAAATTCTATGCTAAAATTCAAGCAATCCAATCAGTTTTTGAAATCTCACAGTCGTTACGCTTGATTAACAGGAACTCCACATGCTCCTGGGCAATATTGTTTGGAAAAGCGCAATTGTCATAAGTCAAAGGGCCTTTATCGCCTTGCACAAAGTCCTCCAACATTTTAATTAAGTTTTTGGAAATAATTTCCTCGTCTGCACGCAGAGGCTGACGCGATGGACTGTCAAATAATAAAAAGTAATCATCTCCATGCCCAGTGCCTGCAGGAGGGAAATATATTAATAGTAGGAGCAACTACAGTGAGTCCAAACTGTTTACTTACCGACTGCAATGTCGTCTCGCCTTGCCAGCAGATTCGTTATGCCACGACTCGCAGGATTGTCGTAGACATAGTAGTAGATGGGACTCTTGCTGTGTTTGCGATGCAGATCTATGGATCGAATCGTATCATTCCTGAACAGGGCATCGGTGAATATGCGCTGCACGTCCAGGTAGTTATCCACGCTGAAGTTCCGATTGCCCAGGTACTGCTGTCGCAGATCGCGGGAGTAGTCGTCCATTTGCTGTACGGTCTTGCCTGAGTCTCTATAAAAGAATAAGTGGGGCGCCAGCTCGTACCAGCGCTTGTTGAGCTCCTCGATGAACTCCCTTCCGTTGGGCTGCTTTGCTAGGAATATGGCTGCATTGTAGGTGCCATCCTCTTGGGTATGGGAGATGAGCCAGGGAACTTGCGAAAACTGTCCGCTCTTAATGATCTCAACTGGATCTTGAGTCAGAAACGGCTCCGCCGCATCGACTGGTTCTACCACGGGGCCAAATGGAGCGAAGGGCACATAGTCAAATACCAAGAAGTCTCGCACGGCCCTCACGATTTCCGAGGCATCCTTCGTCTTCAGGCACTTTTTGAGCTCCGCCGAGTCTTCAAGCAGGCCGCAGCCCACGATGCGACCCATTTCAAAGGCTCGTCGACGTGCACCTTGCTGCACCGCACACGGCATTAAGGCAGTTCCGCTGATTAGGGCGGCCGCCTTTGCGAGCTGCTGGAAGTCCTTCTGCAGCAGGTGCAGATGCGCCGAGGCTGCTCCTGCCGAGAAGCCGACTACGAGAATGTTTTCCGGCTGCCCACCGAAGCGCGCAATGTTGTCCCTGATCCACTGCAATGCCAGCCGCTGGTCCTTCAAGCCCAAGTTGCCCGGCAGAGCGCTGTCGCCGCTGCTGATGAAGCCCAGTGGGCCCAAGCGATAGGTGATCTGCACCACAATCACATTGCCACTGGCCATGAATGCCTCGTGGCCGCTGCCCGCTGCACCGCCGAACATGAAGGCACCACCGTGAATGTTGACGACAGGAAACGAGCTGCGACTGCCGTTCTTCGGCCTATACACGCTGACTGTCAGACAGTCCTCGACGCCCGTCAGCTTGTCCTCTTGGTCGGTGTACTGGTTCCACTGCATGCACCGGACAGGTGGTTGAGTGGCATCGAACGTTTCCTTCCATTGCTGCGCGTAGCGTTGCGGTGCCTCAAAACGAAGCTCCCCGACTGGTGGCTCTGCATAGGGTATCGACTCGTAGCTGTAATATCCCTTGTTATCGCGTCCACGCACTTGCCCATTGGGCAGCTCGACCAAAAGTGGATCGGCAACGGCTGCCGCTGCTGCACAGAGCCAGAAGAACAAAATTCGTAGCGCGTTATCTCTCATGACCTTTACTCTGTCAACGCTGAATGTGCACTGTGCCAAAGCGCAGATCAGCAGCATTTGTTTTATTTGGATTCCCGAAAATATTATTGCTTCGTTAATAGCGCCTAATTAACGTTTTAACTGCTGATAATAAATATTATTTTGAATAACTGAACTGGTTTACTCTTAAACAACAAATATTTGCATCTCATCGACAAACAACAAACATATATTATATATAGAGAATATGTATAAAGAATATATATAATATTAAATTTATTATTTTTTATTTTATTTTTAATTATTTTTATTATTTCTTTATTTTTATATATAGTATAGAATATACATTTAAATTGTTTGTTTTTATTAAATTTTATTTTGAATTTTAATATTGTTTCCCTTAACTTACTGTTAGCTTATAGGATCGACTTTTATATTTTCTACAAGTACTGTGGGCTATGTGAAGCAGCTGAAACTTATCTTTAGTCACGTTATCTCGGCACACAAAATTTTCGTAGCGCTCAAACATGCTTATTAAATTAGTGTAGATTAAATTTTGCTCAAATCGAGATCAGCTTAGCGGCAGAAAATAATCATCGGAATAAGCAAAGCATTGTTTGTTCATCATTTTCATATTTTCATTAGATAGAAACTTTATATAAAGTAGTTTTTTTATAATTAATAACAGTTATATAATTGCCTATATCGGAGCTCTTTCTAGAGCCTCACAGCTGTTGCGCTTTACTAAAATATAGTGCAGCTGCTTCTTGCCAATATTGTTGGGAAAAACGCAATTGTCATAGGTCAAAGCGGCAGTATCGCTGTAAACAAAGCCCTCAAGCATGCTCAGAAAATGACTGGAAATGATCTTCTCATCCGGTCGAGGTTCACCAATTGCCTTGTCGAACATCAGAGCGTAGTCATCCCCATGCACAGTGCCTATACGTAAATAGTTGTATATTAGTAATGGTACAGCTAATACATATACCTCGAAATAGATAGGAGTCTTACCAAAAGGAATATCATCCCGATTGGACAGTTGATGGCCAACGCCTTTATCAGGTGGATTGTCGTAGACGTAGTAGTAAATGGGACTGACTGCATGTTTCCGCTGCAGATCTATGGATCGCAGAGTTCTGTTTATGAAGAATAAATCTGTGAATAAACGCTGTACGTGCAAGTAGTTCTTCACGCTGAATTCCCGATTGCCCAGGTACTGCTGTCTCAGATCGCGGGAGTAGTCGTCCATTTCGTCAACGGTGCTCGCAGAGTTGCGAGAGAAGAGCAGGTGGGGCGCCAAGTCGTACCAGCGATTATTGAGATGGTGGATCAACTCCCTTCCATCGGGCTGCATAATCAGGAGACAGGCTGCGTTGTAACCACCGTCCTCCGTTGTATGAGAAACGAGCCACGGAACTTGTGAAAAGTTTCCACTCTTTATGATGTCACTGGGATGCTGAGTGAGAAAAGGCTCTGGAGCATCGACTGGCTCTATCACCGGCCCAAATGGATTAATCGGCACATAGTCGACGACGAAGTACCGACGCACAGCCGTGACTATCTCCGAGGCATCCTTGGACTGCAGACACTTTTTCAGCTCCACAGAGTCGCTTAATAAGCCGCAACCCACAATGCGACCCATTTCGAAGGCGCGTCGACGCGCTCCGTGCTGCAACACCCAGGGATTCAGGGCATTTGCACTGAGTGAGACAGCCACCTTTGCCAACTGGCCGAAGTCCTTCTGCAGCAGGTGTAGGTGTACCGAAGCACCGCCAGCTGAGTGACCGAGCACTAGAATATTCTCTGGCTCACCACCAAAGCGAGCGATGTTTTGCTTGATCCAGCGCAGAGCCAAGCGCTGATCCTTCAGTCCAAAGTTTCCCGCCAATGAGGGATCCTCTGTGCTTAGAAAACCTATCGGACCCAGTCGATATGCAATCGTCACGACAATCAGATTTCCCCTGGCCATAAGCGGCTCATGACCCTGCTCCACGGGTGCACCGAACATGAAGATCCCACCATGAATATTCGCTAGAACCGGAAACGAGCTGCGACTCGAGTTCTTTGGCTTGTACACGCTTACAGTCAGGCAGTCCTCGACGCCGATCAGCTTATCTGCACCCTCGACACCCTGATTCCATTGCATGCAGTAGGCGGGAGGCGTGGTTGCATTAAATACACTGCTCCATCGGCGAGCGTAGGGCTGAGGAGGCTCAAATCGTAGCTTCCCAAGAGGTGGCTCCGCATACGGTATCGATTCGTAGCTGTAATATCCTCCGTTATCGCGTCCACGTAGTTTCCCATTGGGCAGCTCTACCAGCAGCGGATCTGTGGCGATAACCGAGCCGATCAGCAGTGGAAGGAGGAGGTATTCTACAATGTTCATGATTTGCACTTAGCTAAATATCGAATCGAACTATTATTTGCTCAGAAAATGCGCATTCTTTTATAGACTGCACTGCCACATGACCTACGACAAATTTGTGCTCGAATTAGTCACACTCTGAACTTAGCCATTATATAAGGCATATAGTCAATAAATTAGTAAGTTCATTGCAGTCGTGCCCATCTCATTCTCATTCACAATTCTCGGCTATTATCTATATAATTGTTTATCAGCAGAGGTGATCAAGGTCCGCATTTGAAATTGTGTGATGTTTGCTGTTTAAATTATAATTTAATGAAACTCTTTAATAAAGCTCAACGAAAGGTTTATTCACTCCGATTATCAATCAAGAAGCGTGTGTGAAGAGAAATCCCTTACTTGGCTTTAGTTCACTAACTAATTGGATCCAGTTTTAAGACTTCACAGCTGTTGCTCTTGATTAAAATAAATTGCAGCTGCTCCTGGTCAATATTATTGGGAAATACACAATCGTCATACGTCAAGGAGCCGCTGTCGCTTTGAGCGAAGTCTTCCAGCAGGCGTATAAAATTCTTGGAGATTATCTTCTCGTCAGCGCGGGGTTGAGTGACTGCCTTCTCAAATATCAGAGCATAATCATCGCCATGTCCAGTGCCTAGAAGCATACAAAATGATATCAATAAAGACATGCGCCATAAATGAATGATCAATAAAGTAGATCATACCGAAATAAGTATCATCCCGTTGGGCCAAGGCCTGAGCACTGCCTCGAGATGTTGGATTATCGTAGACGTAGCCATAAACGGGACTCCTGCCATGCTTGCGATGCAGATCTATGGATCGTAGGGTGTCGTTCCTGAACAGTATATCTGTGAATATGCGCTGCACGTCCAAGTAGCTCTCCGCGCTGAAGTTGCGGTTGCCCAGGTACTGCTGTCTCAGATCGCGCGAGTAGTCGTCCATTTCGTCAATAGTCTTCTTGGAGTCACGATAGAACAGGAAGTGGGGCGCCAGCTCGTACCAGCGACTGTTGAGCTCCTCAATGAACTCTGCGCCGTTGGGTTGCTTGGCCATAAGGAGAGCAGCGTTGTAGGTGCCATCTTCCTGGGTATAGGTGGTTAGCCAGGGCACTTGGGCGAACTTTCCACTTTTGAGTATATCAATGGGATGCTGAGTAATGAAGGGCTCAGCTGCATCCTCGCTCTCCACCACCGGTGCAAATGGAGCAAACGGCACGTAATCAAAGACGAGGAACTGGCGCACAGCTCTGACTATCTCCGAGGCATCCTTGGACTGCAGACACTTTTTCAGCTCCACAGAGTCACTTAACAAGCCGCAACCCACAATGCGACCCAATTCGAAGGCGCGGCGACGCGCTCCTTGCTGCACCACCCAGGGATCCAGGGCATTTCCACTGAGTGACACAGCCACCTTTGCCAACTGGCCGAAGTCCTTCTGCAGCAGCTGTAGGTGTACCGAAGCACCGCCAGCTGAGTGACCGAGCACTAGAATATTCTCTGGCTCACCACCAAAGCGAGCGATGTTTTGCTTTACCCAGCGCAGGGCCAAGCGCTGATCCTTGAGTCCAAAATTTCCCGATAATGAGGCGTCGCCAGTGCTCAGAAATCCTATCGGACCCAGGCGATAGGTGATCTTAACGACAATCAAATTTCCGCTGGCCATCATCGGCTCATGGCCATGTTCCACAGGTGCACCGAACATGAAGGCGCCGCCATGAATGTTGACGAGAACAGGAAATGAGGTGCGACTCGAGTTCTTTGGCTTGTACACGCTTACAGTCAGGCAGTCCTCGACGCCGACCAACTTATCGGCGCCCTCGGCAAACTGATTCCACTGCATGCAGTAGGCGGGAGGCGTGGTAGCGTCAAACACTTCGCTCCACTGCTGAGCATAGGGCTGAGGTGGCTCAAAGCGCAGCTCGCCCACAGGTGGCTCCGCATACGGTATCGACTCGTAGCTGTAGTAGCCTTCGTTATCGCGACCGCGAATTTTTCCATTTGGCAGCTCGACTATCAGTGGATCGGCAGCAGCATCGGCAGCAGCTGTCGCTGCTAGACAAATCAAAGCGATCGCGCATATGCGCCACATTATGATTCTTACAGAGCCGAGTCTTGATTCACACTAGCCTTGCCTTGGGCCAGCTGAGCTTTATATGCATGCGAATCAGATTAGCTCTCAATTGATTCTCTCGCAGGCCACAAACGAAACTATTTGAATATGAAACATGAGACTCGCTCTGTCAGTGGCGAATCGATGCGAGAGTTGATTTCAAGCGCATTACTCAATGATAACAAGATTGCTCTGGCTGTGATTGACGTATCGGGGGTAATGTTTGCTCAGTCTATTCACACACTCACAAACTAATTGAGCATAGCTCGAGATAAATATACATATTATTAAAACTAATTGCTGCGTATATATATAATAGTTATTATATGAATTATTTTATAATATATTCTAACTCGTGTTAAGGCATTTAATAAATTCGAAATAAATTCAAATTTAGTTTTGTCATGCAATCAAACGAAAATGCAATAAAAATGAAAAAATATTATAAATAAAGTGAGACTACGTTTATTTAAGCTAAAGTTGTTCATTTACTTGTTTATTTATTTATTTTATAATGGATTTATTTGTTATTTATTTTCATTAATATGCATATTTGATTATTTATATATTTATTTATTTATTCATTTACTAATTTACTTTTTATTATTTATTTATTTTATTATTAATATTATTATTATTATTATTTTTTTTATTGAAGCTGAAGTTGTTTACTTAATTATTTATTTATTTACTTACTTTAATATGGAATTATTTATTCTTTATTTTTTATTAAAATGCATATTTATTTATATTTATTTATTTATTAATTCAGTTACTAAATTACTTTTTATTTATTTTGTATTATTTATTTTATTATGATTATTATTTTTTAAATTTAAGTTGAAGTTGTTTATTTATTTATTTACTTTATTATGGATTTATTTATTTTTGTTAATATGCACATTTATTTATTTATATATATATTTTTTTATATATTTAGTTAGTTATTCATTTACTAATTTAATTTTTATTTATTTTTTATGATTTATTTATTCTATTATTTTTATTATTATTTATTTGTTTGTTTATTTATTTATTTTTTGTCATTTTACTTGAAAAGGCGGCGCTTTTCTGGTAGTTTTTTCGCTGTTTAAATCGCATGCAATTAATATTTATTTATTTTATTTCAAATGGAAATTCTTGATGCTATTCCATTCGATGCTTTGTATACAATGATACTCTAATATTTACAATGAATACTTGATAGCATTGCTTATTGAAAATACTTAAAATCAAAGTAAAAATCCATTTTTTGTTGCTTGCTTTTATTTATTAGCCTGACCAGTTACAATTTACTGTGGCATATCCCCAATTGATACATGAAATGCTCTACACATTGTTATTATGTAGGTATAATTGGGGTTTTGGGCTTGTGGTCGGAGACAGCGTCGGGCAGGCGGTCTGCTTGAAGGTTCTTGCAGACGGTGCGCTGAATGACTACCAGTTCGAACTGCTTCTTGCCCACGTTGTCCTGGAAGGCGCAGTTGTCATAGACGAACTGGCCCGTTTCGAAAAAGCCTTCCACCATCTTAACAAATTTCCAGGAAATGATTTGCTCGTCGGGACGAAGCGGTTCGCGTATTGCACCGTTCATCATCAGAAAATAATCATCGCCGTGAGCAGTGCCTGCAGATTGATAATAGATTGACATTAGTTGCTATAGATGGCTAGCAAGTTTAAATATATTACCTAGGACTACATCAGTGCGTCCTGAGATGAGCTGACCTATCGATTGAGTTGCCGGATTGTCGTAGATGTACGTGTAGACTGGACTCTTTCCATACGTGCGCTGAAGATCTACTCCCAGCTCGACGCCATTCTTGAACATTTCGTTGCTGAACATGCGTTGCACATCGTAGTAGGTCTCCAAGGAGAAGTTGCGAGTGCCCAAATACTGCAGCTTAAGCCTTCGGGAGCGTGCGTCCCTCTCTCGTTTGTTCAGGGTGTTGCGGTACGAGAAGAAGAGCGGCGCCAGCTCATACCAGCGCGAGTTAAGCTCGAAGAGCCGCTCCTTGCCCGTCTCCGGCAGCTTGACCAGCAGTGATGCAGCATTGTAGATGCCCTCGTCTTGGCAATAGCCTGCTAGCCAGGGCACTTGGGCGAATTTGCCGCTCTTGATGATGTCGATGGGCCGCTTGGTGATGAAGGGATCAACCGCATCTTCGGGCTCCAAGGTGGGTGAGAACGGAGCGAAGGGGACATAGTTGAAGACTTGGAAGTGCTGGAAGGCTCTCACTAAATCCACCGCATTCACCGCCTTCAAACAGTCTTTCAGAACTGCTGTATTGCGGGGAGTGCCGCAGCCAAAGAGCCGACCCAACTCATATGTCTGTTCGCGGGGACTCGGCTGCAGTGCCCACGGCGCCACAGAGTTGCCACTCATGGAATAGACGCCTTTTATGTCGGCCATATCCTCGTGCAGTATCTGATAGTGAACTGAGGCAGCTCCCGACGAGAATCCAAGGAGCAGTATGTTTGTGGGATCTCCGCCGAAAAAGGAAATGTACTTCTTGATCCATTGGATCGCCAAACGCTGATCCTTAAGCGCATAGTTGCCCGACCAGCCGGCATCGCCGGTGCTCGCAAAGCCCAGAATGCCCACACGATGGTTAATCTTTGCGACGATCACGTTTCCACTTGCCATGAACTCCCTGGCACCGGTTTGAATCGTCCCGCCGAACGACCAGGCGCCGCCAAATATATTTGCTATTACCGGGAAGGTGAGGCGCGAGGAGTTCTTCGGCTTGTAAATGCTGATGGTCAGACAGTCCTCGCTGCCCGTCAGCTGATCGGGCGTCGTCACGAAATGACTCCACTGCAGGCACTGCGCCGCCGGCTTTGTGGCATCGAAGGTCTCACGCCACTCGCCAACATAGGGCTGAGGCGGCTCAAAGCGCAGCGGACCAACTGGCGGCAGGGCGAACGGAATCGACTCGTAGGTGTAGTGGTTTCCGCGGTCGCGTCCACGCAGTGTCCCGAACGGCAACTGAACCAAGAGGTCATCCCCAAGCGCGGCTGTGCACAAGCACAGGCACGCGATCAGAAACAGTGTATATTTCATGGTTTACTCAACACGGGACCACAAGTTAAACAAACAGCCAGTCTGGTTGACTGAAACCTTTTGTGGGGAATCTTCAAGCACTGGGGCCTTTTAAGCACTTTCGATGGGTTCAATTTCATTCAGCTGACAAAAAAGCGATAAATGTGCCCATAAATTTGACGACCTTTCTCCTTTGGGGCAATGTAATTCCAGGGTGCTCTACGATCGACTTTTGACCAGCTATAAAATCTATAGCAAATCGATGACAATTAAAATAAATAATTTATATGCAAAACAAATTTACCAAAAACTGTTACTGATTTGCTATATATCTCTTATATATTGTGTCCACACGAATAGTATATACTCTTGATAATACAGCTTTACTTTTGATCTAGTGTTAATTTGAGTATAAATACGAACATAGCAAAATAGATAAAAGCATTTCTCCTCTGCGAGATCTATTAAAGTTCGATGCTCCATCCACGAAATAAGATCTTGAGATATTTGAATGAATCATTTCAGTACTTTCTTTCTTATATTATATTAGTGTTATATGTATATATCGCAGCGTTATACATATATTATCGTACTCGTTCTTAGATATCTAAGATATCAGCTTGCATATTAGACTAAGAAACCCATCAGACTGACGATTATACTTATTCGATAGTTAAATACTCAGCTCATGGCTTTTATTAAATATCGATTCAATATAGGAAAGAAAAATAGTTTCTTTGAAGTTTGCTTCATAACACAATACATTGATTTATTTACCAACAGTCCCTAACAAAAATAGCAACTCGACTTTGCACTCATCGAGTCATTGATTGACTGAGTTGTTCACAGGCTTATAAACATAGAATTAGAATTTTACTACTGGAGACGTTGGCAAATTGTCAGACACGGTCTCCGGCAAGTGTTTCACTTCCTGAACTTCGCAATGAGTGCGTTTGATGACTACCAGCTGGAACTGCTTTTGGCCTCGGTTGTCTGGGAACACGCAATCATCGTAGGCCAGCTTTCTGCTCTGGGCGAACTCTTCGACCATCTTGACGAGCTTCCAAGAGACCAGCTTCTCGTCGGCTCGCAGAGCTCCACGCATCGGTTTGTTCATCAAGACATAGTAATCGTCGCCCAAGCCCGTGCCTATAAATAGTCTCATATTTATTACCTTAAGGCATCTACATGGCGTCTTTAATAAATACTCAACCCATGAAGAGGTCCATTCGCTTCGAAAGAAGGTGTCCGACTGACAAGGTAGCTGGATTATCGTAGACATAGGCATAAACGGGACTGCTGCCATGCTTCCGATGCGCATCTAAAGACTCCTCGATGCCATTCTTGAAGAGTTCGTTTGTGAACATGCGCTGCACATCGAAATAGTTCTCCACGCTGAAGTTCCTATAGCCAAGGTACTGCAACTTTAGTTTGCGAGACTGAAGGTTTTTCTGCACTTTATTCATGTCCTTTGGGTAGTACAAAAAGTGTGGAGCTAGCTCATTCCAGCGAGAGTTCATTTCATAAATTAGTTCCTTTCCACTCATATCCTTTTGCAGAAGTACCGCAGTGTTGTAGACTCCATTCTGCGTGGTGTAGCTGGCCAACCAAGGCACCTGGGCCGATCTTCCACTCTTGATGGTCTCAATGGGGAACTCGGTGAGGAATGGGTATTCCAAGTCGGGGGACTCGACGACTGGTCTAAAGACTGCTGACGGTATATAGTCAAAGACCTGCAATTTCTTAACGGCACTAACTATTTCCTGGCCCATTGCTGCCTTGAAGCATTCCTTCAGTGAAAAGGAAGACTTGGTTTTCTTACAGCCCAGCACTTTAGCAAACCGAAAAGCATCCTCACGTCCACTACTTTGTACAGCAAAGGGAGATGTGGCTGCTCCACTAATGGAGATGGCACCGCTAACAAACTTCTCCATATCCTTGTGCATTAGCTGCAGATGTACTGCAGCGCCGCCTGCACCGAAACCCAGAAGAATTATATTCTCCGGATCTCCGCCAAATCGATCGATGTTCTGCTTAATCCATTGGATCGCGAGACGCTGATCCTTGAGGCCGTAGTTTCCAGGAAGCACGTTGTCGCCGGTGCTCAGAAAGCCTAGCGGACCCACTCTGTAGTTGATCTTCACCACGATTACATTGCCGCTGTCCATGAAGTACTCAGGACCGTCATCAAGTGAGCTGCCGAAGGTCCACGCTCCCCCGAAAATACTTGCGACGACCGGAAAACTCTGTCGAGTAGAGTTTTTGGGCTTGAAAATGCTAACGGTCAGGCAGTCCTCGCTGCCCGTCAGTTTGTCTGGCTGCTGGATCCATTGGCACCATTGCAGACATTCAGTCGCCGGCGTGGTGGCATCAAAGGTTTCCACCCATCTCTCAGTAAATGGGAGTGGATCCTCCAGGCGCAAGTCGTCGATGGGTGGCTGTGCATAGGGTATCGATTCGTAGCTGTAGTAAAGGCCGTTGTCGCGTCCCCGTAGCTCTCCATTTGGCAGCTCGACGAGGAGCGGATCACTTGAGGCAGTTGGTGAGTATGCCGAGAGCAAGACGATAGCCAAGGCGAATGTGTTCATGGTGTGCTCCAAGTCCAACTGTTTTAACAAAAGTCTATCAATGCCTATTTATTCGCACATGGGCAGCAGCGCGAAATCGGATTCGTTCCAATGGCTTGCTCCATGGAAATAAAAAGCGCAAAGCGAATAAATGGCAAATATTTTTGACACTTGTTCTACGGTCCCATCTAGGGCAAAGGGCTTGCCACTTCGTTTACGAGCGGCTGCCTTATAAGCTGCTCTCAAATCGCATTTCTAAAGATACTCTAAAATAAATCTGTAGCTTTAGAATATCAGTGCTTGAAACTAGCTAGAAGCTAAGTCAATTCTCATCTCAAGGCCAAGAACAGCTATTAAAAGCTTTAATTTTTTGAACCTGGATCCGTGGATATATCGGATATGTAGCTCGCTTTTAGAACTGAAGTTAATTTAACCCAAGCCACCTTTAACTCAATCTAATCAAGCTAAACCTTTATTTACCCCAATGATCAACTGCAGGCAAAGATCTTATAAATTAGATTTGTAAAATAGAAATAGTTTTATTCTTCCTTCTCTTAATATTTCGGCTCTTGATTTATTTTCGATAAATTAATTACCCATAAATGTGGTTGTAAATGATTTCTTGTTTAGTTTTTCCTTAAACATATATTCAATATTTGCATGGCGATAAATAATAATATGAACAGTGCTTGTCTTGCAGAAGAGCTTAGTATGGGATTAAAGGCGATCGTGGTAGATTTTTCGAGACTATTTCAGGTAAATACTTTGATTCCATGACCTTGCAGTAGGTGCGCTTGATGGCCACCAGCTGGAAGTGCCGTTTGCCTCGGTTGTCTGGAAACACGCAGTTCTCATAGGAAAAGTTACCACCTCGCGCGAACTTCTCCACCATCTTGACTAGCCGGGCCGATGTAATTTTCTCGTCAACTCTCAGAGGATTGCGCACTGGATTGCTGAACATTAAATAGTAATCGTCGCCCATGCCCGTGCCTGTGGATGTAAATTATGGGTTATTTGCCTTTGACATTGCATACAAAGTTTACCCAAGAACAGATTTTTCTTCCTCGATAGTAGCTGTGCGAATGATTTTCGAGCTGGGTTGTCGTACACATAAGCATAAACGGGACTGTTGCCATACTTTCGATGTGCGTCTAGTGCCACCTCAACGCCATTCTTGAAGAGTTCGTTTGTGAACATGCGCTGCACGTCGAAATAGTTCTCCACGCTGAAGTTCCTGTAGCCGAGGTACTGCTGCTTCAGCTTCCGGGAATGGTTATCCCGCTCAGATCGTTTCCAAAAGTAAGGATATGAGAAGAAGTATGGGGCCAGCTCATTCCAGCGGGATTTTAGCTCCTCTATTTTGGCTTTGCCATTGGAACTCCTTTTCAGCAAGAGGGCGGCGTTATATATGCCATTCTCCGTGGTGTAGCTGGCCAGCCAAGGCACCTGGGCAGATCTTCCACTCCTGATGGTGTTGATGGGAAATTCGGTGAGGAAAGGCTTAACGGAATCACGGGACTCGATGACTGGACTAAAGGCGCCAAAATTTACATATTCAAAGACTTGAAGATTCTTTAAGCCACTAACTAGTTTGTCAGCTGGCATTCGCTTCAGGCACTCCTTAAGTTTGGTTGAGGATTTGAGGTTCTCACAGCCCAACTTCTTGGCATATTGGAAGGCCAGCTCTTGCCCGCTGGACTGCACAGCAAAGGGAGACGTGGCCGTTCCACTAATGGAGATGCCGCCCTTGACCAACTTCTCCATATCCTTGTGCATTAGCTGCAGATGGACTGACGAGCCGCCTGTGCCGAAACCGAGAAGAATTATGTTCTCCGGATCTCCGCCGAATCGATCGATGTTATGCTTAATCCATTGAATCGCGAGTCGCTGATCCTTGAGGCCGTAATTTCCGGGAAGCACGTTGTCGCCGGTGCTCAGAAAGCCAAGCGGACCCACTCTATAGTTGATCTTCACCACGATTACATTGCCTCTGGACATGAAGTACTCAACTCCGTCATCGAGCGAACTGCCGAAGGTCCACGCTCCCCCGTATATACTCGCCACGACCGGAAGTGCCTTGAGAGTGGGTTTCTTGGGCTTGTACACACTGACGGTCAGGCAGTCCTCGCTGCCCGTCAGCTTGTCAGGCATTCGTATAGCCTGGTTCCACTGCAGACACTCAGCCGGCGGCTTGGTGGCATCAAAGGTCTGCTCCCATCGCTCGGTATATGGAACTGGATCCTCCAGGCGCAAGTCGTTGATGGGCGGCTGTGCATAGGGTATCGACTCGTAGCTGTAGTAAATGCCGTTGTCCCGTCCACGTAGCTCTCCATTTGGCAGCTCGATGAGAAGCGCTGCGTACAAGCCCGCTGTTGTGCAGGCGAAGACCACAACGGCTGTCCACTTAAAAGTATTCATAGCAAACTAGATGCACCAGTTGGAGCTCCAACACCGACTGTTGCCACCAGACAGAATCATTGCCTTTTATGATAATTGGAAACCTTAATATATTCGCTCACATTAGCAACTGCAGAAAATCCGATTGGTTCCAGTTGCCTCTTTCTCGAAATTGCTGACTTTTGAGGGGCAGAGGGCAGAGCCTAAATAACAAATTTTTAAGAGTGATGGATGCCAAAACTATATATTCTCTGCTTATTGCTCAGGGGTAATAATAAGCTCTGGGCTTTGCTACTTCAACGTCAACAGCCCGAGCGACTCCGGCCGCTGATAAGAGCTTCATTAATCCCATAGAATGCCCCGGGGCTCCAACTAGTATCATCAGCAGCTGGGGAGCAGTCAATGGCCAAGTCCCAGACAAATAAGCGATGCCATTATCAACGTTCTAATCAACGATGAAGCAGATTATGATGCTGATGGGACATGTGAATAGAGGGGGTGGGGGTGGGCAACACATGCCAGCTGATGAACTGCGCTCGTGTGTGTGTATGTGTGTGTGTATATAAATGAATTAGTTGGCATTAAGTATACGCCGCAGTGTACGCAAAAGCTAAGCAAGCATGATTTAAGAAATATGCTCCAGACTTGTGACTGCTGCTCATTTGCAGGGACCGAGGAGTGGGCAGGGCAGGGCAGGGAGGAGGTTGCCTAATATGTGCGCAGCCTTGATACTGCTACAGCTCGCTGTGTGAAGCATGGAATATTAATTCCTTAAGTAATTCACAACATTTGTAACTAATGTTTGTTAATGAGCTACCCAGCCACCCAGTTACCGCCACCTGACCTGGCTCTCACTGACTCTGTAAGCTCTCTCTTTGACTAACTGCCAAGCGTTGGCTGAGGTCAAGGCGGCGCCTCAAGTTGAATTACTTCTGCGTCTGGAACGTTAAATGCAAGCATTACCAAGTGTAAAAGCGAGAAAGCCCAACTGGACTCAGTGCCACCTCCTTCTCCTTCTTCTCCTCCTCCGACTCAACTGAGGACGACCCTGTGCTGAGCGTTCGGCAGACACTTAATGAAATAATTATGTAAAAGCCAACTGGCTGCCGCAATGCCACCTTTTTGGCCAACGACGTGGTTTTCACATTCATTAATTCTCCTCCCATGGCAGTTTAAGGCTGTAGTATAATTATTTATTATGCCACAGATTGCTGGCAATACCATTTAGTGTTTACAAACATTATGAACCTTAAATTAACAAGTCTTTGCTGAGCTCAATCATACTTGTAACTCGATAAGGGTCAAGAAATGAATTGGATAGATATTTAGATAGACAGATATTTATGAAAACTTCTATATATGCTTATTATATTGTATATATGATCCTATTTAATATTTCATATGATATATGCATATATATTACGTCCGTTTGCCTGATTGCTGGCTGATGTTTAGGTATTATATTACTTAGCAGCTAATAAGTTGCTTTTTATACCCTGAACTCATTGAAAATGGGAAATCAGGGTATAATGGTTTTGTGTAAAGTATGTAACGGGCAGAAGCAGGCGTGGCAGACCCAACAAAGTATATATATTCTTGATCAGGGCGACGAGCTGAGTCGATATAGCCCTGTCCGTCTGTCCGTCTGTCCGTCCGTCCGTCCGTCTGTATGAGTGCGTCGATCTCAGAAGTTATAAGAGCTAGAGAGCTGAAATTTTGCATGTGGACTCTTGTATACCATACGCAGTACGAGTTTATCATATTTTTTCGATTACTCATTCGATATATATTTTATCGAGGATAATCGATAAATTAATATTGTTTTTTCAGCCTAAGTTGAGCACTATTAAACATAGAGACTTCAGATTTTCTGTGTATATGCAATTTACGAATATACACATTTTATCATTTACAGATTTCGGATACCACGCCCCTTTCGCCATCAATTTGGAAAAAACGAGTATGAATTACTAGAGACTTGTGCTTTGGAGTGTACACACATTTACACATTATTATTACATTCTGAAAGTTTCATTAAGATTGAACGTCCACAAACGAAATTATATAATATTTATCATTGAGTGATATAGCATTCAGCTTTTGTCAGGCAGCTGCCTAGGGGAAATCCCCTGGGCGGGGAAATCCCTGGGCGGAGAAATCCCCTGGGATTAGAGACTTGTGCTTTGGAGTGTACACACATTTACACATTATTATTACATTCTGAAAGTTTCATTAAGATTGAACGTCTACAAACGAAATTATATAATATTTATCATTGAGTGATATAGCATTCAGCTTTTGTCAGGCAGCTGCCTAGGGGAAATCACCTGGGCGGGGAAATCCCCTGGAAGGAAATGTACTAGAGACTTGTGCTTTGGAGTGTACATACATTTACACATTATTATTACATTCTGAAAGTTTCATTAAGATTGTACGTCTACAAACGAAATTATATAATATTTATTATTGAGTGATATAGCATTCAGCTTTTGTCAGGCAGCTGCCTAGGGGAAATCCCTGGGCGGGGAAATCCCTGGGCGGAGAAAACCCCTGGGATTAGAGACTTGTGCTTTGGAGTGTACACACATTTACACATTATTATTACATTCTGAAAGTTTCATTAAGATTAAACGTCCACAAACGAAATTATATAATATTTATTATTGAGTGATATAGCATTCAGCTTTTGTCAGGCAGCTGCCTAGGGGAAATCCCTGGGCGGGGAAATCCCTGGGCGGAGAAAACCCCTGGGATTAGAGACTTGTGCTTTGGAGTGTACACACATTTACACATTATTATTACATTCTGAAAGTTTCATTAAGATTAAACGTCCACAAACGAAATTATATAATATTTATTATTGAGTGATATAGCATTCAGCTTTTGTCAGGCAGCTGCCTAGGGGAAATCCCCTAGGAGGGGATGTACCCATTGAGCCCCGGCGCAGTCGCTGCTTACTGCGCAGTTAGCAGAGCGCGGGCTTATGCGCGCGTATAGATACATGTGTATGTATGCAAAAAAAAAGTTCAGAATGATTTCAATATCAGCTTGGAGGGTTCAGGGTATCTCCTAGTCGACCAGCCTCGACTAGAGCCTTCTTACTTGTTCAGCATGTTTAATGTATATTGATAGCTTTGCGCTGCTGGGAATAAGAAGCAGACTTTTCCAAATACATTTTATGTTGTATATGGCTGCACATGCTGAGCAGTTGACACAAAACTGTCGCAGCGCCAATTTGAGCGGCAGCTAAACGTGTTTATGCGGCACTGCGGAGGGCTTATAAAATGCAACTTTGACACAAATGCGACGCTAATCAGCGAGACAACACCCACGCAGCGAGCTTGTCGCTGGGCCATAAAATATGCAACAAAACGTACAAAAAAATGCCACTAACAAGCGGCATGAGGCAGGGATAGAAAGCGACTAAAAGAGAAAGATAAAGAGTGAGAGAGGAAGAGAGAGAGTAAGGTGGCTGCATGTAAAATAATTTGAAAACACGGCATTTGCGTAATGAAGCATGTGAAAAGCGCCAAGCGAAGCTGCTGAGAACTGGTGAAAAGCGCTCATAAATGCCAGAAGTTATGCAAGTCCTTAACTTTTATAAGCAGCGGAGTCTGAGGTGCGGTGCGGTGCTCGCCTGCAAATAGACTACGACTGCAGGTGCAAGTGGCGTATCACACATGTTTGTCGTGCGGAGTTAGCGGAGTGTGGCTGCGGTTCAGCTGACACAAATGTGCGAATTCTCCCACCAATTTTACGTAGAAGAAGAAGCCGAGACTGCTCGACTAGGAGTTACACTCGACTCACTCAACTCGAGGAGTTATCACAAATAACATGAGAAGAGTTTTAAGCATACTGAGCTGTTGAAGATTACAAAATCTTCGTATTCATTAGACGGATCTACAAAGTAAATTAGAAAAGAAATATATACATATATTTATATACATAAAGTAAAAGTTATAATGGTTATTATATTTCATGTACATATATTCTAAGCCTCTAGCTTTTCTAAGATATCTGTGGCTATATCTACTATTTCGACCCAGCTCATCACTTTTAACAAACATATATCTCCTCTATGAGATCCGCCATGCCTCCTACTGCCTGTGATAAGCATTTGCTAAAAACCGTTATACTCTGATTTCCCACTTTCCGTGAGTTTAGGGTATAAAAAGACGAGAAAACGTAAAAAATTGTCACTTGCGGCAACGGGTGAGGGGAGAAGGACGAGCCGCTTGTCGTCTGGGCCAAAGACTGGCATTCGCATTCAGTGCGTAATCTTCACCTTTTTCACAGCTTTGCCATGCACTTTTATTGCATGCTTACAGGCGACTTCCCCGCAACACTTGCCGCTTGTATCGACAAAAGTTGTGCCTTGAATTTGCCACTTTATGCCACGTAGCTAGCACCAAATCCGAAAACCCAGCCAGCTCACCTGCCTGCCACTGCACGGTGGCTCAAATTCTGGGCTGAGAAATCAAAGCTCAATAGGGGTATTCAACTGGGAGCATTCAATATCAGTATTTGGAAATGATCTCTAAGTAAATGTATATACAAATATTTAATAGGTATCAGAGAACATCATTTAAAGTAATCTGAAGTGAAGGTTTCATTCGACGATCTAATCTAACTAGCTGTTCATTTTGACTCATATAATGCAAAAGTTGCCCATGGTAGCTGGCAGCTGCAGCCCGCTAAGTAGTTGTAAGCTGCATAATGTATTTACGCAAGCACCGGAAATTGGGTGCTGCGCGAAGTGGAAGGGGAGCAGGAGGCAGTTAGCATTTGCCTCCACTTGGCAGCAGCAGCAGCAGCAGCGACTCAGCTCGTCAGGTTGCAGCCACTGTGCTAAACGCGAATAGACAAGTGTGATCCCTTGCGGATGTGGATGCGGGTTGCGGGTTGCGGAATGTGGAATGCAGATTGAGAGCTGTGAGATGTGCTGGATGCTTGATGTTAGCTGCATATGCGAACTGTGGATACGGGCTGCTGTTGCTTGGTTTATGCGCGCATATTTGATGGCATTGTGAATTTCTGTGCAGAATTATAGCTCTTGGCCCACAGAGCGCTCCCCACTCAGCTAGAGCATTCATTAATATGCAATGCTTAAATGGGGCTGAGGAACTGAGCCACGCGAGGGGCATACGTAGTTGCCATACTTGGCTTATGGTTGACCAATGGAACAGAAAAGCCCTGCCTTTGAAGGCTCTTGAAAAGATGGCTCAGCTGGCTTTGCCAATTAATCGACTTAAATACTTTGATGATTTAAGTGAATTAAGCTCTTGTCTACAACTCTCATATAAGTATGCATATTGTGAACTTAAGGGAAATCGAGTTTGTCTGCTTGGTAGAAATTTTATAGCTGGGGACGAGAATTTCGCCCAACACGCTTAGTAGAGATCAAGAACAAGTCAAGGAAATTAGAAATCTCACAACAAATTGCATCCAATTGATGACATATATATTTTCACATATACATATATAACTGATGACATATGTATATACACGTCTATGCTTAGACTGGAATATTTCTTAAAATAATAATCATGTTTGATAAGCTCAACAATCCGAAAGGTTCCACTTAACGACGAAAAGAGAACTCTCCCCTTGAGCAATGGCATCGCATCCTTCATGCAATTGTTACTACGCTTGAATGACACAAATATTGTACTTGATCATCCTAGATGTTAAAGCGGTCTTTGGTAAAAAAGAGAACAAGAACCTGTCCACAACATAATTCTCATGACTATAAAATCGTTTCTAGAAAACATAATACTGTATGTTCAAGCACAGCACGAAGAGTCCAGTCCACTATACTGCCGACGCTGGAGTACTTCAGGAGAGTGTATTGAATGCAGCTCTTCACATTGCTTATACTGTCGACTTGCCCACAACAAACCCATTTTATACACAATAGCAACAGATGCCAGCGACACTGCAGTCGAGCGCTCATCCAGCCTGCTTCAGGAAGAGCTTTATCTCATTGAGGGTGAGCACACAAAAGTCGTGGCAAGTTTTATTCTCTCTCTTAAACCTGGAAACTATCATTCAATGGCTTCATCTGGAGCTGCCAAATAGTGTAGAGTATGGATGGAGTCCAGTGCAGTTCAAACCGTTCGTTTAATTATTGGCATTTATTATGGTTGCAAATAACAAAAAATTAATTTAGCTGGTATACATTTTTTCTCTTTTTTGCATTTATTTATTTCGATTTATAAGAGATTAATATTTGCCAAGAGTTTGCGGTCATTCGTTTCGTTTTCTCTCTATACTGCACGGCTTTAATTTTAAAGCAAATTACATACATACATTTTAAATATATATATCCACTCTCTCCTTAAACAAACAAAAATCAACAGAGAAGCATCCCAGCCATGCGGAATAACCTTTTGTATATAAATATCTATGCTCATATTGCTAATTATACCTTGGATACATATGTATATACATATATATATATATATATCTCTCTCTCTGAGTGTATTATTTTATATTACATTGAGCTAAACATTGTATATACAAAGTTAAATGTATGTTAATTTTCAGTAATTGCAGAGCATTTAGTTTTCAAACGCAGGCGTCGAGCTAAGCAAAACTTTTACACTCTACCTATGCATATATGCCTAGCCCTCTCTCTACTTTAATGTCCCCTGGAAATGTTGCGGTTGTATGCAAATTAACTTAAATGTCAACGTTGAAACAAAATTTCATCTTCTCTTATTCTTTTTTTGTGTTGTTTGACTACAAACGCAGAATTCAGAGCTAACGAAATGTCAAAAAGGGGAATTCCAAACCAGCATCCAAATGACTGAAAAATTGTGCAGCAAAATGAAGCAAGCGAGACAACGGCTAAATGGGGCAGAGTATTTGGAGAACAGAGAGAGAAAGAGAGAAAAAAACATAGTCAGAGACAAACTGCAAACGTCAAGCAAATTTCATCTCTCTCTGTCTCTTTCTCTCGTTTTTTTTTTTTTTAACTTTACATTGACTGAAACTCGGTGACAATGATGTTAACTAGAGTGTGAAAACTATGATTGGCTGTCGAGAGATATATGCAGAAGGGGCAAGGGGCAAAGGGGCGCTTGAAGTGTTGGATAACGGGGTTGTTGGAGGCGGCTGAAGAGAGGCTGTCCTTGTCGCTGTCAGCAGGAGTAGCAGCGGGTGCCAGCGCCAGCAAAGTGCTCTATGATTTATACCATATTTGCAGGCAGTTGTTGGGATGACATTCTCTTTACTTTAGCGACACATGCTCTCACACACACTCACACGCACACACACACGCACACTAGTGAAATTGTTGTTGCATCATGTTTCACACACGCTTTCAATTTGGCATCGCTGTGCGCCTATTGGCAGTGAAAAACTGTGCCAAAACGAAAGCAATTATTTTCAAATGCCGACTAATTAGTCAGGCAGGTCAACCATAAAATCCTTCGCTGATTTCTCTTCTAGCTACAAATTTCAACAGAACAGAGGACAAAGCGCAAATTTCTTGCTAAATATAGATCAATGGATGCATTAGACTGATTAATGTCGATGGTGCAGCAGACTTAGCCAGAAGAGCAGAGCAACAAACTATTCAAGTCGCAAAATTCTGATGCCTAAAATATTTGAAATAAATATCATAGATATTCTAGATTACGTTTTTGTAAATGCTGCTTTATTACATTTCTTTGCTGAAAGAGGAAGATCTAAAATTGATTTACATACAGAGAGGAGAGTAGAGAGTAGACTGAAGAGAGCTATAGAGAGAGAGAGAGAGAGAGCGAAGAGAGTTGTCGTTTAGTCATATGGTATAGGTCCGGGTACAGTCGCAGTATGGGGTCCAAGTATCCAAATTATCATCGTTTAGTTGCGCCTAGCTGCACAGTTGGTAACCTCCAGGCGGCTGCGGCAGATCTTCAGCTCCCGATCGAACCACTGGCCGAAGGGGCAGGTCTGGTGTCTGGCTCTGTTGTTGCGGCACACATAGAAGCGGCGGCAGTGCCTGGCGTTGGTGAACAGAGTTCCATCCTCGTGGCCCTGGCAGTCGCGCAGTGAGACCAGCTCCTCAGCCGGGTTGATTACGACTGCTGCAATATGTCTTCCTTCATCAGGAGGAATTGTTGTAGTGCAGGGTGGCTCGGTTGTGGTACAGGGTGGTTTGGTTGTTGTGCAGGGTGGTTCAGTTGTTGTGCAGGGTGCCTCAGTTGTTGTGCAGGGTGCTTTGGTTGTTGTGCAAGGCGGTTCGGTTGTTGTGCAGGGCGCTTCGGTTGTTGTTTTGGTTGTAGTTGTCTTAGTAGTTGTTGTCTTAGTTGTCGTTGTTTTAGTAGTTGTTGTTTTGGTAGTTGTTGTCTTAGTTGTCGTTGTTGCTTCTGTGGCTGTGCAAGGAGGCTTAGTGGTCTCGCATGGCTCTTCAGGTTTCGCCGTCGTTGTTGTCTTCGTTGTTGTTGTCTTAGTAGTTGTTGTTTTAGTTGTCGTTGTTTTGGTAGTTGTTGTCTTAGTTGTCGTTGTTGCTTCAGTGGCTGTGCAAGGAGGCTTAGTGGTCTCGCATGGCTCTTCAGGTTTCGCCGTCGTTGTTGTCTTCGTTGTTGTTGTTTTAGTTGTTGTTGTCTTAGTAGTTGTTGTCTTAGTAGTTGTTGTTTTGGTAGTTGTTGTTTTAGTTGTCGTTGTTGCTTCAGTGGCTGTGCAAGGAGGCTTAGTGGTCTCGCATGGCTCTTCAGGTGTCGCCGTCGTTGTTGTCTTCGTTGTTGTTGTTTTAGTTGTTGTTGTCTTAGTAGTTGTTGTCTTAGTAGTTGTTGTTTTAGTTGTCGTTGTTTTGGTAGTTGTTGTTTTAGTTGTCGTTGGTGCTTCAGTTTCTATGCAAGGGGGCTTGGTGGTCTCGCATGGCTCTTCAGTTGTCGTCGTTGTTGTTGTCGTACAAGGTGGCGTTGTTGTAGTTGTTGTGGTTGTTGTCGTTGTTGTTGTAGTAGTTGTTGTTGTTGTTGTCGTAGTAGTAGTTGTCGTTGTAGTGGTGGTTGTCGTCGTTGTTGTCGTTGTCGTTGTTGTTGTTGTTGTTGTTGTTGTCGTCGTTGTTGTTGTTGTTGTACAAGGTGTCGTCGTTGTTGTTGTTGTCGTTGTTGTTGTCGTTGTTGTTGTCGTCGTTGTTGTTGTTGTTGTCGTTGTGGTCGTCGTTGTTGTTGTTGTCGTTGTTGTCGTTGTTGTTGTTGTACAAGGTGTCGACGCTGTTGTTGTGCTTTGAGTTGTTGATTTTGTTGTTGTCGACTTTTCTGCCTTAGGTGTTGTTGTTTTCAATGTTGTTGTCTTTTCGGTTACTGGACCAGCAGTTGATACCTTAGGTGTTGTTATTTTCGGTGTTGTTGTCTTTTCGGAGGGCCTTGTTGTCGTCGGTCTAGTTGTCTCACAAGGTGTAGTTGTTTCACTTTCACTTGGTGTAGTTGTTTTCGTACAGGGTGGGGGAGCTGTCGGGGCTGTCTTAGTGCACGGTGGCTTCGGAGTTGTTTCGCAAGGAGCTTTACCGCCTGGGGCTGCCAGATGATCGCCGTGCGCATCTCCAGTGACTATCGAACCACTGCGATCGCCATTGTGGCACTCGACTAGGCGCGGTAGGTTGCAGATCTGCGTCCTGGGATCAAAGTACAGGCCATGACTGCACTCTCTTCTCAGAGCACGGCCGCGCAGGCAAACATAGAAGCTAGAACAGCTAATGGGATCCGCGAACGAGAGTCCATTAATATGATCCGAGCAGTCAGGAATGTGTGCCTCGCCGCTTGCAGCCAGAGAAGCCAGAGCAGTCACAAAAGTGAGCAGCAGCAAGTTGTCTATAAAATGTAATGCCGCAATGTACAAGAAATACTCAAAACGTCACATCGACTCAAGAACTTACAAACTCTCATTGTTAAAAATAGTCCTGCTCTTTGCTTTTACCGTTTGGAGTAATCACTTCTCCACTGTCGCTTGACTAGAGCTGCTGCACCGCTTATATAGCGACCAACGATTCGCTTATCACCAACCACAGCTACGTCAAGCATTGCTCAACCACTTGACGGCGACACATCCCTTACACGAACATGACGGAAACACCTTGTCGCAAACGAGATACGCATTACCCTAATTGACCGTTCGACATTAAAATATTAAATATTAACTAATATTAATAATAATAATAATAGTCGAATACGTTATCTAATAAGAAAAAGATGAATAAGATAAAGGTACGTCTCTCTTTATTACATCCATAAAGAAAATAAATAGAGGTAGATAAAACACGATATTTGGAATTGTTTAACACGTAACATTTTGGGTTTGCTATAAAGGGAAAGGCGAAAAATATTTGTGTGCTGTAAGAGAAAGATTTGTCAGACATTTGCGTTTAGCATTTGCCAGCCACCCAAAACACTTGTGGTCCGACAAATGAATGAATATTTAACAAACTTGTGCACAATTCATGAGCACTGCATGAATATTTCAGTTGACACGTCGACTTCCCACACACATGCACGAGTCCTTGTCGTCCTGGCACCACCTTCTGTTACTGTACCCACACCGTTTCTACTTGCATTTCAATCTTTGTTGACATTATATATGGAAAATGCTAAAGGCAGCATCCATTGAGATATCATCAAATGGACTTGTGAGACTTATGATAACTGAAATATTTTTACTATATAATCAGCTCAGATTGTGCTACTAAAAGCTCTGCCCAGCTATTGGTCAATTCATATATATAGATAATGATTTTCACACTTAGAAAATAGTCAGCAATTTTCAACATTCAAATGTTCATTTAGGGAAAATGTATTTATTTACTTTTCATCACTTACGATAATCGCTTAAGACTTATAGCAAATATTTTATTTTGCCTATTTTATAATTCTTTAACTGTATTTTTATTTTTTTCAAGCTGCAATAAAAAACTTAAATTTAACGAAAAAAATCTTTAGAACCGAACAAAAGTTGCGCTTGAAATTCTTATAAGTCGTTAATACTAACTAATGTTTAGGGTATCTTCGTTTATCTGCTTGGTTTGTTTTGAATTTTATTTAATTTTATTTAATTTTTTCAGTTTCATGGATTATTTATTATTGAAGGAACGCTGTAGTTTACGTACATACACACATTCATATTTACAATTGAAGTTGCATTTTTGTATAGATATTTTTTCTTTAGAATCATTGTTTACACACATTCAAAATTCTACTTTTTATATTTATATTTATATGTCTGTTTTTTATTTAACAGTTTTTTTTTTCTTTTGTTAAACATAAAGTAAAATATTTACAATTTACGTGAAGCCAACTTGAAACGGATCTATGCAGAGTGTTAGTTTTGCTTCGTGGATACATTCATTAATTGTGAGTTCATCTATTTTGAATATGTTGTCATAAATATCTGGATTTTTAGCAGACATACAGAGTTTAACTATTAGGATTATCAATAAATGTGAACCTTCCATTTTATTGTACACTTATAATTATTTATTCAATGTTTGTAAATTTTCGCTTCCAGTTTGGCGTTTTTATTATTTCTTAGCTGCCTGCTATTGCAGATGATTTCTATTTCCGAATTGCCTTACCTATAGTGTCATAATGTAAATACAACCATAACTCAAACCGCATCTTAAAGATTTCGAACTGAAGATTCCTTTCATGCATATTTACATAACTCTCTGGAGCTTTCAAAATCCTTGATTTGATTACCCAAAGAAGAAGAGATTGAAATATTTCAAATGAAAACTAACTTTCCTGGCAAGTTTTAAAATATGCAAACACTCATACTCATATGTCAAGCAAGTACTAGAAATATGTTTTTGATTTCAATAATTTATTCTTTTTTTAATTTATTTTATTTTATTTTTATTTCTTTCCAGCAGATGAGAGCGTGAATGCATTTGTAATGTTTCTATTTGACAAAGTCGTGGCTAGAAATGTAACTCTCATTGTTGGGACTTAAAGTTCTACGCATAGTCTAAACTGAATCTCAGCATCGTTATTTCGCCCTGCTGGTATTCCTGCTGCTGCTGTTGCTGCTGCTGTTGCTTTCAGTGCTCAAGTTTTGTCCTCGGCCACTTTCGTACCACTAATTGAGCTGCTGACGCGGCCGCAGCTGCCACCGCAGGCGCCGCCATCGAATCCCTGCCTGCGGGTTGTCGTCTGCATCTGGGAGCAGAGCCTGCGGCTGACACTTGCGCCAGGCGTTGTCCTGTTTTTTGTGCTGGCTGGTTGCTGAAGCGCTGCTCGCTTGTTGACTTTGTTTCGGCCTCGATGGCTGCTGGACACAAATTTAATAATCCATAACAGTGTCAAAATTGTTGAAATATTCCGCCACGGCGAATAGCCAGGACAACCAATTAGCGTATTCCAGCTGACGCTGCCCGATTTAATAGCCGATGCGGAGTATTCACCTGGATGGTTACAAAAAAGCAGAAAAAAGAAAACACATAGTTAAATGTGTTGGCCTCTGCTTAGGACTGGACTTCCAGCTGCGCATATAAATATGTTTTCAATTACAAACAAGTTCAGCTATAATGTTGCATAAAACTTGTGTGTTTATATACTAATACATGCGTATGTATATATACATATATGTGTGTGTGTGTCTGTGTTACTAGTCGATTGAATAAATATAGGCATATTGTAATTAAATATTTCTAGGGTGAAATTGAACAGCAAACACTAAAGCCGAGAAGAGCAAATAAAGAGCGCATAAATTAAGAGACGTTTGAGCAGCGTTTTATAGGCGTGGCAGAGGCGTGAAATATTCACAAAATAAATATTGGAATTTAATATCAACAACAACAACAACAATGCCAAAATGAACTGGTTCAGCAAACAGAGTGCACTTGAGTAGAAGCTGACTAAATTAAATTCTGGAAACAGCAGAAGCTAAAAATTCCATTGAATCAAGAAAATTATATAACTTAAGTAGCTTCTAATGTTAAATTTAATTTAACAAAAATACAACTTAATGGAATGCTTAACAGTAATTAAATGAAAACTCTTAAATAAACTAAAGTAATAAAATTCCAGCAATTTTAATAGCTATAATATACATTTTTTAATTATAAATGTTTGAATAAAATTAATATCGACTAAGGGAATATTTTTATTTAAATTATATAAATAAATGTCGGTAATTTCAGCAGCTCAAATATTTATTTTCATTTGGCATATTTATCAACAAATGCATATTTAATAATTTAACCAAGGGTCAAAGATTAAATATTGCAGTACGTAAAAAAAATCATATATCGGAATTTCGAATTATTTTCAATTCCACGAAAATTAAATTGTTTGCATAGCGAATTGAGTTTGGCATTGAATTTTAAATTCACATTAATTGCTAGAATAAATCATATAAAATCAGCTCAAAATATTTAAATATAGCTAAATGTTTGACGCAGTTGGGCATATATAGAGAGCTGTATGACTTTATGGAGTCTGCATGCGAACCAACTCAACTCATTCACTCGAACTCTCACTCCTTTAATTCTTTTTTTTTGGTTGGCTGAATATTCTGCCTCCGAATCACATATCGTTTCGATTTAGCATCAAATACATATGTGCAGCATTTCGTGTTCAGTTATGTATATCAAATATATAATATATATTAAATAAATTATAAATGCATTATAAAATAATATAAATTATGTCATGGCAGCGGCATTCGTATAATAAATGATAATATCATTGTGTTATTAATAATAATTTGTCACGATTGTAGTTGTTGTTGTTGTTTTTATGTTCTCGGAATGCCACAGAATGATATTAAGTTTATTAACCCTGCAGCGCACTTATGTAAAAATTCATCCATTGAGTTTCACGCTTTTTCGAATTTTCAACAATTGTGGAATAACCTGCATGTTTTCATTTTATTTCTTTTTTTCCACAGCTGTCCAATCCACCGTTAAAATGCATAACAAATGTGCAGATGAAGCCCTATCACACCCTCCCCCCCCCCCCACTCGTGGCACGCCCCCGGCTCCTGCCTTGCCACTGTTGCCTAGTGATTTTTTCATTATCCCGCTTTAACATGTTTTACTCATTTGTGCGGATTAAGAGCGCTGCAGGACGCATGTTATCTCCGCCAATTAGTCGAATATTAAAAATACATAAATTTTACACAATATATTTCACTTGTTTTTCTCGATTTTTCATTTCAGCTTTTTCGCCTCTTTTTTCGCCTTTTTTGCTTGAAGTTCTGTGATAATGTGGAGATGGAATCAATAAAAATGGATGAACATGCGCTGCGATATTTACACCTTTTTTTTTCGCACGATTTTCAAGCATTTCTGTGCACTTAATTAGGTAGAATATTTAAAGGAATTCAGTCATACAACTGTGAGTCTATTTGGCTAAATTCACAAACTTCTGCTCCGAAGTATATATAAAAAGAAATTATTATTATAATAAAAAATGAAAGAAATGATTTTGTAGATCATTTTTGTTTTCTGTTACAATCCCATATCTTTAATCTATTTAAGTAACGGACTTGAAGTTCGATCTTGGAAATATTTGTGAAAATTCATATATTTTATAAAATTTGATGTAAATATTTAACAATTTTCGGTTTCAATTTTATTTCTCGTTAGGGCCATATGTCATGAATAATTCCAACATGTTCACAATTTATGCCTTGTTTGATTTGAAATGGCAAAAAACAACTGTGCAGAGGCAACCACAGCGGTTGGGGCGGTGCGGGGCGAGGCGTGGCTGGAATGACAGGTTGACAAGCACGCCCTTGAATCATTGTTTTGTCCCTTTTTTGACGCTTTGGCATTTACAAAACAAACATGTGGAGCACTTGACAGTCGCATAGAATCCACACGAACCACAATTTACCGTCAAATCCAATGCCATTTTTATGGCCATTATTTAAAATACCATTGGCCCCAATAAACGTGACACTGCTCGTTGCTGTTGTTGCTGTTGTTGTTGCTGTTGCGACTGACAACGTGTAAACGACAAACGCAAAGCGCACACCTGTCCCTCAAGCCAAGCAGCCAACCAGCAGCAGCACATCAGGTGTCATCAACACTTAGCTGGCAACCACTACCCCCCCACCGAGTCCGGTTCGCCACATCACCCACATGCGTTTAAGGGACGAATTAAAGTAGCATGCTTCAAGCTGAACACATGTCAAAGTTGACATACACGCACAGCTCAAAGAACAACAACAACAACAGCAATACAAATACTGCAAGCCAAACGATTTAAATACAAACAGCAATTGCGTATCGATAAACAAATATCTCGCAGCGCTGGAGCGATACAAAGATATAAAGATACATAAATACAGCCGATGCGCCAGATATACGAGAGCTCAGATACAAAGATACAAATGTATCTGTGCGCTGGACAAACAGTTGTGGCAGCTATTTATGCTGGCTATGTATCAGAGTGTTTATAGGTCATCATTATCATTATCATCATCATCGGCAACAGCAGCAGCAGCAGCAGCTACGTGCTTCTCATTCGCTGTCGTCTTTTGCTGGACAATTGTGGGACATTTGGAGATAACAATAAAACTGCAGCAGTTGTTTTTGTTTTGATTGTTGCTGTTGTTGTTGTTGTTGCTGTGTAATGTTACTGTTTCTGTCTGAGTGACCATCAGCAAAGGTGGAGAGTTGAGTAAACAAATAAAAACTAAATGGTTGAACTATGGCAACGGAAAGGTGAATCTAAAGCAAAAAGGAATCTAACTATATGACAAAACTAGCTATATAAGAAAGAAGAAAATCTAATTTATTATTACTAATAGAAATAAATACATGAATAATTCGTTATCAATCATAAACATATATAGAAATATAATGATAAAAAAATGTTATTAATTATAAATATATATTTATATATGTACATATAAATGACTCTTATAAGTAGGCATTCCATTTGCTGATAAGCATTCATGCAGCACTCAATTAAATTTATGTAAATTTGACAGCGTAAACTTGTGATTCGATACCACTGTGCCTGTGCTCGCGAGTCGAAAGTCAGCGAAGTAAAATTCAATTAGGCTAAATGAAAACTTAATTCTATTGGCAAGCAATACAAAAACATTTGGCAACACAGCCGCACAGCTTGGCCAGCAACCAAGCCAAGCCAAACGCTGCCCAGTTCCCCGCCCACGTCTTGCGTACTTACCATTTAGCACGTGCAGCACAATGGTGCGCGGAGCGCTGTTCGAGGGACTGCAAGTATAGTTGCCCGAGTCGAGCTTCACAACGGCGGGAATGATTAGCGAGGCAGCCTGTAAGGGAAAAAAGAATACAGAATCTATATCAAATATATATTACACATATATACATATAGAGCTGGGGCAATGCGCCACTTGAGCTGGCCAGACAGCTGACAGACGCCGCGGCGGCACTCGGGGCGTATGCGCGACGGAATGCCACGGCGGCCAAGCGAAAGCATTTAAACACAAAATATGCATGCCATCATATCGTATATTAAAATTATAATATGACGACGCTGACAATTCTCGACAACGTTGGAAAATTGAATAAAACTGCCATCGCGCGCTTTGTGGGGGTAATTCGCGTGGTGAAAATACATTTAGTCAAATGCACTTGCGAAAAATCGCAGTTGCTTCTCGTCGAATTGCGCTTGATATGAGTTTATGAAATTGTATTAAAATTATATTGGTATTGAAGAAAATAAAATAAATAAAATACAACTCTTCAAATACTCAACAAGACAAGTCATATTCTTTTTTGCCAAATATATTTTAAAAATAAATTTAAATGTTCGAAAAATTTAATTTTTTTTAAAGAAATTTTCCATTTAATTTTATTTTTTGTTTTTTATTTTTTTTTTTTTTTTTAGCTTGTCAAAATTTTGATAATATATATAAATATTTTTATTTTATTTTTATTTTTTATTTTCATTAAAATTGACCATTGGTCAGCGAAAGTTTCCTTTTTGAATGATTTCATTCCATATTCCATATTCCACATTTCATTCACAATGGAAATGATGGTTATATATTCAATTTCATATTCATATGCAATTCAATTTTCTCTATATATATATTTAAATATTTGGTCACCCTGTCTTTGTTATCAAGTTCATTTCTCTGAGTGTGCAAGAGACAGAAAGAGACAGAGAGAGAGAGAGAGTGAGTGAGGATGTAGGTTGATGTGCGCTCTATATGATAATGATGAGAGACACGCCCACATGTGTGGTATGCCACTTACCGTTATCTGCTTAATGAAACTGCTGCTTGGCAGCATTGTTGTTGTTGTTGTTGCTGGCGTTGTGCTTGGCTCAGTTGTCGTTGTTGTTGTTGTTGGAATTGTTGTTGTCGCATCACCTGCTGCTGCTGCTGCTGCTGTCGTCATAGTCGACTGTTTGTCTCCAGCAGCTGCTGCTGCCGTTGTCAGCATATCATTTGCTGCAACGCCTTGGCCTGAGGCAACGCCTGCTGCTGCTGCCGCTGCTGCTGCTGTCGCCGCTGCTGCGAGTGCAACGGCAGCAGTGGCTGCTGTAGTTGACATTGCGGCTGCTGTGGGCGTTGCCGTTGTTGCCAGCACGTATCCATATCCGGCACTCGCCTCCTCATCGCTCACCGTTATCGCATCTAGAATATACGAACGTGTTATGGCCGTTATATCATTAAGGGAATCTGCTGCTGCTGCTGCTGTTGCTGCTGATGTTGCTGCTGCTGTCGATGTTGCTGCTGTCGACGTTGCTGCTGTCGGCGTCGTTGGCACTTCCGTTGGCAGATCGATGCGCTCAATTTCCGTTCGCCAGCCACGACGATTATGCAAATAGATTTGCTTCTGATTGTAAAACCAATTAATGAAAAGTGGCGGCTCCAGCGCTTGGCTAATTATGCAGCGCAGTTTCACTTGACTTCCGGCCTTCACGTGGCGCGTAGACTCGCCAATTAATTCGGTTTTAGGTTCTGCGGAAACACGGACAGAGACAGGGCGAGACACACATTTAGAGAGTCGCTTACAATCTGGGCCAAATCAGTGCAGAGGCCACTGATTTATTGGTCAGCTTTGTGATTTATGCTACGGCTTGAATTTGGGCTTTTGGGTTGTGGGTTGTGGGTGTGGCATGCATTGCACTACGCTATGGCTGTCATTGATTGGGCATCGAGTGGGCAGTTCGGGGAAAAAACTCGCAATCAAGATTATCACAGCTGGCAAAAATAAAACAATGCGAACTTAAATAAATATGTAGAAAAAAATATAAATGAAAACATACAAAATGTAAATTAAGACTTAAAAATGCAAAAAAAAAAAAAAAAAAAAAAAATTAAAATATTAAAATCAATTATTTTTAAAATTCAAATTATTTATTAACAATGTCAACACTCACATCAACATTCAACATTTTTATGGATATACGATATCAAAAAATTAAATAAAAAAGATATATTAAAGAATACATCAAAGTGAGAGAAAGAGAAAAAAAAAATTAAATAAATAAATAAAAATTAAAATGATTTAAAATATATATACAAATTAAATAATACACTAAAATTTGGCTATTTTAAAATATACAAAAAAAAAATAAATAAATAAATAAAAATAAATAAAAATAAAATAAAATAAAATAAATAAATAAAAATAAAAAAAAAAAATTAATAAGTAAAAAATTAAAATTATCTACATTTAAGTCGATTTTAGATTAGTTTAAATCTGCATTTCAATCAGCACTTTTATGATATGTAGTTAAACTAACTTAACTTAACTAAAAATTTCATTAAGCATTAAAATAAAAATACATAGAAAATAAATACTTTTTCCCTTTAAAGCAAAGATATTTTTAATAGATTTACTCGCCTAAAATAAAATTGAATTTCAACTACTAGCAATGCCTATAGTCTATATATATATAGTCTTCTATAGGGACTTGCACTATTGTTATCCACTTGCTAAACACTTTTCGCTTGCTTTACTCACCCACAATGCGCAAGTGCACAATTGCGCTGGCCTTGGGCTCCGTGGAGACTTGACACTCGTAGGTGCCCTCATCCTTGAGCTGCACGTATTTGATTTGCAGGGACCAGCGCTCGGGGTTGGGTGAGAAGACGGACTGAAAGCGCTGATCCGCTATGAAGGTGGTCTGATCCACGGTGAGTATGTGGCCATCTCGCATGCGAAGCCAGGAGATGGGCTTCTTAACCAATTGCTTGACCTGTGCGAATGGAATGAATGCAATGAATGAGAGAGGGCAGACAGTAGTCCAATTGAATGAATCAATATCAAATTAGGCAATAATTGAAAACAATCTGTCAATATTGGTGTTCATATTTTAAAATACAATACAATTGAGACGTGGCCGCAGGGGAGGTCCACAGCAAATCCCAGCTGACTAACTGAATGATGTCAGCTAAACTTTGGCACACAAAACTTCGGCGCCTACAACAACAGCCATTGAATGATATATATGGGAGGACAATGTAACGGTAAACAATAACGTCAACAAAATGACGATTCATTTCTGTCAATAATGACAATAATAATTTATAAGCAATTTTACAAGGCAGCCTCCTTGCTCCGTCTTCTCTCTCTCTCTCTCTCTCTCTCTCTCTCTCTCGCTCTTCCGTCCGTACATTCAGCCAGTCGCACGTAAAGAAAATAATATACATTGAACTCGAGACGGAAACTGAAAGACCTTTTATTGAATGTGTATATTAGTATGTGTGTGTGTGTGGGTGTAAAACTCTGTATGTGTGTGTACGTGTGTGAGCACATTTTATTTATGTCGCTTGGTGTACCACTTGTACGGCATGTGAATGATATTGTACGAAGGAGCTCATCGTAATTACACTCGACACAATTTGTGATTTATTTGCTGCCAGAGAAGAAGTCTCTCACTTGTGAACATGCTCTTCTCGATTATGCCTTTGACAGCTGGGCATTCAGTTTGCTGAATGCATTTAATAATGTGTAATAATACAATTCACTTCAATCATCAAAAATGAAAATTGTTGTCAAATGAATTTAATTCAAAAGGCATTTAAAGTGACACAAATGCATGTTGAATATTTGAGGTAACTGATTGGAATAATATTTTCATTTTGCTTTTCTATTTTAATTAAGTGAGCTTTATAA
This sequence comes from Drosophila aldrichi, assembly GCA_035045965.1. Lineage (NCBI taxonomy): Eukaryota > Metazoa > Arthropoda > Insecta > Diptera > Drosophilidae > Drosophila > Drosophila aldrichi. The sequence continues at coordinate 5,787,086 of JAWNOM010000199.1, forward strand.
GTGTTTAGAGATATAAATAATAATAGTAAAAATATTAAAAAATTACAAATAATAATAATAATTATATAAAATATGTAATAATAAAAAAAATTATAATAATAATAATAATAATAATAATAATAATAATAATAATATAATATATATATTAATAATAACAATAATAATTAAAATAAAAATTTTAAAAATAAATATATAAAATTTAGTTCACACTTAAGGAAGACTAATGTAATAAAATATACAATTAATATATTTTATTAATAAATGTTGGTATTAGCTGCTTTTTTTGTTGTTTGTTTTTTAGTTTATTCAGTGTGGAAACAATATATACAAAATAATACTTTAACAACACAATTATAAAATATAAAATTAGGACCAAACCTCACTTATTTGTGAGGACTTGAGAAAAAAAAAAAAAAAAATACATATATATATATACAAAAAAAAGAAAGATAAATAAATAAAAAATTAATACGGCTCCAAAAAGTATGCTACATATTTTAAATTGAAAGTTTCTTATTCTAATCTTAAATATTAACCAAACTATAAAGCTCTCCATACGAAATTAATGGTAAATAATGTAAATACTGACTTCTATTGGCTTATAATTTCGTTTAAGCTTTAATGATGACTGTGCTATAGAGTCAAAGACAAGAAGCTGCTATAACAAATTCTTAAAGAAAAAAAAAACTAATTAAATAAAAATAAATAATGAAAAAATAATAATGAATGAAATCTCTGCTAGAATTAAAAGTTAAATAAATAATAATAAGAAATAAATAAATAAATATTTATGCCTTAGACAGCTCAGTGAGCGGCAGCTAGAAATTTGTATGGTACGTTCAAATCTTCAGCTCATAATTTCGTTATTTAGTTAACATTTTTCAAGCATTAATTTTGCAAATGATCAACTAATTCACTCTAAACTCTGATTCACTTAAAATGCCAAGCACACAGTTTGCGCGCAGTGTGGGCCCGCACACACGCACATATATACCCTATAGGGGGGGCAGGCTAGGTGGGGCATCTGCACAGCTGATTATAATGGCGTGGCACTAGCTGAAACTCCGACTGGCGGTGGCTGTGACGGTGGCAGTGGCAAATGACAGTCTTTGAACTGCTGTCATCAACTACACTGTCCGTTGGGGCCACGGCGCTGGCGACGTGAAGTAGCAATCGCTTGAAGGCATTCCATGAGGGCGGCGGCGGGGATGGGCGCTGTTGAACGACGTCATGATTAGATACTATAATCATTTGTGTTTTATGTGCTTGTTGTTTTTCATTGTGGCTGTGGCTGCCCTCGCCCACTCGCCAATGGAGCTAAAAGTGTCTGAGGCACGCACACACACAGACTCCTGCGCCCACCGGCAGCCGCCCACCTCTTTAGCCCCCGCCGCCACACGGCGACTGAGCTGCCCGCCTGTCTGTCTGACTTGGCCATAATTGCTAGCTCGTCTCCCTCTTCTCGTTGCTACTGCTGTTGTTGTTGTTTTTGTTTAGCTGTACGTGCTGTCAAAACTATATGAATATGCCGTATCACTAATAAGTACACAGACACACACACAAACTGACAAGAGTCACACAATGTAAACGCCATGAGGTTTATTTAGTATACAACATCAGGAATTAATCTGCCTAAGTCCCTAATTTGACTCGGAAAACCTACGTGTTTAAATATCTGCTAATACTTTTACATTGTTTTCACGAGTATTATTTTTTTTTTGATTCTGAAATACAGCCAGTAAATGTTAAGTAAACAAAAATATATTCATTTAAAAATAGACATCGGAATAAATAACGATGAATAAATAACGCTTCAGACAGATCCATCCCAGATCTCTATGACAAATAAGACGGCGCGACATTCATATAGAAATTCCCGCTCCTAGAATGAAATCTTTCCAAATAAATTTGCAATTTATCTTCAGGTCTTCCGCTCACTGAACCTCCATGTTTGTTTTTGTTTTTAAATTTTGCCGAAACTGTAAATTATGCAGCTATAAATAAAGTTATATGGGCCCGGGCCGTGAGTTTATTAAATTTTGCGGAAAGCATTGAAATCGTGAGTATCGCACAAAGGACATTATTATCAGGCCGAGCATCGACGTTATACTCAGTGTATTAAGTGAAGATGCTTATCCATACAGTTGGGCAGCCAGCCAAGCAGGCTTCCAGGCACGCGCACAGCGCCAGCGGGGGGAGGGGGGAGTTGGGGAAGTCGCTGCTGTAACAGTAACTGGAGCAACTGCCAGGGAACTCCTTCAGTCAGTGCTTGGAGTACGTGGCAAGTCGAAGTATGTATGTGTATGTATGTGTGTGTATATGGATAGAGTGAATGCTTGTGGTTGCTGCGCCGCTTCACTGCCTGACAAATATTCGTGGGCTGGCTGGGCTGGGCTCAGGTTGGGCCCGTTCGCTAATTTAAATTCCCTGCTTATGGATGGCGCATTATGCGGCTGGGTTCGTGTAGATTGCGCTTAATTTGCCAAAAAATTAATGACCGTATTTCGCCATCGAATTTATCAAGATGCCCAAAAATTCGGAGCTGTTTTGCAATTTAAATATTGTTAATTAGATGTAGCTGCACTGCGCCCTCCCTCCCACTTCTCCCCCTATATCTGACGCTCTCTCTCGTTTGGTATCTTGATGTCTGTGTGGGCAAATGTTAGCATTGCATTAAAGTCAAGCGCCTGGAAATGGCCAATAAAGCCAGCAGCAAGTGGCACTTATAGTTTGTAAAAGTTGACGGGCCGACTGCACCCATATCATATTATACTTATACTATGTATATCCCGTCAGAGCCGCAGATAGAGCTGGAGCCTTGGCTGTAGTCAAGTTTTCGCTGCTTGGCTTTTATGTGCGCCTTACTTTTGCTTTGCTGTCGTCAGCAGCGATTTCTTTCTTTTCTTTATATTCTCTTCTTCTTTTTCTTCTCTTTCTTTTTTGAGTAGGCGAAACCAAAGGCACGCAGACAACAAAGTTTGGCCATAACATTTGCGAATGCTGTCTAAACTTGTTTGTAAATAATTTCTTTCTTTTATTTTGCCAATTTTTTCACACAACAATACACCTCAAAGAGAGCCACGTCCATGGGTGGCATTTCTTTGCCTTTCTCCATGCCATATCTAAAAAAAACAACAACTTTTCGCAGACTTGGCAAAATAACCCAGAACAGGAGCAGGAGCAGGAGAGCAAAAATCGCTTCTGCGAAAATCTCGAAAAAAAAAACATAAATATATATCAACTGCTCGTGGGCAAAGCTTTGTTTGGCTTCGTCTGTCTTGTGGCCTCCCATGATGTGCGATGTAAGCTGTATGTAGCGCCTACGGTCTATAATTTATTATTAATTGATTTGGTTTAAGCTGATTATCTTACATTTGGCCAAGTTATGCCAGCCAGCCAGCAACGAGCGCTAAAAGGGCATACTACATACATATATTATCCCTAATCGGATAATCAGTCTCAGCCGATATGCAAGCACCTCTATTGATTATTTTCTGCGAGAAAAAGCAAATGAATTCTTTGTACTGAAGTTATTTATTAGTTAGATAAAGCTGCTATATCTCTGTTAATAAAAAATAATAATAAAATGAAAATATATATAAATTTAATTTCATTTAATGAGAGAGGGCTGGAAAAATATAGCAAATATTTTAAAATAAAATTGAGAAATATAAGCAACACATATTGTGAAAATAAAGAAAAAAAGAAATTAATCAAATCGAAGGCGAATGTGAAAAGAGAATCATGTAATTGAGGATCCATTAGGGTAAATATTTGATTTGTAAAGGTATCATCCTTCAAATGATTAATATTTACAAGCACTCTTTTTTCTACTGCTTCTTCTTCTCTCTCTGCCTTTGTTGTATTTAAGTTATACGAGTAAAAAGTTGGTATTGCTGTTGTTGTAGACGAGTTCATTTGAATAAACATTAAAGTGAAGTGGGGGAGAAAGGAACTGCAAGAGAAAAGTATTTGTTTGTCTTTTCAACAGCTGCAGACAGTTGAGATACTTTTGTATCTTTTTAGTTGCGTTTCACTTAATTTTTTTTAGAGCGCCAGAGAGAAAGAGAGAGAGAGAGAGAGAGAGGAGGGGAGGGAGAGAGAGAGAGAGATCAAAATAATTTACTCTATAAACAGGAGCAGCGACGACTGCGCCAATTATAAAGGCCATAATGATTATGCTTATGCTTGTAATTATAATGATCATTAGCATGATTATCATCATGATGTGGATGCTGTGTGTGCGCGTTGCAGGCACTGCGCCAAGGCAGCGAGGCAGCGAGTAACTAAATTATTAGCGGACAGACACACACACACTCACACACACAGAGACACACAGACACTCAGCTGCCACGCCCAAAACTGTGCGTGTGTGTGTGCGCGGGGTTGGGGCTGGGTAAAATTTGGGTCATCTACGAAAATGGCGTTGCCTTTGGCTATAAATTGGTCGAAGAAGCGGTGGGCGGGGCGTTCGGAGGGCATATGTAGGGGGCTTGGGGCGTGGCAATAGCAATTTCCGGTTTGTTTTCTTTCAGTTCCGACAGCGCCAAGCGTAAATTAGTTCAAAGCGCAGCAAAGCTGAACTTAACCACTCCCCCCCCCGACACCAAGCTTCCCTTATGAGCCAACCACCCCAGCCACCCTGGCCATCCGGTCCTTACGATCCGATTGAGCAAAAAAGAGGAAAATTCTGCATAATCAGTTGCTTATTATAAATTATCAATGATTATTAATAAGAGAAAAGGAAAATGCTTTGTCAATATTTTGGTTATTCTCCACAAAGAGCGGGGGGAAAAAAATGAAAATGAAAATCCCCCACTGAAAGTTAACAGCGAAGCGAGCGCTTGATTGGATTTCAGCAAAAATCAATCAACTTTTCAGTTGGCCTCCTGCTCAGCTGCTCAGTTTGGTCAACAACTTAATATTGTACAAGTATTCTGGCATTATTTGGCATAAGCATGCGCCTCATGCAAGTCATTGATAAAGCCAACAAACAAAAAAAGAGAAGCAGAGATGGAGGACATAATACACAAAAATAAAATGAATATAATATTTTGTATAAGCTCTCCCGACTTGCTTGTAAGTTAACTGAAAAGGTTTATCATTGCATTAAGAGAGACCCAAAAGTTGGCTCGACTTGAGAAATGATGATTGAATGCGAAGGTAAAAGAGTCTCCATAACGAGAGTAGTGTGCAGCATTAAAGCTGATTTGTTTTTGAAACGGCCCATGGAAATATAGAAAAGCGTCTTTGCTTATTCCTTCATTTGAAAATGTTGGCAATAGATTAGCTGAGAGATTGAAATAGCCTTCAGACTCACTGCATAGCACTGACTTATAAGAAAACTGCGTAGAGAATACTCTGTAAATTCAAATGATTTATAAGCAAATACCTTCTGAGATATGAGTACATGATTCTATGTGTATTATGGCATGCTTTTATACAGTGCCTAATTATCAAATAGGCAGAATAAGCAGCTGCCTGGGAACCTCGAAAAATGAAAGAGAAAGAGTGGCGGGAAAGAGAAAGAAACGGGCGTAAAAAAAAGGGGCCCCCGTATTGGGCCTCGTTGAGGCTTAAACCGGCCCTGATTTTTATGTATTAAGCAAAACTTGAGTAGGTGCAATGAAACTGTACTGTTCAAAATATTATGTACTCCTTTATAGCGTAGAGTAAGCTGGGTACTACTATTGAAAGTTAGGCGTAAGACTAGAGAAACCGAGAAAGTGAGAAAGAGAGAGAGAGAGAGATAAAGAGAGGTACAGAGAGAGAGAGAGAGAGTTATAGATTCGTCGACCCCTTTAAGTACAGTTTCCCGAATACTATTATAAACATTGATCAGACTCTCTCAGACTCTCTATTTACAGTTAGCTCATCAAGCAATTGTCAGACATCTATGGCGCATGTCTCGCGAAACTCATTAACTTCCTGTTGCAGAGACTAAGCAATGACAAATCGACTAATTACAGCTAACATTCCGATCTATCGGATGTGTAGGCGCTTCACGAACGCATATCCCATTATTAGGCCATTAATTGATGTCGCGTGTGTGTGTGTGTGTGTGTGTTTGAGGGGCTTTCCCTGATCCGAATGCGATGTGATGCTGTGCTTTGTCTCACTTCTTTCTTTTGTTTTGTGCCGCAGCCACGCCTGATAATCTCATAAGCATACAACTCTTGAGACCCCCTACCAAGTGAGCGGCTCATTTGGCACGCATTATGGACTGTTAATTAAGGGAAATTTCCGGGGTGGAACTCGGCTTGAGTTGGAGTTGGAGTTGGATTTGGAGTTGGAGTTTGGGGCTTTACTTACGTTGCAGGGCAGATAGGCGTGTGTGCCCGCTTGGCTAATTATTGTCTGGTAATCATCTATTGTTGGCGGTGGCTTCAGCGTTGTCCTTGGAGCTGGTCGACGTGTCGTTGTCGTTGTTGTTGCTGCTGTTGTTGTTGTTGTTGTTGTTGTTGTTGTCGTTGGTGTGACTGCGGTTGCTGTAGTAGATGCTGTCGATTGCTCCATTGTTGCCTTGGACATAGCTGCTCCATCGATTGCACTGACTGTGGCTGTGGAGAACAATGCATTGTGCTGCGTAATTCTGTACTTGTGCACATATGGGTCCTGCTGCTCCACACTCCTGTTGCTCCTAATAAGATTTGCTTGCAGCACGGCTGGGGCTGCCGCCTCCTGCCGCTGTCGATCGTCATTGTTGCTAATGTTATTAATGCTGCTGCGGCTGGACAATGCAGTTTCTGCAACGGCAACGGCAACTGCAACCGATGGCTCCGCATTTGTCTGCATAGCTGGGGCGCCTGTTTCCCCATCATTTGCCTTCACAATTTGCGTTGGCGCTGTAATGAATGGCAACGATTTTGCCAATGTCGCCGCTCTCTTTGATTGACTTCTATGAAATGTGCCGTCATTTATTCTGTCGCTCCTTAATATTGCCGCCTTCAGGCCGCCTAGAAGAGATAAAAAGAAAGAGTGAGTAAGAGTCAGAGATAGAGATAGAGATAGAGAGTTGGAAAATTGTAAAGCAAGACGCATTGTAGGCCATAAATTAATGAATTGTGTTTTGTTTCGAGCTTGGCGCTTAAGCCGCTTACATATTTCAACTGCCCTGATCCCATTTATCTAATATGCCCGCCAACAATTAAAACGAGTTCAATAAATTAATCAGCGCCCAAAATTTGAGCAGGCTGCACCACTCAACCACTCAACCACTCAACCACTCAGCCACCCAGTCGCATTATAGCAATTTCAAATTAATTAGCTAATTACCTTCAAGGACGGCCAGCCACTTGCTGTTGGATTTTTGTATTGATTTGCATAATTTAGGCAGGCAGAGGCGACAGACAGCCGTCATGATATATGCAGGAAGCAGGCCAAAGGCCGAGCCGGAAGAGAAACTTGTTCAAAAGTTTAAGTAGAAGTAGAATCATAGAAACTGAGAGTCCCACTAGAGCCCAGCACTGAATTGCTTTCAATTCTAGTTGCTCTTGGTCTGGGTTTTATTTATATGAAGTCACTCAATCAATTTATTCTACACACTTGAAATTGAGAGCTGTTGGTATAATTGAAAGCATTTTCATAGAGGGACAGGACTAATTATTTGAGCTGCATAAAAAAATATATTTTCTAAATATCAATTTAAAACTTAGTCTTAAGTTAGAGTTAATTTTATATTAATTATAACTTGTAAATAAATAAATAAATATTTTCTCAAGTGTTTCTATCTAAACTTCTATCAAAATCAATTATATTTATAGTCTGAGACTTTACTCCCATATTTTATTTAAATATTTATATATATTTAAAAATATATTTATATTTATTTTTATATTTCTTTATTATAAACAGTACCAATAAAATTTAAAAAATTGTTTAAGTTTCTATAAAATATTAGGTATGTTAAGAACCATATTTTATTTTTATTTTATTTTTTTTTTTTAGAATTCTTTTACTGCAGCTTTATGTAAGAACCATATTAATTATTCAACTCTAGGAGTACAAAATATATATAAATTATTTTTAATCCGAAAGAAAGTTCATAACATATTGAAATATGCCGGGCATTAAATCTACGATGCACACACTCTCTCTCTCCCTCTCTCTCTCTCCCTCTCTCTCTCTCTCCCTCTCCCTCTCCCCCTCTCTCTCTTGTTCCCTCGCTACACCACCATCTATCACCCTTTTGCCTTTTCGCCAGTTATTAAGCAACAAGAATTGCAATAAAATATAAGAAATTCGCTCATAATTTATGCACCTATGACACTTCCTGCCCACCTGCCCACCTCCCACAAAAAAGAGTGTGGGCGTGGCTGGAGCTGCAGTTGCGCGTAAATTTGCCAAATCGACGCCATAAATTTCGGTAACGAAACTTTCTGCCGCGAGCAGCAGCACGGCGTAAAAACGGAGTTAAGGCGAGACAAAAGTGTGTCATGCCACAGATATAAAGACGAGTGCCACATGCTGCATGCCACATGCAAGCGTTGAGATTCCTTCAATTTAATTAATACTGAGTGCAGCATGCGCTCTTCCATTTCCTTTCACATACTTTTTTTTTTTTAAATAAAATATTCCAAAATTACACACTCGAAAGTTCGCAGAGCTCTTTGGAAACTTTTGTGGCCGTTGCACTTGAGCGGGGCTGTGAGGCGGAGCTGAAGTTATTTATCGTTAATTAAGTAAAGCGCTGCAAAACGAAGAGCAACTGCCTAAGAGATTGCCAGCTATTGAGCAGCTAAAAGCCAGAGTCAAGAGGCAAGAGACTATCTAAGCAGAGAGAGAAAGAGAGAGAGAGAGAGAGAGGGATAGAAGTACAAGTGCTTCAAGCAAATGCAAAATTCGCTGACGGCCATAAACCAAATGGGTGTATGTGTGTGTGTGTGTGTGTGTGTGAGCATGTTATCATGTTTTATGTTTATACGGCGTGTACGTGCAATAAAGATAAAACGATTTCATATAAAAACTTTTTAATTGCCTGCACTAATGATGCACTGCAACAACTTGATCGTTATAATTATTATTATTATTATAATCAAGTTGCCCGCACCGATTGTACAAGTGGCCGAAAAGTTGCTACACGTGCCAACAAAAAAAATAAAAAATAAATAAATAGAAAATAATTAAATCGAAACTTGAGAATTTACTCAGATTCATTTTGAAATTTTTTATTAAACTCAGCAAGAGTGAAGTTTTAAATTAAATAGAAAACTTGACTGCAAATAGATCAAATTGAATGATGAACTTTTTTATTTTTAAAAATATATTTCTAAATCACATTTGCATTTGTAATTTATTTTTTATTTTTAATTTATTTTCTGCGAAATATTTATTTGCAAACTCAATCGAGTGAACAAATAAATTCATCAAATATTGTTCTATTTATATGTAAATTTAGAGTAGAAGATTAAAGTTAGATTATCAGAGACAATGTTGTTGTAAATTATGTGAAATATGCCATTTATTCAATTTTGCATAAATTCCCTCTAATCTCAGCATTTTGGGGAGATACATTCTTTTGCGCTCGATTCCGAGAATGTGGCCCACGGTGCGTTGGTGCCGGCAACTCATTAACCGCAAACAAGTTAAGGACCAAACAGCTGTCGAGTTGCACGAGTTCAGGGCATATAAAAGCGAAACATGAATATGCCTGCCTCCACTGCGAGTGAGGCAAGAGGCAAATCAAAACAGCGTAAAAAAGACGAGGAGAGGGAGGGAGGCAGGCGGCGAGCAAAGCGAAACTGCAATAAAACAAGTGAATTACGCGAAAGAGACGCGCCGCGCAAAAAGAAAAACAGAATAATAAAGAGGGAAAATTAGGAAAAATATCACTTTAGGCGGGCGACAACAGCAGCCGCCGCTGCCTCGAAGTATGCAACAAAACAAAATTTGCTTAATCTCTGCGCTCGAGCAACAAACTAAAAAGTTATAAAAACTCACACACACACCAACACACACACATGCATTCACAGAGTAAGATATAAAAAAGATAAAATGTCTGCCCCGCCCCAATTGGCGGCAGAAACTTGCGTAATGAGGCTCGACCAAGCGGCAAAGGCGACTCGATGACTCGCAGCTAGACGGAGACTGCGATGCAGATTGACTCTGAGTGCTGAGCTCTGAGTCTTGAGTGGAGACACTAGACAAAGTCGGAGATTAAAGCAGCCAATGAGTTTCAGTCTCAACTGCGCAGAAATGCAAAGGCAGAGCGAGCGAGAGAGAGGGAGAGGGAGAGCAGCAGGATTTCCCGCACTAAAATTAACCGGCTAAGCCCCGTGGGCACTTAAGTCGGCATCAAGTCTAGCAATAAAATCATCTAACAGACACGCCTCACATACACACACACACACTCAGACACATGTATGTACGTGGCAATAATTTATGCGCCTGCACTTGACAAAGAGTCTCGCTTGGCCTTCACGCTCCTGGAAAACTCCGGCTGCGTGGCTTCAATTGAATCCATAGGAAAACCTTTAAATTCTCAGAATATTCGGAATAAACCTGCCAATTCCTGGTATTAATGTAATTATGCGCGCTTGTATCAATTTGCTATTACGACACGCCACAAAGTGGACTTGATACAAATTTTCCACGAATTTTGTTTATGCAAATTTAAGAAAAGAAAATTTATTTACTTGTTATTTTTATACCCTGAACTCATTGGAAAATCAGGGTATAATGGTTTTGTTGAAATATATGTAATAGGTAGAAGGAGGTGTGGCAGACCCCACAAAGTATATATATTCTTGATCAGGGTGTCGAGTTGAGTCGTACTATTCCTCTGTCTATTTCTTCTAAGTATTCCCTCTACGTATTTCCTTTACGTATTTCCTATACGTAATACCTCTACGTAGTTAATCTACGTCTTTAATGCACACACTCTGCTTCACTTCTTTGCGCTGACCTCCACCAGGCCTGGACGACTGAACACTGACTGAAGAAATGCAGCAGCTGCTGCCCTTTATATAGGGCGACCTTCACTCATACACTTAGTCTCGCCAGGTAGAGATCGCTGCAGTCAAAGTTTAAGCGGCTAATGGGAACACTCTCTGCTGCTGCGAGCATTCGAGCTTCGTTTTACACACGTATAAATACGAAAAAAATGCTGCTGCTTGCATATAAAAAACTTGAGTGATCTTCTGCAGCTCTTCTTCGTCTCTTTACTTTTCCCTTAAGTATTTCCTCTTTTTCTAAGTATTTGCTCGACTTATTTCCTCTACGTAGTTACTCTTCGTCTTTAATGCTTAGCTGATCGATCACACACTCAACCTCACCTTAGTGCGCTGACCTCCACCAGGCCTGGCCGACTGAAGAAATGCTGCAGCTGCTGCCCTTTATATAGCGACACTTTTACTCAAGCGCTGTCTCTCTCAACTGTTGAGCGCGAGAGCAGGCAGAGCTCATTACTGTCGAGCTTCAAGTGACCAATGGGAACTCTCTCTGCTGCTGTGAGCATTCTAGCTTCGTTTTAGCTAAATACAAATAACAAATGAGAACTGCTGCATACACATAGACAACTTTTAGATCTTCTGCACTTCTTCTCTCCTTGCGCTTAATTTTACTCATGTACTGTGTCTCTCAAATGCTGAGCCCGTGCCTGTTCATGCGTGCGTGCCTATGTGTGTCTATGTATGTGTGTTTGGGTGTGTTTCTTTTGTAAGCAGAAAGTCGCGAAAAATTATTGAAATATCAGCTCTTCGAAGGGTTCAGGTGATTTCCTAGTCGAGCAGTCTCGACTAGAGCTTTCTTACTTGTTATTTATTTTTTTAGGCAAAACAATTTTTTTTAAAGAAAATTATGAGCTACAAAAGTTAGCTTTAATTGAATATTCTGACTGTATTAATCGTTGAAAAAAAAAAAATTAATAATAAATAAAATAAACTAAATAAAATTAAATAAAATAAATAAAAATAAATAAAATAAATAAAAATAAATAAAATAAATAAATTTGTTTGCAGCTTTTGTCCGTAACTCTATAGCGCATTTTTATTTATTTTTATTTTGGAAATAAATAACTTTTTCGATTTGTAATTTACAATAAATTTCCACAATAAATGCCAAATAAAACTTTATAAGAAGTTTTAATAACAGAAATAGCCTCTTATAAATAGAGTGTTTTATACATACATACATAAAAATATCACCCTACTAACTCCCCTCACACTTTCCCACCCGTTTCCATAAGTTTTTCAAGAACCAATTTCAACTTTAGTATATTGTGCAGCATACGATATCCCTGGGCAGGGACGACTATCCGTCCGGGCCGAGGCGAGGGTCAGTCACTGCTGACAACAAATCGACACTTTTCCTAATTATGATGGGCATGTTGTTGAGACGAGATGAGCTCAACTGAGCTGTTGATGAAGGCTGGAGCTGGGCTGCGGCCTGGTCATGGTCATGTAATCTCAACTAAACACCACAGAGCCGGACACTCCCATCAAATAGCTGTCGAGATGGCGCTAATAACGCTGACGGACACCCAACCGGCGTAGTCCGCCCCGCTCTGTCCGTAATTTGTGTAATAATTGTGCCTAAGCGTTTAAGTCGAGCGTGCCAGTGGAGCGGCTAACCAAGTGGCATCTCCAGGGAGTCGGGGCACTTGTCTGACAAGCGGCAGATAGAGGAATGAAGGAGGAGAGAGAGAGAGGGAGAGGGAGAGAATGGGCAGCAGCCAAAAAGCCAAGCAAAACAACAATGAAGCATGGCGGCGAAATGCCTGCGGCCGTGGGCAAGCGAATGAGTTAGTTACTCGCGAATGCCGCGCCGCACTTTCGTCCTGGGACCCCAAAGGAGCCGCAGGGCAGGGCAGGGCAGAGCAGAGCAGTCAGTTTTGTTACAAGAATTCAATGGTGCTCGACGTGCTGCAGAATTTGATTAAACAAAAGTAAAAGTTTTCATCTCGAGCTGCCGAGCAACAGCAGCAGCAGCAGTAGTTGCCTTTTGTTGTTACTTCTATATATATGTATATATATGTGTATGTGTGTTTGTGTGTCCCAGTAGTGGTTGTTGTTGTTGCTGCTGCTGCTTCGGGTGGTACAATTGTAGTCGAAATTGTGGCTTCTAGCGTTGCGTCCGCCACTTTCATGGCCAACAATCGGAAAAGTCAACAATCAACATCAGCTGGCAATTGGTTTAAAGCACCCCAAATACTCTGTCACACACGACCTCTTAATTTAGCTGAAGCGTCGACAATAGCCAACTTAGCTGCAATAATATCTTTTCAGACGGCATCAGCTTTGGTTGGCTTTGTGGGCCATAGCTTTCCACATAATACTTATACCCGCTTGGATTGCCTGCTCACAAGTCAAATTTTCCAGCTTTTTCATACAATTTTCTAGCTCGTTGCCCCGCCCCATCCCTGGCCCAAAACTGTTACATTTTCAACTTTCTATTTCTGACATTTTCCCATTGAGATTTTCGGTTTTTTATTTGCTGTTTTTTGTAATTTTGCCATTTACAATTTTAATTACCCTTGATAATAATTATTATTGTTTATGCCTCGGACGCAGCCATCGAAGCGTCCTTTGTTGCAACTTTTCATGCTGAATGCAACTTTTGACTGCCAATCGCGGCGACAGAAAAAAAAAAACAAAAAAGAAAATTGGGAAATACTTTTCAAATGAAAGTCTAAAGTTTGTTTTTAATGAACTGGAATTCTTTAGTGCAACAGCAGCGACTAAAGCTAGTCAACTATAATAATTGGAAGCTATTTGTAGTCTATTAAGCTGAAGTGGCTTAAAATGTTTATCGTATTATTTACTTGATGAGTTGTTAATAAATCGAGCATTTGTTTATCAATTTTTGCTTATAAATCAAGCAAGTTTTGAGTTTTTATCTAGTTTGATCTTGTTTATCTCTATTAATCTATAACATAAATTTATAAATTTTTAAAAAATCTTAATCAAGCTAAAAAAAATATTATTTTTACTATATATTTTATAATATTTATAGAATTAACAAAATTTTATTTTCTTATATAGAAAAATATTTGTTTCTTATAATAAAAATAAAAATAAAATAATACAATCTTTACTATATATACTAAAATATTTGTATAATAAAAAAAGTAATCTATTTTCTTATATCAAAATTTTTTTTATCTAGTTTTGTCTTGTATATCTCTATTATTTGTATATATAACATAGCAAAAATAATATAATCTGTACTAAAAATACTAAAATATATTATTATATAAAAATAATAATAAACAAAATTCTATTTTCTTATATATCATTATATTCCTATTTTTTTTATATATTTTTTTTTTAGTATTATTATTATTATTATTTTTTTATACTTTTTTTTGTAGTTTTGTGTCTTAGACTCTAAAGCGCAGTCATCATTAATCCTTTTTGTTGTCTTTCTATTCGATATACTTGCTTACCTTATATTATGTTAGTTTTACTTTTCATTATTGATAAGCTCACACAATCAATTATCAAAGCAAAGTTTATTTGAAGTCAGAGCTAAGTCCGTTAAACGCTCATAAATGGCTGACAAGAATTTACCTTGACAAATCGAAATTTGTTGGCATATCAAACGAAATCATATTCCTCATACACCTAGCATAGCTTATCTCTGTTGACATTTACCGTTGTCATAGATCTCAAAAGCATGCCGCACATTATTCTGTTAGCCAAAGCATGCCTGCTGCTGTCAACTCCCCCACTTGACCGGAGACTGTCTATGCCTCGGAGCATATGTCTGCGAAAATATGCAAAGCAATTCTCGCAGTCGGCTGGCTGAGGCAAGGCGTGCGCTGCCACGCCCATCAAATTAATATTATTACCAAGTACACAAAGAGATACACGGGCAGCGGAAAAGTGAGAAAAGTATTTGATATGCGGCAAATGTAGCGCCAAAAAAAAAAGAAGGAAAAGGCGAAAAAAGTGATGTAAAATAAAACGAAATGAAAATCAAATTGGATATTATGCAAACTTACCCGCTGTGGCACAGTGGAGCAGCTGCGGCTGCAGGCTGACGGCAAGGACGAGGCAGAGCGAGAGGCTGGCGAGGATCGGTGTGGGGTGCTGGTAGCGCATCTTTCGGCCGTGGCCCTCTAATAGAATGCCAGGCAAATTAATAATCCGCGTGCCCTGGTCGTACGCCGTCTGGCTGCAAATCGGCTTAACTGGGTCACATGTGCCGGTAGGCAGCACCACAGCACCACACGAGCTGCTCACCAGCTGCAGCGGCTCTGCTGCGGGTTATGCGGAATACGTTCAGCGTTCTGCTAGCGAATATTGATATAGTTGCTCTACCGGCTGCTTATTATGGTTAGTTGGCGCCGAGACACAAGCAGTGCCTGTCCAGTGGTTAGTCTAATGTGCGGTGGCACAGTGGTGCAGTGGTGCGCTGCTCTCTAATATCGGTTGCTTTGCCTTCTACTGCTACTTCTCACACACAATTGGGGGGTGGGTGGGGGGCCTTAGCATAATTCACAATTGCACTCGACCAGATGCCACAGCTGCAACAACAGAAACAACAACAGAACTTAGGAGCTGTGCAACAACACGTGGCAAGTTTTAAATATTCTCACAATGCTCCTTGCTTTGTTTTTTCTATTTGATAGCAAACGTTTTGCACAAAATCCTGTCTTGATATGTTTGTGTGTTTCGAGTTTTAGGTTAAGTTATGTGGCCAACAGCATTAGTTGTCCAGGACATTCCACAAAACGAAAGCGCAATTGAGAGCCAAATAAATATGCCTTACAATTAAGACTCATGCTGAATTCAGTTTTGCCTTCTTTTAAGCTCATTTGAAAAGAATGACAATTCATTTTATTGTCCGACTTTACTTTACTTTACTTTACTTTACTTTAGTATTAGTCATATAAGGTTCATCTTAGGCAATGCATGCTGTAATTATAATAGCTAAAAGGCGTCTACTGTTTGCCTTTGTTGCCTCTGCTCTTTAATAGTTGAGAGTCTCTTGAAATTTCCGAGTCTATAAGTCTATTTGCAAGTTTCGCTGGCAAATTGACAAAGTTTACAAGTTGCGTTTATGTTGGGCGCCTAATACGGTAATTACAATCAATTCAGCAACATTTTAATACTTTGTTAAGTATGCCCTGACGCACACACAAACTAGCTACAAATTTATTAAGTACCGTTTGAGTTTTAAGGCTACTTGGGCGTGTAATACTGTTATTATAACTGTACACGCGCATCGAGTGGCTACAACAAATTATTGAAATAACTTGTAAGACGTATTACATTGTCAAATAAGCGAATGCGTTTTTATTAAAATTTCGGAATACTTTGCGGAAATTAATTTCGCTACTCAAATTCGTGTTTTGCATTGAATGCTGTGATTATGCCAGAACTTGTCCAGAAATTCCGGCACTAGAGCACGCCAGCCCAGGGCTGCGCTGAAAAGTATGCTAGAGAGGAATAGCAAAAAATATTGCGAATTGCTGGCGAAAATGCTTTCAGGCCCACATATAGCAATGAGTGTGTGTGTGCTTATACTAGTGTATGTGTGTGTGTGTGTGTGTATGTTGAGGCATTCCATTTGGCCGACTGCCGTAGCTGCTGCTGCTGCTGTTACCTCATCTTTCTTTTACGCTCGAGACTATTTGGCATTAACGAAATTTATTTATGCGGGTGTTTAGTCGGGCGTAAAAGGTGTACATATGGCCAGGCAAACACGCCCCCGCCCACACACAGAGAGAGAGAGAGAGAGACAACTTAGAGATGCACGACACGCGCTTACGAATTGAAAGGATTTGTCTGCCTTCTGCTTGGGCTTAGACTTGGGCGCGTTGCCAGGAGCCAGGTTCGAGCCGGAGCTCTGCGCTTGACCCGGACTTTGTTTGCAGCTTGTACGGAAAAATAATGATTTAAATGCCTTTTGTTTCTGCAATGCCACGATGTGGCCAGAGCTCTGAGAGATGCCAGGCGTACGTAAGTAATGCCAAACGCTTTCCAACTGGTTTAATGAAGCGTTAACGCAAATGTTAAACAAATGTTATGTTCTGGCCGAATGAATTGTATGCATTAAGGAGTTGCCATGTTCCACTGTCAATGTTGTTGTTGTTGTTGTTGTTGTTGTTGATAACGTAAATAATACTAAATTGATTGCACAAACAAAACAGCATCGGAAGTGTAAATGATTTAACACAACTTCCCACCGCTCTACCCGCTCTATCCACTTGTTCGTCTTTCTTTCGATTCCTGACCTCTGATTTCGATGCTTAGCATTTTCACTGACTGAGGCAAAGCAAATAGCTAAGAACGGAACGGAAGATGAAATTTGCTGGCTGCCGAACCGGAAACAGAAAATTCTTTTACTTGTAATTTAGTTTATTTGTTACGGACATCATATATATATAAATAATATATATAAATCTAATATATATAATATATGTATAATTGTTATTGAAAAACACATTGCCTCAAGCTCTGGCTCATTAATAAATAATAAAATTCAATAAATGATTAAATTACATTTCCTGGAGCACACAGCAAACTGAATAATTTATAAGAATTTGTAATCATTTTTTCAATTATTAAGAATTTAAAGGCAGCTGGCATATGATATCGTTTGTGAATTCTTTGAGTTGCTAAAAACTTATGCTAATTTACTTATGTTATTTAGGTTAACTTATTCCAACAGTATTTGTTTTGTATAAAATTAATAGAATTCATCACTGAAATTTTTGAAAATAAACAAGCAACGAAATAAAAAATATATTCCCATATTCATTTTATTAAAAATAATTTTTAACACATTATTAATTATTGAATTATAGAATATATATAATATTTTTAAATATTTTAACTGCACAATTTCATTAGTTATAAACAATTTGCAATTCTGTTTTTATTAATTTTTGAATCATTTTAGAATTTAAATTCGTATATTACCACTTTGAGTTGTCTGTAATATTTTGTTTAATGTCACACAGTTTATTGTACAAATACACATTGATTCACTTTGAATCTGGTATTCACACTATTTATTCACTTGCTTAACTCCGACTCACATCGCAGCTGCGACTCGCAAAACGATGTGCACGCGACACCGGCTAAAAGTAGACTAAACGAAGCGAAGTGGTCGTGGCAGATGCTGCTCGGCTAATACAACCTAACAGCTGTTAAGGCAGAGACTGCGAGAGAGAGAGAGTTAGCTAACAGCAGGATTGCTCTTAGCGCTGGTTAACAGAATATGCACAACGCAGTCAGTGTTAACCTCTCAGAGCAACTGCAGCTCGCTGTTAGTTAACAGTCACAGCCTCTCTCTCTCTCTCTCGTTAACAGAGCTCACTCGCTGTTAAAGGGTTAGCTAAGCCGCGCACACAAAATGCAGTTATTGTGCTTAAGCGCTTTAGCAGTAAAATATTTATTTATACGGGTGAATTAAACATTTCAGCAAAAGTGCCCATTAAGATTTTAACAGCAAAGTATGTTGAGCCCCTTAAATTGTCCACCCAACCTATTGCAAGGGACTTATCATAATCATAAGCACAATTAATCCCCTGCTGAATGACAATTTGCCCAAAACGGATTGAAAGAACAATGCAGAGACATAAACGCACAGGCAGCTGTTTAACAGCGCGATAACATTACTTCTCATTAATGTCTGGCAGAACTGGCAAATTGGGCGGCATACACAATGGAGCCATAGAGCCGATAGAGCTGTGAATTAAAATGGAGAGCTACTGCCTGGAAGCCCTAAGCCAAAATAACAAAGGCAAAAGCCAAAGCAAAGGCAAAGCCAATGGCAAAGGCAATGGCAAAGGCTAAAGACAATGCGAACAGCAAAATGCAGGAGCATTAAAACTAGGACACACGCAGGCAACAGCAACAGCAACAACAACAACGACAATTGAAAACGTGCGTCGCAGGACGACTGGCAAGTGCAAAGCACAAGGATAAGCTTAATATGCCAACATAAACACGCACACACACACGCACACACACATAGACGCACGAAAAGGCAACAGAAAGAAAACAAAAGTTGAAATTTATAATGCAGACATACACAGGCCATAGATGTCGCCGCGCCAGAGCAGGAGGCAACGAGCAGAGATTGGAGTGAGTGAGCGAGTGAGCGAGCGAGTGAGAGTGAGCGAATGAGAGTGATGGTGATTTGAGAACAATGCATTAGAGCGCGGTCAGGGGCGAGGCGCAGCCTTTGCATAAAATTCAATTTGTCGTGTGCAGCAGCCATGAATATGCCGCTCAGCCGAGCTTAAGCTGCTGCCGCTGCCGCTGCTGCAGCTGACACTGAAGCCCACAT
The DNA here is from genome assembly GCA_035045965.1 of Drosophila aldrichi. Classification (NCBI taxonomy): domain Eukaryota; kingdom Metazoa; phylum Arthropoda; class Insecta; order Diptera; family Drosophilidae; genus Drosophila; species Drosophila aldrichi. The sequence goes on from JAWNOM010000199.1 coordinate 5,806,328, forward strand.
TTGGCTGTCGGCTAGTGTATAACATAGCTCACAACCCACACACTCGCACTCGCACTCGCACACTCTTTTTTTTTGCTCTCTTTTGCCCGCTCTACACAGCTGCGATTGATGTTATTGTTGCTGTTGCTGTTGTTGCTGCTGCTGCTTCTGTTGCGTCGCATGCAGCGGGCTCTGGTTTAACATATGCGCGAAATTACTTACGAGGCGTCGCAGTCGCTGTCGCTGTTGCTGTTGTCGTCGCCGTTACCGTCGCTGTAGCTGTCGCTGTCGCTGTCAGCGTCAGCGTCAGCGTCGCTCTAGCTATTGCTGTCATTGACAGCAGCGCTGGAACTGGTTCTGGTTCGGCTGCTGTTGGCTTGTAAAACAATGGCATGCATTTGGCGGCAGACAAGACACATGCAGTTATTAACAAAGTACACACACACATCTACTCACACACACACACATTCATACACTTTTTTACAGTCATTTTCAACAGTTAAAACAATTGTGCACAACGTTGGTAAATTAAAAACTTTTTCACTTTGTTTACCATTATTTCAATTTAATTTTTTTTTTTTTTTCTGTGGTCCACAGTTGATAATTATAGAGATCCTAAAACGTTTGCCGCAGCCACAGCTAAAGTGGCCCATTATGTGGCATCAAATGAATGATAATCAGCTGGCTGATAGTACCCAAGAGGGGCAAGGGGCGTGCCTAGGCATGCCTGGCATTCTGTTTGTCATATGCTTGGCCACAGCATGTCCAAAGTTTTTAAGTGAGTTTGCAATGTGTTTGTGTGAGTGTGTGTATGTGAGTGTTTGGGTTTATGCGTTGCTCTGTTTAAGCCAGTTTAAGTGTCATAGCAGTTTTTCCAAGTGCTGCAGTGTGACACAAATATAACGCATACGCCATGTGTGGCAAGCAGAAGCAGAAGTGAAAGTGTGCTCAAGTCTAACTTGTTGCCTATTCAATATGAATATTTATTTCAATTAATAATTTAAAAGCTTTTCGATAAATCTTGAAGAAATACGTACTTAGCTAAAAGTAAAGTCTACTTGAGTTAAGGCATAATGGGATTTGTGTGCCTCTCTCTCTCTCTCTCTCTCTCTGCCTCAATGGAACTCAATTAAGTAGCTCTTGAGTGTGAGTGTGGGACTTTTGCTCGTTGCGAAACTTCTGCACACCTTTCGCTTTCACAAGTCATTAATCACAGCAGCGCAAAAAGAGGGCAAACTTTAAAAAGGCGAGTGAATCGAAAGCAAAAAAAAAGAAGAAATAATTGAAAATTGCATGCAGATACGCAGCAGAGATAAAAGAATGTGCGTTCAAATGGCTTAGCTGACTTAATTCGATTAAAGCAGAACAAACGCATTTCTGATTACAAAGAAACTCAAACGAGCATCGCAAGGAGCAGGCCGCCGAGAGGCGGACAACAATTACGCTGCAAATGAAGTTGTCATTGAGTTGGGCATTGGCTGGCCCTTAATGACGTCACCAAAAGAAAATGGCAATAGCGAATATTACGTATACGAGACGTCGTACACCGTCGACGCTTGGGGCAAAGTGCAAACAATTTACGTCAATTAATTGTGGCTAGCTGTGAGCCCCGGCCTGGCTCTGGTTAGACAGCAGTGCATCGCACATGGACAGCTACATGGATTATGATGGCCCCAAGGCGCAGGCTCGAGCAGCAGAAAATCTGCAATTGAAAATCGAAAACTGAAAGCTGATAGCTGATAGCTGAAAAGGGAAAGCAGAAAGCAGAAACAGCAGCTGCAGCTGCAGCAACAGACCAAAAATAACAAAGACTGAGCTGAGTCAAAGTTGCGATGCAAATCCTCGCCGATACAGCCAGCCCATGGCCTGTGGCATGTGACATGTGGCATGCGGCATGCAGCTAATCTTTGCTTTGGCTCGAGCTGAAATGGACATGAAGCCGAGCTGCGTACTGGCCAAATAATCATGGCCATTGTCTCGATTGTTGTTGCAGCTGTCGTTGCCCGTGTTGCACATTAGGCGTTGCTCGAACTCGGCATTAGCCTCAAGTGCAATGTGACAGCGGCATCGAGTCGAGTGACAGCATTACTACCAGTCATACACTCGACTGTCCGTCCGGAGTCCTACCTCTGCACTGCCAGCTAAGCTCTCGGCATCTGTCATTTATGCATGCTGACTGATTGATCCGGCACTCAGCACGATGCTCCACAGCTGAAGTGGGGCATAAATCAGCAGCAATTGTGATGCAGCCAAACAATTTAATTGGCGCTTAGCCAAGCTGATAAGATTCATGGAAATGCAGGCAGATATGGAAATGCATAGCTCGATGATTGTAGAGAGTAAGAATACAATATGGAAAATATATAAAGAATTAATTAAGCTGAACTTATACATATGTTTAGATTTATAGCTCATCAATAATAAAGTTGACTTTCAATAAAATCCAATTGAAATTCCAATTGGATGCAGCGTTTGCCATTCAGCTGGTAAACTTGTAAGCCCCGTATAAGTAGCTTACACACAGTGCACAATCGAATGATAGGGAAAATGTTTTACAAATTTATCCTCTTACTCTACTCTATTCTCTACTCTCCCTTTCTCTCTCTCTCTCTCTAACTCTGTTAGCAGCAATTACGCATTTACACTTTCGGCCAGAGAGACCCCGCATGGGGCAATTGGATATCATTAATGCGGTTAAATTGTATAACCCACTGCTGTCAGAGGCTGCTTACTGGACCAAAACCAGACTCTGTTTAGGTATAGAGTGTGTATATGTGTGTGTGTGTGTGTGTGTTAGGTTTGGGAATTCTCTCTGTCAGGGTTTCGCATAACAGACATGTTCCAAGTGCCAAAAAAAAAAAAAAAAAAGTCTGGCCAACATTTTTGGCTTTGCTCTTGCTTCTATTTTCCCTTTTAGTTTTTTCTTTTTGGTATACATTTAGCCGCAAGCCCAGACAGCCCTGGCTAAAAGAAGAAGCACACAACAACAACTCTGTGTTGTGTTGCTCCATTTGCAACATTTATGCTGTATGTGTGTGTGTGTGTGTGCTGGTCATTTTATTGTTTCCAGTCAAAATGGTCAAATGGAAATTTTGTTTTTAGCCATTTTTGGCCATTTTTTGTTTCTTTTTGCGTATAGATTTAGATTGAGCTGTCGTAGATGTTATTGAGGATTGTGCCGTAACGAAAGGCCAGCAGGAGACAGCCAGACGGACAGTCGGACAGCAACAAATATCGCCTGGCCCTCGCCATATCATGTTAGTTAAAGTTGGGTCGCTCTAAACCGAGTGATTAGAATAATCGCCGTTGCACCCTTTGATATCGAACTAAATCCAATTCGTATTCAGGCGTTGCCTCATAAAATTTGCAAGCCTTCAATTGTCAGTTTTTGGCACTGCTTAAACATTTTTATTACTCTCGCAGGGGCTTAAGTGCGAAAGCTCTCTATTCCCTATTCCCAGGCAAAGTGAATTTTATGGCCTGTGCATTTTGCTCCAAAGGATCAATTTGGGCCATTTTGGCCAGCCCAAAGTAGCTCAAAGACAAATACACATATCGTATATGTTATAAACTTTTGGTATTCTGGTTTTCCATTTCGATTTGAAGTCAACTAATTAGATTCAATTATTGGTAATTAACCACAAGATATATTTTTATTCTCCCTCCCCAAATAGGGAAAATTTATTCAACGTCTTTCCACTCGCTCTTCACAGTTTGCGCTGGTTTCGAGGCGATGCGGCAGGAGGCGGTGTTATAATTAATTTTCAAAATTCAACCATGTCCTACACCACAAGTTGTCTCGCAGGGAGGGCTTGATATTTAAGGGTTTGTTTGCATAGCAAATGCCGCCGCAATCGTATAATTTTATTCAGATTTCGCTGTCAAAGCGCGAGCTGCAAATTTAGCATAGCTGGCAATTTGCTTGTCTGGGCAGGAGGGGGCGGCAAGATATATTATGAATGTCTCTGTAGTGCCACGCCTAGCAATTTATTTTCCATTGCGTAAAAGTGTCCAAAACTGCAAGTCGCACATTTGTTCTCGTCCTCTATGAGTTTTACACGAAAGGTAAAGCACTTGGCGAATATACTTTATTTATGACTTTTGGGAAATTCAACAATTGCTAGATATATGTATGTATATGGCAGAGTTACTTTGTGGCCACGCCCAAAATCTTCTCTATTTCACAGATGCGATCCAGCACCTCCTGGTTGCGAGCTCTCTGATCCTTCAGCTTGTCGGCTATGGCGTCCAGGGTAGCCGCAATGGCCAGCAGCGATAGATCTGTGGTATTCAGATCCCTGCGCGCCGGATGTATCTTTGCCACGGGCACATCTGAAATTGGTTGAATCAATAGGTCGATAAAAACTGTGTGAATACAATTGGACTTAAAGCAATATCTTTTCAACCTGAATCGGAAACAGTTGTTGAATCCTCAGCCGGTATTTCATCTGCAGCTGCTTCTGGCACGGAAATGTTCGATGGAGTCGCCAAAGTCTCCACGACAGCTTCTGAAATCACCGCTGGCTCTGCTGCAGAAGTCGCTACTTCTGCTGCTGGAGTTGTCTCCACGACAGTACCTGCCGTAGGCTCCGCTGCCGGAGTTGGAGTCTCTACAGGGACTACTTGAGCTGCCACAGGTTCCTGAGCAACCTCTGCAATTGGCGCTGAACTCTCTTCGACAGCTACTGGAGATGCTGCAGGCTCAGATTCTGGTGCAGGAGTCTCCTCGACAGCCACTGGAGTTGCCGTTGACTCTGCAACTGGTATTACAGTCTCCTCAACAGCCGCTGGAGATGCTGCAGGCTCTGCTGCCGGAGTTGGAGTCTCCACGACTACTGAGGCTGTTACTAATTCTGCAACGGGTGCTAAAGTCTCCTCAGATGGATCTACTACGACAGCTGCTGGTACTGCTGGAGACTCCACAACAGCTGCTGGTACAGCAGTCTCCACTGGGGCTGAAGTCTCCACAGCAGGAGTGGCCGCAAGCTCTGACTCTACAGCTGCCGCGACCGCCTCCGGTAATGGTGCTGCCACAGGTGCCTCTACTGGTGCTGCAGTCTCCACAACTGCTGCTGGCACCTCTACTGGATCTGAATCCACAATGGCTGCTGCTGGAACTGCCACCGGCTCAACTGCAGCTGGAGCTGCCTCCGACTCAACTATTGGTGGCTCCACCACAGTGTTTTGAGTTTCCGTCGGCTCTGCAGCCGGTGTTTGATTCTCCACGACAGTCTCTGAAGTCTCCAAGACTGCTGCAGGAGCTTCGGCAATGACTGGAGCTGCAACGGGCTCTGCCAAAACTGCTGAGGGGGCTGCCTCCGAAGCAGGAGTCTCGACTACAGCTGCTGGAACTGCCGCTGGCTCTGCTAACGGCGCTGTAGTCTCAACGACCGCAGCAGGAGTTGCCAATGGCTCAGCTACCGCAGTTGCCACTGGTGCTGGTTCGGGTACTGCACTCTCCACAACCGCTACGGGGGCTTCCACCGGAGCAGGAGTTTCAGCGACAGCTGCAGACTCCGCAACTTCTACAGGAACTACCACTGGTGCAGATGGAGTCTCTACTTCAGAAATAGAAACAGGAACAGGAGTCTCAACGTCAGCTGCTGGAACTGCAGCCGGCTGAGCTACCGGCACTGTAGTCTCCACGACCGTATCAGGAGTTGCCGCTGCCTCGGCTACTGGCTCTGCTACTGGAGCTGCAACCGGAGCTACTTCGGCTAGGGGAGTCTCCACAGCGGCTACAGGAGCTGCCGCTGGCTCTGCCTCAGGTACTACTACGGGTGCAGGAGTCTCCGCGGCGGCTGGAGTGTCAACTTCTGCTACAGGTGCTGGAGCTGTCACAGGTTCCGGTACGGGTGTTGAAGTCTCTTCAACAGCTGTTGCTGCCGGAGCTGGAGTCTCCTCAATTGCTGGAGGTACTGCCACTGGCTGTGGCACAGGAGATGGAGTCTCCACGACTGCTACTACCGGCGCAGTTGCTGCTGCTGGTACAGCTGCTGGAGCTGCTGCTGGTGCTGCTACTGGTGCTGCTGGTGCTGCTGCCGGTGCTGCTGCCGGTGCTGCTGCTGGAGCTGCTGCTGGTGCTGCTGCTGGTGCTGTTGCTGCTACTGGAGCTGCTGCTGGAGCTGCTGCTGGTGCTGTTGCTGCTGCTGATGCTGCTGCTGGTGCTGCTTCTGGTGCTGCTGCCGGTGCTGCTACTGGAGCTGCTACTGGAGCTGCTACTGGAGCTGCTGCTGGTGCTGCTTCTGGTGTTGCTGCTGGAGCTACTGCTGGTGCTGTTGCTGTTGCTGCTGCTGCTTCTGGTGTTGCTGCTGGTGCTGCTGCTGCTTCTGGTGCTGCTGCTGCTGGAGCTGCTACTGGAGCTGCTGCTGCTACTGGTGCTGCTGCTGCTACTACTGGAGCTGCTGCTGCTGCTGGTGCTGCTGGTGCTGGTGCTGCTGCTGGTGCTGCTGGTGCTGGTGCTGCTGCTGGAGCTGCAGCTGCTGGTGCTGCTGGTGCTGCTGCTGGAGCTGCTGCTGGTGCTGCTGCTGCTGCTGCTTCTGGTGCTGCTGCTGGAGCTGCTGCTGGAGCTGCTGCTGGTGCTGCTGCTGGTGCTGCTGCTGGTGCTGCTGCTGATGCAGCTGCTGATGCAGCTGCTTCTGGTGCTGCTGCTGCTGGAGCTGCTACTGGAGCTGCTGCTGCTACTGGTGCTGCAGCTGCTTCTGGTGCTGCTGCTGCTGGTGTTGCTGCTGGAGCTGCTGCTGGTGCTGTTGCTGGTGCTGCTACTGGAGCTGCTGCTGCTACTGGTGCTGCAGCTGCTTCTGGTGTTGCTGCTGCTGGAGCTGCTACTGGAGCTGCTGCTGCTACTGGTGCTGCTGCTGCTGCTACTGGTGCTGCTGCTGCTACTACTGGAGCTGCTGCTGCTGCTGCTGCTGGTGCTGCTGGTGCTGGTGCTGCTGCTGGAGCTTCAGCTGCTGGTGCTGCTGGAGCTGCTGCCGGTGCTGCTGCTGGTGCTGCTGCTGCTGCTGGAGCTGCTGCTGGTGCTGCTGCTGGTGCTGCTGCTGGAGCTGCTGCTGGTGCTGCTGCTGGAGCTGCTACTGGTGCTTCTGGTGCTGCTGCTGGTGCTGCTGCTGGAGCTGGTGCTGCTGCTGATGCAGCTGCTTCTGGTGCTGCTGCTGCTGGAGCTTCAGCTGCTGGTGCTGCTGGTGCTGCTGCTGGTGCTGCTGCTGGTGCTGCTGCTGCTGCTGCTGGTGTTGCTGCTGGAGCTGCTGCTGGTGCTGCTGCTGGTGCTGCTGCTGGTGCTGCTGCTGGAGCTGCTGCTGGTGCTGCTGCTGGAGCTGCTGCTGGTGCTGCTGATGGAGCTGCTGCTGGTGCTGCTGCTGGAGCTGCTGCTGGTGCTGCTGCTGGTGTTGCTGCTGGAGCTGTTTCAAGAGCTGGAGGCGCCACCGCAGCAGCTGGCGGTGCAGATATGTTAGCTGCTGATGCTTGGGTTTCCATAATGTTTGCTTGGTTGTGTATTATGTTGTTAATTGCTTTTTTTTACAGTTCTAAAAGTCTTTCATTTCCTGCAAATGTTTCGTCGACTTAATATTGGCAGTTGTTTCTAAGCTGTTTTTAGCCCAAGGCAGAGGAAGAGAGCTTCAACAAATTGTCACTTTCATTACGAACAAACAGGTCAAGGTGTGTGGTATGAGCGAGAACAGATAAGGCGCTTAGCCTTGGCCTTCGGAAGAGTCAGTGGCCTGAACAAAAGCTACTTTTAAATATGATGCAACCGAAAGGAAAATTGCAATTGAAAAAGGGAAATTGCACAGCCCACGTGAGCTTACAACAAGCTTGTCGTCATTCACGCTGTTTTCCCAGTCTCGATCGATAGACTGCAATGGATTTCCTATTGCATTGGCGCCACTTTGGCGAGCGGCGTGAAAAAACGCTTGAATGAGCAGAAATACTAGTGGAAAATTCTGGAAAATATATATCAAATTATGGGAAGTTATAGGACAATCAATAAAGGTTAAGCTATTAAGTCGAAGGATGCTTAATGCAATCAATGAATAATTTAATTGAATGCTAATTTCAATCAGGGACTGTTAAAATATTTTTCGGTATATGAAATTTATTGAATTTTACTTGATTTTAAGTTGAGTTTAAATTATGTATACTTTTTTTTAAATATTAATTTAAATTGTTAATTTGTTGCACCGATGAACTATGCGATTGGAATAGACACGTTCAACTGGCCCAAGCGTTGCGTTTTCGCATTTTTCTATGCCTCTTTTCACTAATTTTCTTTCGTCGAGAAGCCCGACGAACGCCCATTGAGAACTTAAAGGCTAAAAGAATGTATTTAAGTATGCGGAAAAACCTCGATTTATGGTGAATCGACTTAGGTCGGCATTGTCTCTGTCATTCACAATTTCGTATATCAACAAGTGTCTGAAGGAATTTCTAAGAGAAAGGGCATAAAGTTTTAATGATTGATTTTATATTTGTAGAACAAAATCTATATCAAGGCAATATAAATTTGTATTTACTTGAAATGATTTGATATCGTTTGCAGCTGCATGGCGTACATGTGTAGCTAGTTATTTATTTAAAGCTGATTACTTTCTCGCAGTTGTCAACAAATTGTAATGTAGCTCCATCCACTGGATATTTGGCAGACGGCATTCAATGTCTGACACTTTGACAAACTGCCACGACGCTGGAGCCGCTCAATCGGAACACATTAGCTGGTGGAAATGTAATCGCTGCGAACTAAGAAATAAATCTTTCAATTTTTCGAATGAATAAAGGATATAAATGCAGCCAAATGTGAAGCAATTCTCGATTGCAATGCATCCCACGCCGTCTCCACGATGCTGCAACCAGTTTCAATAGAGTTGCACATGTCACGACAGTAGACAGCACTCTGAAGGAGGAGGAGAAGGAAGAGGAGGATGAGAATACAGATGCAGATGTGGATGCGGATGCGGATGGTTGGGGTAATGTGATCTGCGTACAATTTGCTGCCATCGCGACGTTTAAATCCCAACACACTTGAGACTTGATACTCTCGCAAATAGTTATACAATATGGCCAAGGAAAGCAATCGCGATGGGGCGTACAAAAAAATAAAATAACGGATAAATAAAGGATGGAATAAAGAATTCATTCGCACAAATGCAAAATGCTTCTATGGAAATCATTCCAAGCCCCACTCAAGGCTCAGAGCCAAGGCACAAGGCACAAGGCGCACGGCGTACGGCACATCCGTCGGAGACACTGAGTTTGTCAGCCGTCGCTCCGAGATTGAATTGGCAGTTCAATTTCACGTATTATTGACATTTAAGACCGAGCATTGGATATAAACGGAGACCCGCTGCCGGCCAGACAGCTGAAGCTATTGCCTGCCTATTATTTCATGCGATAAATCAATCGAGTCTCGTGTGTGTGTGTGAAGAGCGTAAAGGATAATCAAAAGGACGAGGGAAGGAAGCGTGCACAATGGTCAGCAAAGAGCAGCTATGCAAAAATGAGGCACATTATCTGAATATAAACTATTCTGTTTATTTTATTTATTCGTATTACATTTAAATTTTCATTAAAAAAAAGAGAAACACTTCATATGTAAGTAATTACTGTCATTGGACACGGACCGCAGGCAAATACAAATACAAATACAAATCAGAACTCGAATCCCGATATAGCATTCCGATTCGATTCGATTCGATTCGTACTGAGCGATCTGTGAGCAGGTTTTGCACGCTTCCGGGCGCATTTTGCTAAATTGCAAATATTTTCCAATTCGCATGCATCAGCAGCACGAAATGCAAACAATTTTGCCTGGCAGCCACAATGGCTCACAAAAAGGAAAACTATCAAAAACGGACTGGCAATACGATAGGCGACTTGTGAGATACCCTATAATGGAAGCAACGAGTGTAAATGTGTAATTAAATATATACTTTTTTTTATTTATTTTTGTTAATTTATTTTGGGTCTGAAATGGATATAAAAAATAAATACAGTAGAGTACGGCTATAATGACTCCGTCTCTTGCGTACATATTTTGAATATACAAATATGTTTTTTCTCTATTTGATTTATTCTGTTATCTACAATAACTGATAAGCTAAGCATTTCCAAAGATATCTCTATATGTCTCTCTCTCTCTCTCTCTCTCTCTCTCTCTCTCTCTGTTCTATATAAAGTCAAGATACCTACTCATGGCACTTGATTACGTACAGGGTATTTAAAGCACAGCCCATTGAAATGGCTACAAAAAAAATGTGTAGGCCGAACGATTTTCCCGTGCTGTAGCTGCAATTTTTGCCGCGTTTGCCAACACTGGCTGCAGCTGCAACTGCAGCTGCAATTTATTTTCGGTTTGATTGGTTTCTTTTTTTCTTGCTGCTGCTGCTGCTGCTGATTTTTTTTATATTTTTTGCACGTGCTTAATTGCACTGTGAGAGGGGAACTCGGGGAGATGGGGCTCGCTTGAAAGGTCGCGCTCATCAGGGGCTTTAATAAATTATTCAAATTAACACGCATCAGTCCGAACTGCTCGCACTGACTGATTGACTGACTGACTGACTGTCTGTCTGTCCGTCCGTCTGTCAGCTTTGTGGATCCGATGCTGTGTGGGCGCGGCCTCTGGTTTGTGCGTGTTAATGGACGCTGCATGCCAACAGTTTGCGGTCTGCAAAAACCAACAGCAACAAAAAAAAAAAGTAGCAAACGAAAATATAACTTCACACGCTGCTAAAAAGTAACACATTTCAACAAATACACACACACACACACCCACTCACACACACACTCGCAATGGCATACCTATGAACACCTTTCGACCACATGCTGTATGCGTATACATATATAAAAAGGTAAATTTACTGCATATTTCACGCATTTTTATTTGCATTCCCATGGGAATGTGCCAAGGGCAAGGGGCAAGGGGCAAGTGGGGGTGAGCGGCATTCGCATTCACAGCTTTTGACACTTGACAACATGATTGTTTTTAAAGCCAGTGATAAATTATGCAGCACACAAAAATCTACTCGACACATGCTAGCGCAAACAAACAAATTCCCAGCAGCAGCAAAGGCAGCAAAGGGAAAATGTCCACAGAATCAAAGCAGAAAATGCCGCAAAGAGGTGAAATATTTGTTACTTGCTTTTGAAATCAACATTTTTACAAATGAATCAAATTTAGTTATCAATGTAGATATTTAATTCAAAATAAATGGATTAGTTTGTGCCGCCTTTGAGTGAAGGATCCGAATTTTCTTTGATATGCAATTTTAAAATGCATGAGAAAAGGGCTGAAATAAATGTTGCTAGGTAATAGAAAACCTATTTCAGTTGCGAAAAATATTTAATAAATTCCTTAAATATATTTATATATATCACGCCAGCTAAATATTCCACTGGGAGCCATTATAAAACATTCAGCGTATAACTATATTTCAACGCAAATTTGTTAAGTTGTGGATTTTGAATGTAATCACAGCATATTTACGCCGTAATTGGCACAATGAAGCCGGACTAAAAATGTTCATAAACTAATTAAGATCTCGTTCGAGCTGAGCCACAGAATTGCTCTTTATTGTTTGTTGCCATTTTTTTCGCTTTTTTCGCTTTTTTCCCTCTTTCGCTTGACTTTTCGCATTCCTTTTGCAGCTGCTTGCGGTAAATTAGCTCGAATGCCGCAATGTATTTAACGCGCTCGGCTCAAAGCCGGACTGAAAGGGTTGCAGACGGCGGCGGCGGCGGTTGGGCAAACAAATCTTGAGAGCAAGGCGAGAACACGCCCACTTTTTGTTGTAGCTGGATAACTGGGCAATTCGCGTAACTTTTATCATTAGTCCGCTGGGAAATTTAACGGGCACTTAAGTTCCTCACTCGTTTTCAACTTGTTTTCTCAGCTAGTATTGTTTCGCCATTTTTTTGCGAAATCTCGCGTTAGTTTTTGGGGGGATGAGAGAGGGAGAGAGAGAGGGAGGGAGTGGAGCTATTGCGGCTGTCACCTTTAACATTCGCTGCATCGAGCCAACATTCCGCACCTCGACAGAGCGCGGAGCACGGAGCACGGGGCGTATGCGGAATGAACACGAAATTTATTTTATGCGCTATTTTCGGCCAGAGGCAGCAGCCGAACAAACAGACCAAACAATCCAAAAAGGTTAGCTACATCGTTTATAAGAACTTTTCTTTCAATCTTTTTTTTTTTTTCTCTCATTTTTTATCAACTGTTTTTTTGTTGCTGCTGCTGCGAAGTTCTGCTCTGGCAGACATACACTTTTATTTTAAGTTTCTTGTAGCATATATTGCTGCAATTTATTTTATTGCATTTTGTGTAGAGTCTCTTCGTTTTTTTTCTTTATTTAGGATTTAATTTAGTTTACGAATCGCTTCTTCTGTTTGCCGAGCTGAGCACAGCAAATTATGCTTCACTCGGAAATTTAACAAGTTGCCAAGTTTTTAATATGAAGCCTCAAACTTTTTCGATTTGTATTTTTTTTTTTTTCTCGTTCGGCCTTCGCTATCTATTCGTTCATATAAAGTGTAGCTTTATGTTTTGGGAGCAGCTATTTGGAGAGGAGCTGCTTTGGATTTGAAGTAAGCCACTTTTAATTAAAGCCAATAGACATAAATATGTCCCAGTTGAACAACTTGTGCAGGAAGTTAGCTCTTCAATTTATGGAATCGCTCAACGGCTGCTCAAACACTCCGGCAGAACTGGGCATATCTTGAGAATGACTTGAAACAGACTTTACGCACGTCTTTTCCGGCGCATTTCTTGAAATAATCTTACACATGCGTATATCAAGTATACGCATGTGTCCACTCACTGCACTGAATGGCTGCTATCAATGCTGTTTGCACCATGATACTGGCCATTAAACAACAACACTTCCCGGCACACACACACGCACGCACGCACACACGCCCATTGTCATTTCCTAGCCAAATACTTGCAGCATGTTACAAAATTGCATGAGCTCGTGTCCACATTGCCAAAAGTTCTGTCTCTATGGGCGGTTGGAGGGGGGACTTTAAGAAATGTCAATTACATTTGTCGATGTGGCCGTTGTTGTTGTTGTAGTTCTTGTTGCTGAAATTTCAAATTTTCATCCTCGACCATGCCTTTGCCGAGACAAGGCTGAAACATGTCCGCATTCCGCTCATTCACTTCACTTCAACCCACTCACATCGTGTGCCATTTGTTCAACGTTTCGGGTTTTGGTTTGTGGATTTGAGCACATGTCAAAATTTGAGCCCAGCATGCTCTATCTTCGAGCCATTCATTGATGTACGCTTTGATAAAACTTCCAAGTTTATGCATTTTTCCCTGAATGCAATAAATTTCTCATACTTGAAGCTATTCTTTTGTTGAAGTACAAACTATGCACTTAATTAAATTATTTATGTTATTGAATATTGACTCTTGGTTATTTGACTTTTTGCAAGTCTGTAAGGAATTTTTGCTTGAAATGAAAATAAATGAGCATAAAAGAAAACATTTTTAAGCTCAGCAACTTATGTGAATTAATATTAATATAAAGCTTTATCTTTGGTCTAGCTCTTTTATAAGGTTTCCCCACTATCTCTGCCTATAATAATAGCAATTGATATTAATAATTATTACTAATAATTAATAAATCAAATGGGCTCAATGCTTATCTATAAATTCAAGATCTCTAGATAGACATATGAAAATTTCCCCACATCTCACTCGATTTCTATTCCCAGAACCAACTCGAGTCAAAGTCTCTTCTTGACTAACATTTTGTGTTGGGTGTGTCACACATGCCGCACTGATTCGATTTTGATTTTCTGGGCACATTCCGTCTGGCGCGTTGTAGTCGAGTCGTGCAACAAATGTTAACTGTGATTTGTGGCACTTTCCCAAGTGTCAAACTGATTTTGTGCTGAGCAAATTTACACAGGCAGAAGCCGTGGCACAGCTGTGCCTCAACTCTAAACAAACTGCAAAATATTACAATGGATCACAAAATATGAAACTCACTTCACTTCATTTTGCGATTATATCTCCATAGATGCCCATGCAGTTACTCCTCTCAAAAATTACCCTAAGCACTAGTACGACCCACTGAAGCAGCAGCAGCATTGCTTTTTACCTATGCATCTCGATTCCCACTCAAGTCTCAAGTTTTTGCTTTGCTTGGGCAGCTGCTTCTCTTCCGTTTAGAAATCTCAATTTATTGTATTGTGAGCATTGGTGCGTGCACAATTTATTTACCATTTCGAAATTTATTTCTATTTCCTCTTTTTTTTTTTACTTACTTTATTATATTTTTATTTTATTTTTTGTTTTCAAGATTTTTGAATTTATGCCCTGTAAAATATATAATAAAAATATAATTGTAGTGCTAACAGTTACTCAGATTAGTAAAATTCTTTCCATTTGCCAGTTCCCGTTCCACAAAATTTACTTTATATTTATTTTCTTTTATATTAAACTCTTTTCTACAGGGTATTTTCTAGTCAACTACCATCAGTTGCTCTGCCATATTTATTTGATTTTTATAAAGCTATTGAGTTTGATTTTACTGAACTGCACTGCAATTGCATTCAAGCATTCTCTATGACAAGTCTGTGCTTGTCCATTCGACATGAACCGAGAGCTTAAGGCACTTGTTATTGAATAGTTCTGATATACTATATGTATATGTGCATATCAAATATATATTCGTATATTTCTATATAACGTGAAATATCACTGAGCGCCTTTTAAAGCTGAAATTTGATTGACTGACAATACAAAACAATTTATTATGAATAATTGGAGAGTTAACTAAGGTAAAATTATGTTTGGACAGTTTTAAGTGAGGCAAGGCTAGGTAAAAAAAATACTGTTTAATATACTAATTTAAATCAGATTAATAATTAAGAAGGTCGTATCTCTACCTCTGCTTACATTGAGTTCATTGCTAAGCTGTATTAATCCATAATACTTTAAGATTACCTCAACCTTAGTTTAGTTGGTTAGGCACTAATTATCATTTCGTTAGATCTCATGTCTTTGAAGTTGGCATTTACAACTTAAGTTTACACACTTATTATCTCTTATTATTTTTCATTTTGAATTCTAGTTGGAAATGTGGTAAGGGAAATCGGGCTAAGGCAGCAATTTGCACTTCATCGTATTAAATGTGCCCCTATTAGCTTAACAAGTACCTGACAAATAAGTTAATCCTCCTGCGTAAACATGAACGCACATTAACGCACACACCCAAACACACACACAGCAGGAGGGAAAAAACAACTAAACTTCCTCGCCCGCCTGCTTGCAGCATTTCATCAACATTCACAAAGAGCAGAAGAAGAGGGAGAAAAAAAAAAAAGCGGAGAAAGACTGTGCGCCCCCCTGCTGCTCCACAATGAGGAGCTTTTGGGGCTAGATATGCCTTTTGCTCATTTCCAAATACGGGCGACCTGAGGTTTGTTTTAATTTGCAGCTGCTTTTCTATGGAACTGGCTGCGACTGCTCTTCCATTGTCTTCCACCATATGGGAAGCAAAACTTTTGCATTTTCTCATTTTCGGAAAATGTGCAAAGGGATTTGCTTTTCATGCTTGTGTTGCGCGTATTTGTATGTTTATGTTTTGTCTGATATGATTTCGGCTTTTGTCCCTCTGTGCTGTGTGTGTATGTGTGTTCGCCTCCTTTGAGACTACGCGAACAGATAGAAAAGGGGCGGAGTCAGCGCCCAAATAAATAAAGACCAAGTACATCTGTTTTACCATAAATTCCATCAGATTCTCTGTATGTGTGTGTGTGTGTTTGTGTGCGAATGCTGTGTGGGCGTATTCCCTAAATTACAGACTAGCAAGTACACACGCATTAGGCATGCACACAAACATATAATTATTTATCCCTATATGTATGTATTTCCATATATATTGTGTCGACGTAGTACTAAACCTGTTTTGGTTTCTCGGCCAATGACTGCGTTTTAAGTGCACCTCAGCCTGAGGAATCATTTTAGCAAGAGTAGAGTTTACATGTTCATATTAATTCACATGTGAAATATTATAAATATGTGCATATTTATTTAATTCCTGGCAAGTGTCTCTGATATGACAATTATTTAAACGCCAATTATATTTTGATTTGTGACAATTGCAGTTCATTTAAATTTTATTGCATACTTTCAGGCGGCAGCTTATTTATTCACCAACCATACACAAATTTGCATAATTTCAGTTTTTGCTGCATACTTTTGGGCTGTGCATTTTTTGTATTTTTGTTTTATTTGTGATTTATTAAAGCATTTGTGTTCGCTGCAGGTAAGAAAAAAATCTTTTAGAAAAATAGCTCCTATTCAGCTATATCCTTACGCAGGACGAAAGTAATTGGTGTTTTAGACTTACGAGGAGTAGCGCCAATCTTTGCCTGCAAAGGATTAGTATGTTATCTAAGAACCAAGGACTTGTAAAATTTCCGTCCCAGTGCTTATACCAGAAGAAATCTTGTATAACTTGTACAATAAAAGTACGATCTGTATGTCCTTTGGCTAATTTGTACTCCTTGACATTATGCACTATGTGAGATGTCACACGCCATAAATATTATTACAATATTATAGACATATGTACTTTAAAATAAATATTATTTGAACTTTTATTTATTTTTATTTATTTTTA
The DNA here is from genome assembly GCA_035045965.1 of Drosophila aldrichi. Classification (NCBI taxonomy): domain Eukaryota; kingdom Metazoa; phylum Arthropoda; class Insecta; order Diptera; family Drosophilidae; genus Drosophila; species Drosophila aldrichi. The sequence goes on from JAWNOM010000199.1 coordinate 5,822,938, forward strand.
TTCATTTTTTTATTAACTAATTATCATTTTTTATATTTCTTTATTTATTTTGTTTAATTTTTTGATTATTATTATTATTAATATTATTATGATTATTATTATATTTTTTTTTTATTTTAAATATATTTTTATATTTATAAATAAAATTTCACTGTTTTATTTATTTTTCTATTTATATTTCTATATATTTTCTATTTATTATTATTATATTTTTTTTAATTATTTGGTTATTACTATTATGATTATTATTATTTATTATTTATTTTGTTTTAATTTATTTTTTTACTGATTTTTTTTATTATTTTATTTTTTTTATTAAGATACATAAAAGTAAATTTGAAAATTTTAATATATTTTGTATACATATTAATACAATTTCTTTAATATATTTATTGTTATATTTATTTTCTATTTGTTTATTATTATTATTTTATTTATTTATTTATTTTTTTTACATGTGAAATATTATAAATATGTGTATATTTATTTAATTCCTGGCAAGTGTCTCTGATATGACAATTCTATAAACGCCAATTATATTTTGATTTGTGACAATTGCAGTTCATTTAAATTTTATTGCATACTTTCAGGCGGCAGCTTATTTATTCACCAACCATACACAATTTTGCATAATTTCAGTTTTTGCTGCATACTTTTGAGCTGTGCATTTTTTGTATTTTTGTTTTATTTGTGATTTATTAAAGCATTTTTGTTCGCTGCTGGTAAGAAAAAAATCTTTTAGAAAAATAGCTCCTATTCAGCTATATCCTTACGCAGGACGAAAGTAATTGGTGTTTTAGACTTACGAGGAGTAGCGCCAATGTTTGCCTGCAAAGGATTCGTATGTTATCTAAGAACCAAGGACTTGTAAAATTTCCGTCCCAGTGCTTATACCAGAAGAAATCTTGTATAACTTGTACAATAAAAGTACGATCTGTATGTCCTTTGGCTAATTTGTACTCCTTGACATTATGCACTATGTGAGATGTCACACGCCATAAATATTATTACAATATTATAGACATACTTTAAAATAAATATTATTTGAACTTTTATTTATTTTTATTCATTTTTTTATTATCTAATTATTATTTTTTATATTTCTTTATTTATTTTGTTTAATTATTATTATTATTATTATGATTATTATTATGTTTAATTTTTTTTTTTTTTTTTAATTTTAAATATATTTTTATATTTATAAATAAAATTTCACTGTTTTATTTATTTTTCTATTTATATTTCTATATATTTTCTATTTATTATTATTATTTTTTTTTTAATTATTTGGTTATTACTATTATGATTATTATTATTTATTATTTATTTTGTTTTAATTTATTTGTTTACTGATTTTTATTATTATTTTATTTTTTTTTTTTATTAAGATACATAAAAGTAAATTTAAAAATTTTAATATATTCTGTATATATATTAATACAATTTCTTTATTATATTTATTGTTATATTTATTTTCTATTTATTTATTATTATTTTTATTTTATTTATTTATTTATTTTTTTTATTTTTATTTATTTATTTATTTATTTTTTTTTTTTTTTCGTTGAACTTTCAGAGATATTTTTTTTTTATTTAAGCCCTTTTTTATTTATTTTTTTTCTCCCCATGAGCTGACTACTTTGACTAGCTAATATGTCCCGAATTTCTGTTGGGTTTGAGAATTGGCATTTAGATTTGATGAGTTTTCGCCAATAAATGCGAAGCTCTTTGAGTTTTCTTCCATTTTCATAGCAGGTCTCGTGTTGTCTATCCACTCAAAAAATCTTCAAATATCAATAAAAATGGTAATTAAAATGCCCAAATTTAAGTTCTATTTGTGTTGCTGGTTGCCATACCCGATACACACACACACACACATACTGAAGGCATGTATGTGAGGATACTTCCGGGTGGGCTTTGCTATTGGACGTGTGTGCTCTAAGCGAGTGTGTGTGTGTGTGTGTGTGTGTGAGTGTGTGGCAGGCCAAGAGTTCGTTTGCTCAGAGAGGACCAGAGCTCGTGCTGTCGGCGGGCAAATTACATTGTTTTATTTGAATTACGATTCGTTCAATATCCTGGCCGGGCGCTGACTGCCTGCCAGAGCGAGCCGCCCGGCCGTACTGAGCGAACTTGACTGACTGGCCAGAAACATAAAAGCAGCTTAGCTGTAATTTAATTTGTGCCACTCAGCGCCAAATGCGTGTTTATGTAATTGTCTCAGCGGGTGAGTGTGAGTGTGGGTGTGGCTGTGGCTGGGGCTGTGACAGCGGGGCGTATGCGTAATGTGAAGCGATGCTCGCATACTTGCGCTTTAATAATAAGTTGCATATCATTAAAGAGCGCGCCGAGATCGCAACGTAATTGAATAAATCAACGCCAAGGACATAATGGGCCCGGCAACCGTCAACCGGCAGCCGGCAGCCGGCATTCGCATTCCGTAAATTGGCTCACTTTTGATTCGCTTGTACGTGCTGGGGCTTTTAAAACAATTAACTTTTCAAACTTTGCGCATTCCAGCCATGTAACTTTTCGTAAACAACTCAACTCTGGCCACACTTTGCCGACCCCGGCAACTCTTTCGTCCATGGTGCACGCCTTCGCTTTACCTGGCCGTAACGCTGTTTATATTGTCTGCGGCGCACTGAATGCTGAAAGAATCCGACAGGACAGGAATCTGCGCTTCATGTGGCACCAGTCCAACCGACCCGAGCTTATTTTCAATCTTCTTTTTTTTCGCTTCTGACGTCGCACGTGCGCCGCGCCACCAGCACGTGATATAAAAAATGGCGCCCCGGCAAAAAGCAACTGTAAATACAAGGATGATGGCTTACTTAGTCGGCCAGGTAATAAATGGCCATAGTCGCCACAGCCACAAATGATGCTTGAGCTCGTTATCCTGGCAGCCACATAGATCCTTTCGCCAAGAAAATTGCTTCAGCCACAGCCACACTCAGCTCTCTCGCGAAAATATGATGAAATATCATAATAAATTGCATAACTTAACGATAAACGCGCCGAGGTCCCAGTTTATAAAGGAATAAAGTAATCTTATAATGGTCTTGAGTAATATTTTAATAGCTGTACTTACATCTGTCCAGTCGAATGGGTGAAGCAACTGAGATTTGTTTAAATGCTCTCAGCCATATACTTTTCATGGAATGCGACTCACTGAATGACTGCTCCATGCTCGACATGGAATCTTTATACTAGTAAGTAAATCTGTGCTTAAGAGGCTTACTTTTCTCATAAAGAGTCAGCGTTGGCTGCGCGGGACTAAAATGTAAGGAAATGAAAACTGTTCAGCTGAAGAGCTTAAGGCAAGCTAAAGCCATATGCGAATGAATTATTGCATATTATAATTTATTATATATTAAATATAATTATTAATTGTTGTATAATATTAAAAATTAAGTTAATAAACCAATATATAATATAATAAAAACATAAATGTCAAATATATTATATATTATATTTTATTTTGTTCATTATATTTATTTTAAATGTCAGCAAATGATTATGATTATGATTATGATGAAATGAAATATTGTTTAGCTGCAGAGCTTATGGAAAGCACGCCTGGAAGAGTATTATAAATGAGAATAAATTGTTATGATATATTAAAAATTAAACATGATATATAAGAATATACTGTAATACATACATATTAATATTATATTTTATAATTTTTTCCAATTAATTAAACGTCAGATACTCCCCTTAAGAACTCTTATAAAACTCTCATAACTTATTTTGATTTATAATAATTATTTTCTTGAAGGTCAATCTGAATATTCCCAGTTATCTTTGTTCTATTATATCTCCATTCATTATTCAGACTCAACTCGAGTAGGAGTAGGATTCTAATTCTGTCTATTGTGCCATATTGAACCATCTGTGGACATTGCTTAAATTTCAGCGAAAGCCTCGCAGATGTGAGCTGTACGTGGGCGTGGTCCAACTGCAGGCGGCGGCGCTTCATCACACACTTAAAGTTTTTGCAAGACCGCAGCAGTCAGTGTCTATCTAGATTTTCGTTTTTTTATTGAGGGAAAGACATATGCTTGGCACTTAGGTGCTTAGCCAGCAGCAGTTCGCTTTTTGCGCTACCTTTCGCGCAGGTTGAGCTAGTTTTTCTGTTTTCTATTTTCTATTTTCTTTTTTCTTTATTTTTTTTCTTTGCAACTAGCCCGCCCGCTGTAAGGTCGCCCTTCGGCGCTTTCATTCAGCAAGTTTTCTGGCATTTTCGAGACTCACGTATGTTTGTGGTAAATGTTTTTCAATTTCTTTGCAAGAAACTCGCCAAGCGCAACGCGTTCTACAAAATGCACACAAATTCAGCGTTTTATTCGCACCTGCGGCTGTCTGGCCTTTTCAAGGTGTTTAACTGTGGGCAATTTAGAGTGTGTGCGTGCGTGTGTGTGCGCGTGTGTGTGTGTGTGTTGCGGAAATAGAGCTTATTATGGCCCACCCATTTCGCCTTTCAGTTAGCCCTCAAAGGGCCATTCGCTCTCTCATTTCACAGCGCGCAGATGGCTTTGAATCGAATTGAATGAAATAGAAAAAGCGCCATAGAATTTCCCTTGAATGGGCCTTCGTTTAGATTTCACACACAATTCTCAAGAGCCGACTATGCACTTGGGCCCTGCCAAGCTGTTGGCACTTTTCTAACTGATGTTTATGATGGTATATGTGTGCGTGTGTGTGTGTGTGAGTGTGTGTGTTTAGCTAGCTTGTTAATCTTTAGCCACTTGAGGCAGGAAGCAACAACATTGAAATAGATTAAAATCTTAAATGATAATTAACCTGGATGCTTAAGGGGAATTAAAACAGTTTCACAGTTTACAGCAAGTCGAAGCTGATAAATAGACAGTTGAAATGTGAGAAGCGTGTATATAAACAAATGCAGATACAATCATTTACTCATTGACTCATTGCATCATTGACTCATTGCATCATTGACTCATTGACTCACTGGCTCACTGACTCATTGACTCATTGACTCATTGCATCATCGACTTAATGTCGTATAGACTCATTGAATCTTTGCATCATTGACTCATTGACTCACTGACTCATTGACTCATTGACTCATTGACTCATCGCATCATCGCATCATTGACTTAATGTCTTATAGATTAATTGAATCATTGCATCATTGACTTATTGACTCACTGACTCATTGACTCATTGATTCATTGACTCATTGACTCATTGACTTATTGACTTAATGTCTTATAGATTAATTGAATCATTGCATCATTGACTCATTCACTCATTGACTCATTCACTCCTCGACTCATTGAATTTTCCCATGAAATTACATTCGACATGGTGCAGCTTAAACTCCCTTTATAACAATTATTGTCTGTCTTACGCAAATGAACTATCTGAGTCTAAATCAGTTCCTGATTCAATTTTCGCGAATAATACGAGTCCAGTTCCTTTACGTTGCACTGTATACGTTGATAGTGAGGGCGAGGTCAAGGCAGATAAAGGTACAAGTTGAAGGCTTTTCCAGCTGCCAGTTGAAAAGTGCATAATTATGGGCGTGGCACTCATTTACTTTAGCGCTGAATTAATTAAAAGTTCACTTATGCACGGAATTTGCATAAAAATTACATTTTAATTGCGCTTCATTTGTGAAGAGCAGCGCGGCGCCACTGCCAGCGACTTTTGCGTTATGAAAACTGTCCGCGATTTTCGCCGGGAAGACAACAAGAAAGACAATGGAAGGCAACGGTGGCGCGGTGGCGTGGTATACGTATATAAGTGGGCGGAATGCAAGAGGCAGAGCTGGGCCGAAGTGCGCTCGAGACAGACAAGAACACTCAGCGAGACACTAGAAAGCGCACTTGCGTCGCGTAATGAAAAAACACGTTGCTTCAGCTTCACATCTTGGCTGCAACAAAGGCCAGGAGGATTGCGAGAATATTTTTATGGAAATCCCTTTGACTCCGGCTCAACGCTAAGCAAACAAATAGAAATATTTATTAGATTTTACAGACGCTTGCATAACCATTTGAAAAACGCGCCAATAAAAGTCACGGCCAAATAAAATTAGTTCGCAGCTTGCTGTGATTCTATGTGCCTGGAATTGAGGCAAAGACTCATCTCTCATTGAATTAGAATGTCATTTATATGGACTGTGATCAGTCATCTGCAGTTGAGGGCTTTCAATTATTGACTAGCTGCATGTATTTTTTACTAAATAACGTTAAACGAATGGATGCCATGCAGTCGATAGATATTGGAATTTGCTAATTTAAAAATATCTGAACAATTTGCAAAGCTAATTACCGCAACTAAACGCTTCATTTGGGCCACAATTCAATGGAATTCAATGACAGCAACTAAAAACAATAGAAATTAAATATAATACACGCTGACTGAAATAAAAATGCAAATTAGCTGTGTGTGTGTGTGTTCAGTGTGCGATAAATGGCCAACGGAATGAATAAACTGAATGTGGCTGAGTGGTCGAGCGAGTGAATGGCTTGAATAGTCTCAGTTTGGCTGTAAAATGATTTTTTGAATGCTTTGCATATTTTGCATGCCGATGACCGGCAGCTAATTAAAACCAAATGCTCGATTAAAAATATATTTCTGCATGCGCATAAATATGCTCATGTATATACTATATGCTCATATATATATAACTATAATGGCGACTAATAAGGGCCGCCCCACTCGAGCCGAGTGGGCAGACAAGCCAAGCCAAGCCCCTATTCTATTGAAACCGCAGCACGTTAACAAAAAAGTGTTAATTTAAATTTCGATACGTGCTGCGCATGCAAAATGCTGCCAGCATGGGGCCAAAGCTCAACCCTCTGCGGGCCGCTAACCCATTTGCTTGGGCCACCCTTGGCCGCCCTCAGTCGCTCCGATGCCCTTTGGATTGTCGCCCCGCCACGTACGCAGCGCCGTGCGCAATTTTATGCACGTCCAGCGTGTAAAACACCTAAAACACCAAAGCGCCGACCCGCAGTTGGACCCCGCTGCAGCGCCCCATGCCACGCCCCGCTGTGCCGTCATTTGCGTTATTTTCGCAGCGGTTTCCGACCTG